>OW679195.1:182793796-182826990 GCA_940337035.1 Agriotes lineatus | reverse complement strand
ATCGTGGTGGGAATGCAATTAATAATAAATAAATTGATTATGCAAGACTAGATGGTAAGCACCATTTAAATAATGATCGAAGTTACGAGTTCGTCGAAATACGTAGACTGATGGAAGAGCTGTACCAGCGGAATCGGTTATATCGACATACGTGGTAAGTTCGCCCCTTTAAGCTGATTTTATCGTTAACTTGTCTTTTACCATTGATTAATCTTGTTTAATCAATGCTTTTACCTTTCTCTGGGGCTTTAAAACTGACGTTACGTCAATTTCGTCTATGTTGAATATGCTCTCTGGCTTAAAATTGTACTTTTCTGAAACCCATTGTTATGGGCCAAAAGTCACTTTTCGTATTAATTTAACGATTTGCCTTATCCCTGCCTAATTCAAGGCACTTTGCACATTTCGCTCTAACTATTTACCCTATAATAGCCTAGTTTGAGTTACCCATTTCCTCGAGTAAAGTCACTGCAGATTAGGCCTCACGTTGTACGCGTGCTATGTTGGTTGCAGATGCGATTTTTCTGCAAATTTGGAATTTTCTGGGCCTAGCTGTCAAATTATCATTAGCCATTTTGGGTTGTCAGAAGATGGATGTGGTGAAAGGCATCTTTGGTTGATCGATGCACGAATATTTGTAATTCGGTTTTGTCACGGTCATCCTAGCATGAAAATGTATATCTTGGTGTGATTTTTTGTCTGGGAGACGTCCCCGACGTTTTTGTTGTGATACATTTCAAGCACGGATTTTTGTCCGGAATTCATCTGACAATCACATGTAACTACTTGGGCGATTTGGAGCATAACATCTCACGGTATGCTATTTTGACAATTACTGGTTATATTTCTAAGGCAGAATGTTGTCCCTTTTAGCTCCCTTTTGGTACGGGCGGTGAACGCACTCAGCTTCCCTTTTGGTACGGGCGGTGAACGCACTCAATTCCCTTTTGGTACGGGCGGTGAACGCACTCAGATTAGGAAGCAGTCCTTTGGTATGAACTAACGCATCTCTGTTGGGGAGCGGCGAGTTTGTTCATGTGGCGCAGGAGCTTTTCGAGGCGTTTGGTTGATGGATTTGGCCCCTCTTGGAGAGCACTTTCTCCAGGCAGTTGCTGCAGTCGGCTGGCTGTGAGTTTGGGAGATTTCCAGTCCCTAAAACAGGCTAGCAGATTTACTGGCCCGAGATCTCTGCGTTACCTGCGATGAAGCCCGTTGGAACACCTGGCTTCCTCAACATCGTGCAGTAGGCCTCCGATTTAGCACGTTCGTCACCTGGTGCAGCCAAGGTCTGTCTTTGCAATTTCCTTAAGCGTTCTTGTGCAGTTTTGAGCTCGACCAACTTAACCTGTGTTATAGGCATGATTTTAATGTGTGTTTAATTATTCATTGTAGCGCTTTGTGCTACGGCCAGATTTTGATAAGCTAATTTACTTACTTTAATGTTGTGATAACTCACTTGCAGTTTAAAGTAAACCTATTTTGTTGTATAACATCTTAATATTTACAACTTGACATTTCGAGCCTCCATTAGAGGCTGTGTCTATTGTAGATGCGTAGGGACGATAAGGTTTCCCTTATGTGAATTTTGTAATAGCAATTCTTGCATACGCCCATTTAAACGATTTTAGACTCGATCTCAGTGGAGAGATCCGTCAGTCGGTTGAATTTGGCTTAGTGCGGCCCCATTTTGCAAGAAATTAGCGAAATCAGTCCGATCGTTGTTTAAGCAATTACGCCCCTTCAGGGCGAGATTTAATTAGCGTGTTTCGGGTAATTTTGCGCCCCTATCAACCAAGATCTTGGGTAACAATGGGATTTGTGTACATTTGATTACTAGTACAGTTATGTATTTTTGCAACTGAGGGTTTAGCGTTGATTTCAACTTGACAAGCAAAACAAAACCTTAACTACCGCTTAAATTTGAGACGCGTTTGGTCATACATGCGAATTGCTACGATCTACGACTTTATTTATTTAATCTGGTGAGTTTAATCTGTGATAAATTTTTCGATATTATTATATGAAATCTGGTTTGTGATATTTGTTGTTGTGATATACTACCGAGCACTGTTAATATTTTATGAATGTTAATATTCTATTAAATTATATATACTCGTTACTTATGCCTGCGAATTTGATTTGTGTGTCCTTGTCGCTACCTCTAATTTTCAGGATCGCTTAGTAGCACCTTCCGTAGTGTCTGGTTTGATGATTAGCAAAGTGCTGGGTACTGCTACTTGGCGCCCATAAATTACTCACCGTTTCAGCTTACGCTTTAAGTCTTCTGTTCGACCCACGACCAGCTCCGGCTGAGAATCCGGTAGCCTTTGCTACTCCTTATTTTATGGTCAGAGTTTGGTAACAAGGAGTTAATTGGCGCCCAACGTGGGGCGTGATTTTGTTTGAATTCGCTTGGCTTGGACTTGTGTTATATATTTTTTTTCCCTTGCTGTGCTCGGAATATTTAGATATATAGTTAGAATTAGTCTTGGTGGTATGGTATCTATATTGCATGATAGTTATATAGGTTTTTTTTGCATGATCTCCCAAGTGCAGGTAGTTTAGGAACGTGGCATCCAATATTGTCGTTAGATTTGTGGTGCGACGATTTATTGGAGATTTTGTTAGTATTTTAAGAAAAATTCTTTGTAGTTTTAGTCACTTTATTCGAGTGTGTATACAAATAGGCAACACACTAGTTTTGAGTATTAAATTAGTCATTTAGTTTCTTTGTTGAATACCCGAAAATGGACGTTGATCGCTTACTTGTCGATGAACTTGATTACGAATTATTGGTTCGGGGCATTTCTTGCCAAGGTAACGTCATGGAGAAACGCAAATTACTTAGGGCCCGATTTAGGATGGAGCGTGATGGTAATGTCAGTTTTCCTGAAGTCCACATTGATTACAGACAGGAATTGGAAGCATGCAGGGCTAAATTAGCTACCCTTGATGCAGAAGTCCGCATTTGCAGTTCCACCACAAAAGATAATAACTTCAAGAGATTACATACTCGTCTTCTACATGTTTATGGCCGCTTAGAGAGAATTGTTTCCACCGAGTTCTCTGCCCACCTGAAAAATGAAGCCGTGAATATTTGCCTTCAATTATTAGACGATCTTGAAAGTAGGACTGAGAATCGACAAGAGCTCGATTTAATTTCACTTGATGAACCTGATGCTGCTACCGGTTTACCTCAAGCTCCCGATACTTATCGAGATTATCAGGAACAACCATCTCCACCAGATGTTGAACCTAGACGTAGCTCCAACGTCACCTTCAACCTCAATGCTTCACAGCAAAGAAGATCTTCACTTTTTCATAGCACTAGTATGGCTACATCGAGTCATGCACCCTCTGAACATAATTTCATTCCCGTCAACAAATGGAAGATGCAATATAATGGTGAAAGTGGCGTAACAAGCTTTCTGGAACGTATTGAAGAACTCCGAGTTGCTAGAGGAGTACCTAAGCAACATCTGTTTACTGCAGCCGTAGAACTTTTTACGGGTAACGCCTTAATCTGGTACAGATCTATTCGTGACACCATCAACAGTTGGGATGATCTCACCAAAGCTCTCCGAGAAACTTTCTTGCCGTGTGATTATGAAGCGACTTTATGGGACGAGATTAGAAACCGCACTCAAGGTGTGGATGAGCCGGTATCCGTTTACATTGCGGTTATGGAGAATCTTTTCCGACGCCTTCCTTCAGTGCCTTTGGAAACCACACGTCTCACTATGATAAAAAGGAATTTACAACCTTACATTCAATCACAATTGGCCTTACAATTTGTGCCCACAATTTCAGAACTCACCCGAGTATGCAAGATGATCGAAGACACTCGCGTACGAGCTTCACGCTTTCGAAACCCTCCAACAAATGTGAAGAATCTGCTTGAACCAGACTTAGCATATCGTCGGTCACACTCGAACTTCAATATAGCTTCTGTAGAAGAATCTTCTATTGTTCCTGCCCTTTCAGCTTGTAACAGCCAACCTGTTGTGGATGCCGTCAATCCCATTGTTTGTTGGAATTGTAACCAACCCAATCATCGATCAATTGATTGCCCTCAGCCTAAAAAGATGCACTGTTATAAATGTGGCAAACCGAACTATACCTCCAGAACCTGTCCTTCATGTTCGGGAAACGCCAATCAGCGTCGTTAAGAGGCCGATTAGCACGCTGTAAGCATATTAAGGCCAACAAACGTGTTGTCGAATCTGAAAATTCTGTCTTTAAGCATCAAGCTGTACTCGACTTCATACTTAGTCATGCCGGTAAAGATGAACGACCCTACCTGAAGGTTTCGATTTTTGGAAATTATATTTTAGGCCTTTTAGACTCTGGAGCCTCTCGAACTCTCTTAGGTAGACAAGGCTGGGAGATGCTACAGAATTACTGCCGCCTCGATACTCAGCACATTTCTTCTTGTGTAGTGGCTAATGGTGACGAATGTATCAGTATAGGTACTACCACGATACCTATAACTCTTCGAAACAAAGTCTGTGTCATGGACGTTTTGGTGGTTCCTTCACTACCTCATTCGCTCATTCTAGGCATCGATTTTTGGCGTAAGATGAACATCATCCCTAACCTTCGTCAGGATGAATGGAATTTTGCCATGGACAATCCCAACGTTTTCGTCAATGCTATACAATCTGCCGAACATCTTTCTAGTGCACAGAGCCTTCAGCTACAAGAATTTATCGATAATACCTTTAGAGTCATGGGTGACAAGATCGGATGTACTCACTTAGTCCAACATGAGATTAGAACGCAATCTCCACCTATAAAACAGCGTTATTACCCCATTTCGCCGGCCCTCCAACAACATGTCGATAGGGAATTAGATAGGATGCTGAAAGATGGCATTGTGGAACGCTCTACCTCTGCGTGGTCGTCTCCGATTCTTATGGTCAAAAAGCGTGATAACACCTATAGGTTTTGTGTGGATTTTCGTAAGCTAAATAAAGTTAGTCAGCCAGATGCGTACCCTCTTCCGTATATTAGCAGTACCCTCGACAAACTTCGGGATGCACGTTATCTTACGACCTTGGATATCAAGTCCGCCTATTGGCAGATACCTGTTGCAGAGTCTTCTCGTGAATATACCGCCTTTACGGTGCCTAATCGAGGCTTGTATCAATTTCGTCGTCTACCTTTCGGTCTTCATACCGCCCCGGCCACTTGGCAACGATTGATAGATCGTGTGATAGGGGCTGACCTAGAACCTTTTGTTTTCACCTACCTCGATGACGTCATTATATGTACACAAACCTTCGAACAACATTTAGACGTTTTACGAGAGGTTGTCAAACGCTTGTCTGATGCCGGTTTAACCTTAAGCAAGGAAAAGTGCCATGTCTGCAAACCGGAACTTCGATATTTAGGCTATGTAGTCAATTCCAAAGGTCTGTTAGTCGACCCGGATAAAGTTCGGGCCATCCTCGAAATACCCACACCAACTTGTGTTTCTGAAATCCGCCGCATAGTGGGTATGGCATCATGGTATAGGCGCTTCGTACCTAATTTCTCTACGTTGTTGGCTCCGCTGACTTCGTTGCTTAAAAAGAACGTCAAATTTCATTGGACTGCAGATTGTGAAGAGGCTTTTCATTCAATTAAGGAACACTTAATTTCTGCACCTATACTTGCGTGTCCTAATTTCGACTTGCCTTTCTCTATTCAGACTGACGCCTCCGCTTATGGTCTTGGCGCCGTTCTCACACAAAATCAAGAAGATGGTGAGAAGGTTATCTGCTATATTAGTCGCTCTTTAACCAAGAACGAGAGAAATTTCAGCACCACCGAACGTGAGTGCCTGGCAGTTATTTTTGCTATAGAAAAACTTCGGCCATACATCGAGGGAACGAAGTTCACTGTGATCACTGATCATTATAGTTTAAAATGGTTGAACAACATTAAAGATCCTACTGGCCGAATTGCTCGATGGGCAGTACGCCTACAACAATATGATTTTGACATCATCCACCGTAAAGGGAAAGATCATGTAGTACCTGATACGCTGTCTCGTGCTGTGCCAGTGGTAGATGCCATTGAAGGACCACCCATGTTAGACGCAGATGTCAAGGACCGTTGGTACCTACGTATGCTAGCCAACGTACGGAATAATCCCCGTCGTTTTCCCTTGTGGCGTGTTGAAGGGAACAAGCTATACAAGCACACCACCGTTGCTTACTCCGACCTACGAGAAGACAGAGATGAATGGAAACTGGTGGTTCCTAAAGAGAAACGTACTGACCTGATATGCCAGAATCATGACCTTCCAACAGCTGGACATACTGGTGTATCCAAAACTTTAAATCGTATAGCTAAACTTTATTATTGGCCCAAGATGCGTGCTGACGTGGCCCGCTATATACGCCGTTGTAACACCTGCGGGAGAACCAAGCCTGAACAGCGACCTCCTGTCGGCTTTATGGGTGGACATTCAATTATAAATAAACCGTGGGAAGTAATTTGTACTGACATTGTTGGTCCTTTGCCTCGGTCGAAGAAAGGTTATTCTTATATCCTCGTCGTTGCCGACTGTTTCAGCAAATTTCCTCTATTCTTTCCTTTGCGCTCAGCTACGGCTCCTAATATAGTCAAACACCTTGAAGAAGATGTGTTCCTCGTGTACGGGGCGCCTCGCCGCATCATCTGTGATAATGGTGTCCAATTTCGCAGCCGTGAGTTTACTGCTCTCATGAACACCTACAACTGCAAAATGTCATTTACAGCCTATTATCACCCTCAGGCGAATCCAACCGAACGCATTAACCGCGTCCTGAAGACTATGCTAACGGCATATGTTCGAGATAATCACCGTGAATGGGACAAGTATTTACCTCATGTGGCGTGCGCTATTAGAACCTCCAAACACGAAGTAACTGGACAAACTCCTTATTTCATCAACTTTGGTCGGGAGATTGTTCTTAAGAGACCTGGAGCAGCTGACGACGAGAATGCCAATGCCGAGCCTGAGTTGCGATTCGATCGCGCCAACAATAACAATCGCTCTGAAGCTGTCCAACGCTTATATGCTGATGTACGTCGTCGTCTGGATAAAGCATATGAGAAATCGAAAACATATTATGACCTTAGACGCCGTCCTGTTGAATATCAGGTGAACCAATCTGTTTGGCGCAAAAACTATGTTCTTTCTGATGCTGCGAAACATTTTTCAGCGAAGCTTGCACCTAAGTATGTTGGTCCTTTCATTATCCATCGTCGTTTATCCAGATGGGTTTATGAACTTAAGACCCCTGAAGGTAACCTGCTGCGAGGGACTTGGCATGCTAAAGATCTTAAACCCCATTATGACGACAATCGCGATCAAGTACCTAACGAGGGTTAGTTTGCTGTTATTTCGCGCTTATTTGTCTTACCACTAGTTTTTAAGTGATATTTTGATTCCAGGTTGTTTTCTCATGTTGTTCCCTCTGGGTTTGTAGTGTGAGAAATATCGTGGGAGTTTTAGTCCATTTGGGAGGATGGTTGGGGACTTGAACGGTCGGTTACTTTCCCGCCTATTCCTTACTTGTAAGGTAGGCTGAGACATTCCATCTTGTCATACAGGGGTGAGACATTTTTGCCGTCTCGCTTCCGGTGATCCGCCATCTGGTCACTGTAGATGGTGTTTCAGTGTGCAGTCGGTCCTGGGTTGTACACTTTTCCCAGACTAGTAGGGTGTAGGGCTGTTTTGTTTTGTCGTCATAGGGCATAGTTGCTTATGATCGCGGAGTGTCCTACGGGGTCCCGCGCCTGGTGTCTATGATCTGTGACGATCTCAAACCTTTTTCGGCTTTTTCCCATTTAGAAATTTTCTGTTAGTTCATTTGATTCCACCCTACGTTGACAGACTGACGTGACAACGGACGAATCCCTTCTCATCCTTCTTCTGTGTTGTCCACTATCTCCTTTCCTAGAGCTTTCTAATTCCCATTCCCTTTTTCATTACTTTCGTCTTTAGTTTTCTTCTTCGTGTTAGGTAGTCCCCTTGGTGGACGTTGTGCTGAATTGGGCCTGGATCGGTTCATCCACCGGCGCGCCTTTTAGATCTAGCAGCGACGGATGTTCCGATGTCCTTTTCTGGGTGGCGTTCACTGTGAGGTCTGCTTATCCCTTCCTTCTATTTTTCGCTCTCAATCTTTTAATCCCGTCGTAATTCCTTTTTTTTCCTTTTCGTCTTCTAGTGTTGGAGTATTTAGGCCACGTATCCGTTTCTAAATTATCTGGTGTTGCCTTGGGTGTGTTTGGTTTTTGCAGTATTCTCTTTGGGGCTATTTGAGGTATCGATTATGTATCTGTAAGGTTTTGAAGTGTTGTTGATGTGCATGCTTAGGTTCTACGTCGGTAAATTTGAGGAATTTACCTATTTTTAAGTAGGGGGAGAGTTGTTATGGGCCAAAAGTCACTTTTCGTATTAATTTAACGATTTGCCTTATCCCTGCCTAATTCAAGGCACTTTGCACATTTCGCTCTAACTATTTACCCTATAATAGCCTAGTTTGAGTTACCCATTTCCTCGAGTAAAGTCACTGCAGATTAGGCCTCACGTTGTACGCGTGCTATGTTGGTTGCAGATGCGATTTTTCTGCAAATTTGGAATTTTCTGGGCCTAGCTGTCAAATTATCATTAGCCATTTTGGGTTGTCAGAAGATGGATGTGGTGAAAGGCATCTTTGGTTGATCGATGCACGAATATTTGTAATTCGGTTTTGTCACGGTCATCCTAGCATGAAAATGTATATCTTGGTGTGATTTTTTGTCTGGGAGACGTCCCCGACGTTTTTGTTGTGATACATTTCAAGCACGGATTTTTGTCCGGAATTCATCTGACAATCACATGTAACTACTTGGGCGATTTGGAGCATAACATCTCACGGTATGCTATTTTGACAATTACTGGTTATATTTCTAAGGCAGAATGTTGTCCCTTTTAGCTCCCTTTTGGTACGGGCGGTGAACGCACTCAGCTTCCCTTTTGGTACGGGCGGTGAACGCACTCAATTCCCTTTTGGTACGGGCGGTGAACGCACTCAGATTAGGAAGCAGTCCTTTGGTATGAACTAACGCATCTCTGTTGGGGAGCGGCGAGTTTGTTCATGTGGCGCAGGAGCTTTTCGAGGCGTTTGGTTGATGGATTTGGCCCCTCTTGGAGAGCACTTTCTCCAGGCAGTTGCTGCAGTCGGCTGGCTGTGAGTTTGGGAGATTTCCAGTCCCTAAAACAGGCTAGCAGATTTACTGGCCCGAGATCTCTGCGTTACCTGCGATGAAGCCCGTTGGAACACCTGGCTTCCTCAACATCGTGCAGTAGGCCTCCGATTTAGCACGTTCGTCACCTGGTGCAGCCAAGGTCTGTCTTTGCAATTTCCTTAAGCGTTCTTGTGCAGTTTTGAGCTCGACCAACTTAACCTGTGTTATAGGCATGATTTTAATGTGTGTTTAATTATTCATTGTAGCGCTTTGTGCTACGGCCAGATTTTGATAAGCTAATTTACTTACTTTAATGTTGTGATAACTCACTTGCAGTTTAAAGTAAACCTATTTTGTTGTATAACATCTTAATATTTACAACTTGACATTTCGAGCCTCCATTAGAGGCTGTGTCTATTGTAGATGCGTAGGGACGATAAGGTTTCCCTTATGTGAATTTTGTAATAGCAATTCTTGCATACGCCCATTTAAACGATTTTAGACTCGATCTCAGTGGAGAGATCCGTCAGTCGGTTGAATTTGGCTTAGTGCGGCCCCATTTTGCAAGAAATTAGCGAAATCAGTCCGATCGTTGTTTAAGCAATTACGCCCCTTCAGGGCGAGATTTAATTAGCGTGTTTCGGGTAATTTTGCGCCCCTATCAACCAAGATCTTGGGTAACAATGGGATTTGTGTACATTTGATTACTAGTACAGTTATGTATTTTTGCAACTGAGGGTTTAGCGTTGATTTCAACTTGACAAGCAAAACAAAACCTTAACTACCGCTTAAATTTGAGACGCGTTTGGTCATACATGCGAATTGCTACGATCTACGACTTTATTTATTTAATCTGGTGAGTTTAATCTGTGATAAATTTTTCGATATTATTATATGAAATCTGGTTTGTGATATTTGTTGTTGTGATATACTACCGAGCACTGTTAATATTTTATGAATGTTAATATTCTATTAAATTATATATACTCGTTACTTATGCCTGCGAATTTGATTTGTGTGTCCTTGTCGCTACCTCTAATTTTCAGGATCGCTTAGTAGCACCTTCCGTAGTGTCTGGTTTGATGATTAGCAAAGTGCTGGGTACTGCTACTTGGCGCCCATAAATTACTCACCGTTTCAGCTTACGCTTTAAGTCTTCTGTTCGACCCACGACCAGCTCCGGCTGAGAATCCGGTAGCCTTTGCTACTCCTTATTTTATGGTCAGAGTTTGGTAACACCATAATTCACCAATGAACATGTTTTACTATACTTTACAAGTTTATTTTCCTGTTTCCGGTTATTTACAAGAATATGTTTCAGTGTTATCTTCACTTTCGTAACCTAAGTCTTCAGCAAACATTCTTTTCATTTTTTCTGGGCTGTTTATTGTTCTTAATTGTGTAATTCTAGTTTGTAGAGTTCCTTTATTAATATTGTATTACACCGATGCTCTGCGTTTAGTAAATGGTCACTAATAACACGCTTTATAGCTCTATTCACATCATCTTCGCAATATCATATCTGTTTCTGTTCCTCTTATAGCTTCTTACCATATGGGGACCAAAAAGAAATTTACTACCATATACGAGGAAATGTATGCTGTAAAATGACTTGATGTGTCCCATCTGCATCTAGATCACAACATGTTTTGTTGCTCTCATAGAATGAGGGTTTAGGTTAGAGATTGATAAATAATGTTATGTGATTATGTTGCAGCAAATGATTTGAGAACGACAACAAAAACAGTTTTTATTTGTTCCTCACTTGTAAACATCAATTTATCAAGTCACTGTATTCACCTTGAAAATGTCTGGTTAGCCTGTAAATTTTTTCAAGTGTGCCATAGATAAATGATAGCCTGCAAAGTCAGAGTTGTCTTCCTGAGTATGTGTCATATTGATGAATTTAGTTGCTTGTCAGTTTGACAATGGTAAATTTATAGTTATTTGCAAGTGAGGAACAAATAAAATATTCAAAAATACACGCAAGGTAATGGATTTTGCTGGCTCCAGAAAGTGACTGGAGCTAGTCATATCCTTCTGTCAGTCAGTAAAAACCCTCTTACCAAGTTAGTAATGTTAAATACTATTACGCCTTCTGAAATTTCTTTAAATCTTTACATTTAAGGGTCTCTAGATGACGAAAATAGTAGTTTACGTAAGAAGTCTGGAAAGAGCATCTTTACAAGACGTGTAGGCAAATGTTATGCCCACGCCGAAAGGTCCTGTAATAGTATTTAATATTACTAGCTTAGTAAGAGGGTTTTTACTGGCGAATAGAAGGATATGACTGGCGAGCCGCAGGCAACTCTGGCTTTGCACGCTATCATTTATCTATGAGCACGCTTGTAAAACTGACAGTTAACTTGTAAAGATTTTACAAGTTAGTAACTTGTTAAAATAAACTTTCTTGATCAATACAGAGACTTGATAAATTGATGTTTACAAGTGAGGAACAAATAAAAGACATTTCTGGTGAGTTACGTATACAACCTTCTTTAGGCACCTGTGTTTCTTCCTGTATTACCTAAATATTGAAACATCAGATATTTGTAGTTGATTTCCTTAGTAACGACAGTCAATAAATGTTGCAATGTTCTTAATTTCCGTAATAATCACAGTACACAATATTGCAAACCAATAAAGCCCTGTAAAGAAAACATTTAGAAAATCGTCCTGTAAAAAGTACTTTCCAGTCTAAACATATACGGTAATTCATGATTTTCAGGACGGGTGGCTAAAAAAATATTTTTTCAATTCAATCTCACCATTTGTCCCTCTGTTTGTTTGTTCGTTTGTTTGCGGTATAGCTCAAAAACTATTTGGACGAAGACAATATTTTGCAAGCGGATTTTATGTCTACCTCTACCTGGATGGATACCGGGAGAATTCCGAACAAATATACACAGGGTGAGCACCTTAAGAAAATAAAACGCCTGTTCAACCATTGGTTAAATAAAAGAAATGTTTTGCACATAGCTTAGGTTTTTACCCTTGATAAAAAGGGCATATTTTGTACCGAACATATGCAGGGTGAACACTCTGCTTGAGTGCTGTCATGAGCGAGATTCCGTGGTCCATAATTACTCGTAGATTATTGGCACATTGAGGTAATTCACATTACTTTTGCAAGGAAAGTTTTGAAGAAACCCCTTTACAAATTCTTTTCATCTAACTGCTCAGCTGATTCACACCAATTTTTTTTTCAAAAAGAGAATAAACTAATGCTTTGCTTAACCGTCTAAGGCGCCAAATTTGAATTCTTCAAGTTTTAGAATCAGTGGCTGACTGTGCCTCATGGATGAATCTGCCTCCCCTTCCCCTAACTTGGTAGTATGGTTGTGTAAGATTTAGATCAAGTTTTGGTCTTATTTTAGAGCACTCGATGACAGACGGATCACGCTCTAAATTTACTATGGCACCGAGATGGTTGGAGGGACAAAAGATGCTGAGGGAGAGCCACCATAGTCCGGTGGTTCAATCTAACCCTAATTCTGGTTATTTAATTATCAAAAAACAAGGTTTTTCCACACATGCCAAAACGTGGAGTTCCAAATCGACTAGTTCTATTTTTAGTAAGCCTCCGATCACGTGCAGCATTTCCATATGTAAACACAAAGCAGCTAATAAATTAGCAACAGGATGTCGCCTTTTCGCTCTTTTTTGCGACATAGGTGACCTTTACCTTTAGCAGATTCCCACCCCGTAACCAACGACACTATCGGGCGCTCGCCGCATCCTAGGCCCAGTCTAAGCTTGCTTTCTCGGTGGTGCTCACTTTCTATATCGTGCCCGCGGCCGGCGACATGGCCCCCTTTTCGGAGTCGAAACAAAAATCGAGCCTGAAGCACAAGCCGCTGCGGGTGGCCCTCAGCGTGCCCGCCAACCCGGGGGCGGCGGCCGATGGCAAAATTCCGCGCGCCTCCTCCACAGGCCTGCTGCACGACATCCGGAAGATCGTGTCGTTCAGGCTACCCAGCAGGCCCTTGCATTTCCGGCAATGCGACGCGTCGGCTAGAGCGCCAGTGAAAAAGCGGGCTTCCATTAAGCCGGACCTCGAGTGCCGCCTCAACATGACGGTGCTCTCCGCAATGGAGAAGGAGTGCCTCCGGGAGCGCCTGTACATCGCACCCCTGCGCCAGTGCTATCGAATTGTGAGCAAGCAGAAGAGCTACCCCGAGGAGGCCTTCAAGGGCTTGATACAGTCGAAGGTAAACTATTTTTGAACGTGCCTGTTCTGAGATATATGCATTTATCTCGCTCATTCTGTTTTTTTCCACAAGACATATAGCCAACTATGGAAAAAAGATGATAATCATTTGTTTCTTATGTAAGATATCTTTTGTAGAAGAACGACTACTATATCAAGCATTTCTCTATCTTCTCCATACGTTTATTCTACCGCTCTGATCTCTTTCTAAACTGATTATTAAAAAATAGTACCTATAGGCTTGATAGTTTGAGTATCACCACACGTAGCAGTTCGTAACACAATTTTTTACACCCTCTATGTACGAAAAAAGTAGTTTTTAAGACACAACCCAACGCGTCTAATTCAAAACAGATCGAGAAGTCGTAAATCTGGTGAGTACGAAGGGGAGGATCATCATTTTTGGCAACTTTTGACAGTAGTTCTGCAGTTAAAGGTTGTCTTTTGTTGACACGCAACCCATACATTTTTTTATATCAATCAAACACTCCCAGTGTCGACAAATAATCGTCAGGAAACAAACGAATTTTATCGAGTTAGAGGAAGTAGAGGTTTTAATAGTCGCCAGTCTCGTATTTAATTTCTGGTCAAACTATGTGTATAGCTTAAAATCGTGATATTTTGAACGTGCTGCTTTAAAACTCGATAAGCATACTCGCAAATGTTATTAAATGAGTGGATCACAATGGCACGCACCTTCTTCGTATTTTAATGCAGAAGGTTCGATGGCCAGTGTTGAAGGCGGCTCTTCGAACGTATTCTCTTCTACGACCTAATTAGCATAACAACTTAACAATTGTGGGCAGATTAGCATGATCGTTATGAAATTTTCCTATGCAAATCTAGCTAGCCTAAAATAACTATTGATAGGCTGTTGCAAAACGTATATTTTACGTAGTGGTGTGATAACATTCGCCATTCTTGGCTTTTTCAAAATAAAACAGATTTTTTATCAATTTAAAAATAGCCCATGGAACCCAAACATATAGGCAGAAACAGATCTTTGACAAGAAGAAAAAATGCAAACACAGGACTAACATAGAGTTGTCTGTAATTGCTTAATTAACGGGAACACGATTAGCCTACCAGTGGCGTCATTTTCTACTTTTAATGTCAGTTATCTCAATAACGGTCGAAATTGTTGAAATTCTACAAGAGTACGTAATTTTTCTACTTTTAATTCTCTACAACCTTGTAAGAACTTAATTCAAAATTTCCGATGAATAAGAATAGCTATGAACAAATTTCTGAAAAATTAAGGTTTGGCGTGTAACTCCAACCACTTCCTCTTTGTAATTTGTGTTGTTACAAAGAAAGTTTGAACATGCAAAACAGAAACATTCTTTTGTTGGATTTTCACTTCTTAACGTGGCAAATTCCATAATTATACCCTCGTCCTTCAGAACTAGCCTAGGAGTTCTTGGTATTTTCCAAATGTTGCTAAAATTTCTACATTGTCATACTTTCACTTGTTTCTATTTACATTTAAATATCTAAACAATCTCAGTGGACTTTAATGAGTTTTGTACTTAATAATAATTGTTTTTTGGTTGTTTTCTTAAGAATCACATATTCTAGTCCAAGTCTTGCAGGAAATTGATTCACTTGATTAAGCTTACAGATTTTCTGAAAGGTTTGTAAGTGGTTTTTACTTCAGTAAAGCTTTTATATCGTTAAATATCTACATTTTCTAGATTGTAATTATAGTTCTTAAGAGGCAATGTGTACTGACTGCTGAAACATTCCTAAATATTTTAAAATTACCATTAACCACATTATAACGACTGCATGCTTAGGAAAACTTCATCAAGAACGTTCAATTCTAACATTAATAAAACTCATCAATATAATTACCTTAATTGTGTAGAAAGCAAATCATATAGTCATCGTGGGCCGCAGCTAAACATTTTCTTGTTGGCATTAATGAAGAAGGATGTTTTTAAACATCTACTACCGGAAGCTTTAAACAAGCAGCATTAAAAAAACCTGTTTCCTTGCAGCACGCTCTAATATTGTTAATGGACTCGAGCAACCTTACTGAGTAAAATTTTGTGTTTTTGAAGTGCTTCTACGGTTAGAACAAACTGGAATTTTCAAATTTGTGCTTGCAATGTGTTAGTGATCGATATCATTATTTTTTTATATCTAAACCGGTAGGTCCTGTTCTGGTAAGCCACAGGTTCCCACCGAAAAGCACCCAAAATCTTCGAAACTAATCGACCACTGAACCCGAGAAGCGGATCTTCCCCAGCGTTTCCAAATAAAAGCGAAATTTATGGGTGGCTTCTTCGCAGGCCTTGAACTTATCTGCCCAACAGGTGATGACCCCAAATCCTGTTCGCCGCCGAGATCGCTGGGATAAATCTCTCCGAATCCGGAATGATACAAAGCAGAATCCTAGTATGAACTGCATTGTCGATGCTAATTTAGTCTAGAATGCTGCAAATGGAAGCCTACACGACGGCGAAGGCTCTGCGGCCGTGTTTACAAATTGTGAATTAATTTAAGGCTTGCAACATCTGTTGCATTTAATTATCCGCCGAAGCAACTCATTCAGCAAATTGCCTGGTGGGTGCTTCGCCTTAATAAGAAATGCAACTTCTTAAAGATTCTAATTGTTTAATACAAATATTTAAAAATAATAATAATATTATCTCTATGAGCAAGAGGAAGGTTTTCTGCATTTTGCATTTCCGCTATAAAAATTAATTGCAAGTTTTGATACTTCCATTGCCTTGAAAATTTCCTGCTCCACGAACAACATCTAGAAGACACTTCCAAAACGGTTGATGTATACATGTATTCTTCTTCCTTGAATAAAGCATACACAAAAACATCATTTGAATTTTTTTGAATGTGGTGATTTCAAGAAACCCTACTTCTTCTATAACTTTGAAACTATTACTTTTTACGCGCGCCGCCTTTTTCCACAATATTTCAATAGTGACCTCTCTTGGAGGAAATTCTTTTTGGTCAAAGTTGTTTCTGAAATTGCAATTGACTAAGGTGCAATAGCTTCGTGGAACTTCTAACTTGGGGATAACATTTAGAAAAAAATTGAAAAACCTTTACCCATAGTCTTCTTCCTTGAAAAACATATTTAATGGTAGAGTGCAGGACAACGAACGGTTGCTTGATAAAACAGTATAGTAAGTAATTGGGATACGTTGCCTGGGCAGTAATTTAAAGGAAACTTTTTTCATCCACCCTCTTTATCGAGTATTACACTATTGTTGTATGACCCTTCTTTGAAGTTCTCGTGTATACTGCCTATTCAAAATTCCCGCTTGTCGCTGATGATTTTTGAGCTGTTTATTTGCAAACATAAATATACAAAAATTTCAATCTATTTGTAATTGACGAAGTAATTAAATGTGATTTAATCGGACTACTTTAAGTATTGTTCTGTAACCTTGAACCTGATGATGTACCAAATTAGATATGCCGGTTTTGTTCTGTAGGTAAAACATAATTGTTATTGATGACATTCTCTACAACTGCAAGTTTTATATAGTTGTTTTGATAAAGGAATAAAACTTTGCTAACTATTGGCTTAGGTGAAGAGAGTTTCTTTTAATTGCTGCCCTTAAGAACGAATTCCAGTTACCTAATATATTGTTTTGACCGTTTAAGCATTAAAATAGAAACTTTCGTATAAACGCTGAGAAACATGGTATCTAGCCAACGTTTCTTACTTAACCGTTACCCTTATTGTGGAGTCATCAATTGCTTTTTGTATTATTACATACCTTATCACTTCATCGACATTCTTTTAAGTAACAAGCCTTCTCTTATAATAGATTTGATTTGAAACTGAACATATAAGAGTATTCGAAATTTGGGAATCTTTGAGTTAAATACTATAACATTACTAGCTTGGTAAGAGAGTTTTTACTGGCGAAGAGAAGGATATGACTGACAAGCCGCAGGCAGAAAAATATTGGTCCTCAGTACGGCCCTCCTCATATTCTGATAAATATATGAATTCGTCCAGCTCTTTTTCAGCTAAAGGCTGTTCTCTTACCTATGCTTCTACATTGTTAGAATTTGTCTCAAATTCTTTATTCGGTAGAACATCTTTAACAAAATTGACCTAATTAGTCCTTCATTTTTAGAGGTGTACCTCCATTTGTATTTTTCTAATGTCAATTTTCTTGTTGCAAAAAGCCAGTACCTTTATCCATCATGTATAAAAAAAATATTAAATGAAAATTACTCTCACAGAATATTAATATGTGTCCACATCGACAACTTCGTATTAATATGCATTGAACTCACTTTTAGCCGCTGGAGAATACCCTCTGCTCAGTCATTTGCTGATGAACAACTACTATAGCGGCCACCGCGAGTCAAAGCGTTAAACATTTACTGGGAAACTGGAATCACTGTTCCACAAAATAGTGTTTCTTCAATATTGTTTTCAAATAAATAGAGTTTAACAAATGTTTATTCAGAGAATCGCATTGGCAACAATCTTTTACGTAATAGTAATTTAAATAACATTAGTCCCTATATAATTAGTAGATAGCATACACTGTATTTCCTGAAAATGGAAAACAGGCTCTGAATCGCAGGGGATATTAACTTCCTATTAGATATTGAAAATCATTCATTTGAACAGCTCCCCAACTACATTAGATTCCATTTCCACTCGGAGGAAAAAGTTCATAATGATTTTGCTACATTATTTTAACTTTCTACCACTTTTGTATAAACACTTCTGTTCCCGAGAATTTTGGGCGAAACCGTCTGTATTCATTCCTTTGAACGCAATTATTACCGTGATACAGCTCGCATTTGAATGGCACCCAACAGACCGCTGATTAAGCAAAGGCGCTTTACGCTGAAGACGTAGGCGCAGTTTGCAGAAATCGCACCGTCGTTGGAATTTTCTCTTGCCGTTATACTGCGCGCGCAAGCGGAGAAACTGCATTTCTTGCAATTAACGCCTGCATAGTTTTATGGGGATTTACCTTTTTCTGCCGTTACACCCAGCGCGAGGAGAATTATTGAAACTGTGTATCGAAAATTTGGCTTTTCGACCCACAGTTAACCCCTACCAAGAGAACTCTTCCTCACTTTCGACGGGCAAGATTAGTCACCTACCCGACTTACAAGTTAAGAGGGCTCACAGAACCACAATTGTGTGGAATAAACAGGCCACTGGCCTAATATAAGAAGAAGAAGAAGACCCACAGTCGAGGTCTACTATTCTAGCGGCATGTAGCATTGCTCTCGATTCCTGAAGCTGCCGCAAGGCAACTTAGTGCTTTATCAAAATTTAGTAGGAAGTGTTTCATTATGTTGAGATGAAAATTGCCAGTGGTAACGCTATTATAATCCGTGACTGTGGTATTTTGCAAGAATAACAGTACCAGCCGCAGGCAGTTCGATTTTATTTGAATTTATTAAGTTGTGCTATTCATACAAACTTTTTCGGTTCCGGGGTTTGTATTGCACCGTCTTTACTGCCGGCCCCAGATATCGACATTATATCGCATCAGAATATTACATGTCTGCGAAGTCCTTCTATCGAGGACTATATTCGAAGCCGCCAGCCCGCTTCCTGTTGCATCTCCGTCTACGCATCTTCTCGTCACATATCATAATCGTACATCTGGTGAGCGAACTGCTGGTTGATGTCTTCTCTCCATGGTGTAAGGTATCGCTATGAATTCTGCATTTTCGCTATATTAAAACCTCTTCAGTGAATTTTAATGCCTTTTGGGCTGTCAATTGCGTATGCAAAGTCAATAGTAGTTTGCATTCTTGTGAGGTCACACAGAAAAAAAATTGGTTGAAATTAGTATTTTAAATATTATTGGATTGGATTGTTGCGTTTTGATGTAAGGCAGAAGTGCAGAAAGTGTTTTAACAGCTCGCCATTTTTCCTGCGACTTTGTTGATGTTTCTTCAAAGGTTAGAGGCATCGTGAAGTCCTGGAGTTTAATTTTAACCTTTTGACACACTCACCTAATTCATTCTCGACGTAGTCCTATTTTGAAGTAGCAAACAAACCCATTTCAAGCAGATACCTCGAACCGTCCTTGTCCCGACTGAAAGCTAGCTAGAGTAAATCATTGCTATTGGTTGTTTTTTTTAAGTACCGTGTTGGCCTGTAATAAAATGGCGCCCACCTATGGAGATTGGTATTGTTGTTTCTTCTTGTTTTAGTAACGATTGGACAATTTCCAAAGTATTTAACTATGATATAATTCCCACCTTCTTCACCCCTTCTATGCAAAAGGTGTACAGAGAGCTACCATCCATTCTAAGCCTGTGAATTGGTTTGTTGTATCCTGAAAGCAATTGACCAATATCTCATTACTCCTATTTTGGTAATAGACAAAGAAACAATGACAAAACCACCAAAGCTTCAAGAAGCTTCTAATCACAGAACACTATTTGAAAAAAGATACCCATTCATAGCAGTGACAGAACATTTAATTAAAATAGATTTAGTGCATTTGCTGCATCTGTCTTTATGTTGTGAAACAGTTGTCAATTCAAACAGATATTTTTTCTAAAACATTCCCAGTTTAATATTTAAAATTTTTAATGTGGCAAAATACCCTAATAAGCAGTTGTTTGTTGTTCAGTTCAAGTGTTTTAACAAAAAAATCATATATGCGAATTTCTTTTCCAAGTAATGGAAACAGCAGTTATATGAAAGCCTCTATGTTTAAAAATACTGTCAAAAACAATCGACAATGCTTCAAAATGATAATAATTACTGGCAAAACTCATCACTCTAGTTACTTCCTAGGTGCGTGTTTCTATTAAAATAATTTAACCTATTAGCTACTCAGACGAATGCGCTGCAGACAGTTAACTCTTGACTGATTACAAAAAACCTTTAAATTGAAATATATTCCAGTAGCCTCTAGCTAAATGCTGCTTTTTTCTACGCAACAAAAATTTACACTTTTTTTGGACTAAACGCTTAGTAGTTTCTACATACTTACATTCACTTGTCAAAGTGACAAATTGCAATAATAATTAAGAGCTTTTTCAACACGCACAATAAAGACAGCCGAGTTCCTGTTCACCCGTGTTTTAATTGAAGCAAAATTCAGGCCAGTTAGCTATTCACTCGGTAACTGAAGGGTATCTTATAGCAAATTCCCAGACGTCTCAGTCGTAGTCTCCGGCTCACGACCAGCACCCACCATTTATCACGAAATCGACGTCTTGATAATGGCAATTAGAGGCACTGGAAGCTGAGACGCCATACAGCTCGTATCATAATATTGCATCTGCAACCAGCGTAAATCACGATGCACGTAACTCCAGCAGAGGCTGCATGAGGTGGACGTCTGATTGCTTGATTATGCATATGCATCTTCTGCGTCTTTCCGCATCGAGTGGGCCTAGCGTCAAGGCCTACGGTCAGGCGCTTATATATTACATTTTTTACGAAAACAAGAGTCAATGGTTCTTTTATCTGGCTTCCTGGTCTACCCACATAATCAGCAAAACTGCTTCGATTTATGCTTACTCAAGAAAAAATCGTCGCACAAAAAATTAGATTCAATGTTTTTCGGAAAAAAGCTAATTCCGTGCTGAGAGACATTGACATGTTTTTATAAAAAGGGGCGAACCATCCCCAACTGCCTCAGATATTTTTACTGGCACAATAAAAGAGGTCTACAAGGCCCATGCTCATTTTTCGCTTTCTATTTTCTTTAAAAATCTTAAAACGGATTATGATGACCAAATTTGTATATTTGACAGTGACCATACAACTAAACATTTTGTAGCGAAGTTAGCTTACGTAAATCGTGACCTTTATTCACTGTAATTTAATCAAAAGCGGACACCTTCACTGTTGACGCTATAAAGCTTAACAGCATATAGGAGCGGAGGTAATGCTTTTTCTTTAATGGGGGCTAATGGTACTGGGTATGATAAACGTGAAATCGGCATGATGACATGTCTAGCGACTATTTCTAGTCCAAATATTCCCCACGAAGTGATAAAACTAAAAACATTAACTTCATCCTTTAAGGTTCCAGTGGCGCTAAAAGGGCAAGCTTTATGCACAACCCTGAAAGAACTTACAAGTCAACATAAGCAGTTTCTATCGATATTTTGACGTTAAACAATGAAAATATTTAAATACAGGGCATCAGGAAAGTCAACCGTGTCACTTTTGGAGATACTAGGGGACGCTATATGGAGTCGAAAAGTCCTAATCCATTTTTGGCTTGGAAGCATAGTTTACGTAAAAACGAATGGTGGAAATTAAAAAGAAAAAGTTGTTGTACTTTGCCTTAAATTGGAGGCTTGACGCAGTGTCTTGAGATAGGCTAGGAAAACAATTGTCACATATGCCGTCTACATACATAATTTATTAGCTTTTAGAACACTTTTAAAACCGGGTTTGATAATTTTAAATCCAACAATGAAGACAAAATATCGACGTACTCACAGACCCAACATCACCAGAACACCATACACAAAAAGCATATCAGCATACTCCTGCACGGTGTATATTTTTACTACAATAGTCAAACACGCAATTATTTATTACATTGACATTAACTGACAAAAAACATCAAAAACACAAAAACGCATTAAGTACCATACAGCGGTTCACAAAATTTGCGGTACCAATTTAAACAATGAATGCTGAAGAAATTATGTTTCTAAGCCAAAAATGAATTAGGACTTTTCGACTCCATATAGCGTCCACTAGCATCTCCAGAAGTGACACGGTTGACTTTCCTAACACCCTGTATAGAAAACTTTGTAAATTGTTTAATTGACAAGGCATTAAAAACGTAGCAACTGCAGATCAAAAGATCTGTTTTCAGTATGAAGGGTTTACACATTCAATTGAATATTTCGAAAAACTATGTTAAAATCATTGGATTCGTTGTGGCAATACCATTGCACTGGTATCATAAATAAGCAACTTGCCATTGTAGACTCAAGATAGAACAGACGGGATTGTCATTTGGAAGTAAATTGGATAATATTTCAGTAATTGTTTCTTGGTAAAAAAAACGACATTGTAACAACGTCATGATACTATAAAGTGATATGTTGAACTTATTAAGGGTTAAAGCGTTACCTTTTAATGTCCCATTATTTATACCATTCGTTTTATGTATTTTCGTTGCCTCCGTCTAAAAAGCTCAATTTTGTACAGTTATTGAGGTCGCCGAACTCGTTTTGAACAGCCTCCAGTCATGCGAGATAGATTATTATCGATCCGTTGTCATGTGTAAATAAGCCAAGTATCATTCAATTGTCTTCGCATACCTGCGGCGATGTTTTTCGTTGCTCGCTTTCTTCTGTAAGCGTCTTTGACTTGATCGCTCAAGTTATAGTTCGTGTTATCCTTTTCCTTAGTTTTGGGCTCCATTATAGTGACTTACGAGAGCAAGAATAATGTCCTCGCTCAGTTGTGCTACCGCGGATTTGTATGGTTGATTTATCAAATATATTTGAATTTTAATAACATCGAATTTGATTGCGGATTTATCTGGCGTCGCGATGTAAGTCTTGGGGCTGTAAGCTGAGGTATGTGCACACTTTCTCTTTGTCATTGTCTATTCTAATTAGGCATTTCTGTTTCGTGGATTCCGGCCGACTTGGAGTCGTTAAAGTATGAGCAGCTAATGTGTGCTACCAATTTGGTAGCCAAATTTGTAATCATTGCTGAGAGTCCTTCCTGTGTCCCCGCCTGCTTCTGGTGACTTTTCGTGGTGACTGATTGTTACTGTCTGTTTTTCGGTGCCGTTTCTCATCATTGCTGGAGGTATTGAAACGCGATCTTGTGTTGTGAAGGTAAAACCGAATCTGTACATTAAGCGCACGGAAAGATTGGAATCCACCGATTAGTGTCGCATCATTTCCGAGTTTTGTCAGTAATTACCGGCGCATTTATGGAACAATCTAAATTTCTACTTAGGTGGTAGCAAACTATTATTGTCGCCCTCATGCTATATTCGACCTGCAGCATCATAGTAAATTTGTAATTGCCCACTAATTTAATCTGCCCAGAGATATGTTACCTATTTAAATATTGAACTTTGTTTATGTGCTAACTCCTATAATTAGGGGCAACAGTAAAGTTGGCTTTCGCCTACAGCATGGGCTGCGCTTGTGATTTATACGAGTGCTCAAATTAACTGAAACTGAAATTAATATTTTGCGTTCTATTAATGACAAATTAATTAATATAACCCTGTTCGTGTTTACTACGGTTTTGTGTATGCTAATATTGCTAATGCAAGCTATTGACGCATCGATTCCTTTTGAAGTCGATATCAGGTCGTAGTAAATTGGTTACGCATAGTACCTCAGTGAGTTTAAAAGTTCTCGTAAGCTGATGGACATATCGGGTTGCAAAAACTCTTAGGCACCCTCTGAAAAAATGCACACCCTTTTCTAATATTATGGAAAAGAACCGCACCGTCGTCTTCTCTGTAGGTAGTCGGCATTCCCATATCTTCATGTAGTCTGACCGTTTGTTTGAGGACGATTTGAAGTTGATTTGAGGCATTGAGAAATTTTGGTGTGGGGCTTGAGTCTTAAATTGTTTGCCGTTCGTAGTAAAATTTTATACACCCTGAAGTTGGTGGAGAAAAACTGTTTTGTTCTTAGTTTTGTGTAATAAAATTCAATGTTGTTTCACTTTATTGGCATGTGTATATTAAATTGTAGCAAGTTACGATCGTCCATTCAACCGGGATTGCTATTGTTTACGTTGACACTTAGCTGTTATCTGTTATAACTATTATTATTACAGTCCAGATTTGTTTATCATGGCAACCGATATTACAATGGTAATTTTTCCAGTTTTGCTGGCAGCAACGGTATTGAGCACGGTGTGCTAACAAGATCAGATTTAGAGCTGCGGCCGGCATGAATAACAACCGTTGCATAGGTTTTGCTATATAAATCGAATCATTCTGTTGCACCGCGTGCAACAATCGGGCCGCGGTGCAATAATTGGTGCTCCACATTCTAATGTGGACGCCCTTCAGCGCAGCTGTTCCAATTTCGACAAATCGCCTTTAATTGGGTCGCTGGGGACAGAAGTCCGGTGATGATCGTTCTGAAGGTTTCAGCGCTTGACTGATGTCGACTCGCGTTTGAGCAAATTCTGAACTATTTCCAGTCAGTTTTTTCAATCAGCTCATGAGATTTTTCTCTCTGTAATACTAATATGTATTGCAATAGCTAGAATAGGTTTTTATATTTCACCGAGTTGAGAATTTCTTCTTGCTTTATTCTACGGAGAATTCCAGCATTTGTTACATGGTCATCCATGATGCTCTTATTCTGCCATAACAGCACATTTCAAATAGTTCTGATTTCTTAATCATTAACGTTAACCAGTCTGGAAAGTATAGACTAACCAGGTTTTCGCTTACAACCTTCTATAATAACAATTCTACAGCCATCGGTATTATTTTTTACTGTTTAAGAATTCCTAGGTTTTATTAATATCTGGCGTTGCTTTATATTGCTTTTCTGATTAGATCTTTTAACTCTGGGGATTTCTGACGTTGCACTTGTTCAGTACTGCCCTTTTCTGTATAAAATGAGTTTCTAATGTGTTTTCTGTTAGTGCTTTGCTGCGTTTATACTTGTCCCATACACCGTTTTAAGGTAACTTCATCTATTCCTCAGCATTCAATTTCTGAAAACATGCCCTACTAAGGTATAATGTTGGAGAGGTTTCGGGTTCTCAAACGCCAGATGTTACGATTTTGAACATCTTGTAACTGGTATGTGGTAATAGACTGTCTGATTCAATTATTTTAAGTAAAATATAAATTTATTCTGAAAATATTTAATATGTAACTCTTTCCATTGTATCGGTATTTTGTTTTATTGTAGGCATTGGTTAAAGTGATGTGTTAGTTAGATATCCCCTTACTTCAGCAATTCGGATGACCTATCACCAGGACTAGGAAATCTACAATTTTTCACCGCATTTAATGCGTTGTCACCCTTTCTTCACGAACTACAATGGCGTGTTGAACATGATATTCTCAATAATTTACTCTGGTTTATTCTCTGTGAGTAATTCATAGTAGTGCTGGACCCTTTGTTACACGCTCGAAGTGAGGTTCTGTAGTGACGTAGAAAGTATGTAATAATAATTTGCTGGGCACCACTAGATTATAAATTCTAGTCTCAAATATGGTGAGCGTCTCATAACCTAGAGAGAGAGACGGCCTTGGTGTCGTGATGGAGTTGAAATCTGAACCTTGAACTTTCCCTACACCTGTTGGTGCTTAATTCGTTCATACATAAATCGACTTGCATACGGCTGTGCAATCAAACACAAGACATAAATGAAAATTATATTGAACACGTCGAACTGCTAGGAAAATATTCGATGGCAGCTGGAGCTGGCCGTTAATCAGTTTTATTACTATCAGGGAAAATTGTCCTAACGGTGACGTTACGGGTTACCAAATGTAACTTATAGAACTTATTAAGCTAGTCACAATAAAACCTGTACGTTAACAATCACTGTCCTCCATGACAGGGAAAGTTCAAAACTGATTTCCGTGAGGCGAACACTCGGATAACACACACATATCAAAATTGCGAGGAGTAGATATACTCTAACTACAAAAAAGTATGTACATGCAATAATTACAAGCTCTGTCAAAGCTACCCAGAAAAGACGGCAATTAGAACGTATTGCAGTGATAACAATACCAATATGAATACAACTAGTGTGCAGCTTCAGAGAGCTTCAGCTTCTTAAAGAATCAGCTCGAACGATGGGGTCGAACTGTCCCACGAGAAGGTCGACTTGACAACGGAAAGGCTAAGAATTAACCTGAGGAACGAGTGGCATGCGTCTGTACGGCAGAGTATTTTGACCTAGGGCAAGATTGACCCACGAAGATGATGTCCAGAACAGCACAAATACGGCTCTGCTTAAATGTTTATATTTTTATAATCAATTACAATTACAATCAATTATTTTCTGAGTAAGCCAGTTATGCTGAGTTTGCCTTTTTGATATTGTTTGCTCTCTACTTCTGCTAAAGTTTGAAAAATCGCTTGTAATATGTCGGTATCTTCTCTTTCTATATTATTACCATGGTTATCTGTACGAATACTACAATTTTTAGTAGTTGCAGCTCAAATTTTAATAATGGCTGTGTTTTGCTATTTATAGCACCCCTTTGTTTTTTTATTAAGGATGCAGGATGCTGGTACCTACATCTTTTAGGATGATACCAGGTCGTTGTTTAGTAATAATATACGGATATTCCAAAATCTAGCCTAGTAATAGTGTGTCCGATATATTCTCTTTTAATGATTAAAGAAAGTATTACATACTTTAAATTGAATTGTACGAACGTATTTATTAATCGTTCGCCATTGTCATTCATTGGTTTTCCTAACCCCAACTCTAGGAATCTTATCTTTGGCTGCAATTGTTGTTTATCAGTCATTCTGTGCAACTGTTGTGTTACTATCTAATAAAATTTCTCTTTGAATGTTCGTCCATAAGAGCATACAATGCCATTGTTGTTATCTTTTATTTTCATTTTGTTACACATTGTTATATGTTATTTTTGCTTTAATTGAAAATTAAGTTGATGTTCAAGAATTATCCCGAGTTGATAGCAATTCCTTATTGTATGCTTGGTTACCTAACCACATTTTTTTATTTTCTGTATGGGTTATTGAAGATCCTTAAGTTCTAGGGAATTCTACTGGATTTTGAAAAATAGATTGTCAGTATGATTTCCGGCTGCTATTTTATGATGCTGATGGTGTAAGGTTGTTTCTTGGTGCTGTGCCTGTAATTTTGGGTTTTGCTTTATCAGCTAAAAAAATCCAGAATTATGAAACTTGTCGCTCAACCTTAAGGAATTATGTGTGAAATTGCTAAAATGAATCTAGTTATGCATGATAATTAGAGTGCGTAGTGCTACTAGAATACAACTTTATTTCTGTGCAACCAGTCACTTCTAACCACCGACCTCCTAATACCTGATCTTCCTCGTATTGCGCTAGCATTTGTAGATCGTATGAACTCTCAAACTGTGAACATACCCCTGGTGTACTTGCTATTATATTGGAAGCGCTTTTACCTACGGTTACTCTGTTGAATTTCTGGCCAATGATAGAGAGAATTCCCGAAATCTGTCGCCACAATGTGTTCACTTTGAGCTTTAGTAATTAACTTAGTTCTTTTATTATACCGTGTTTTCCAAAAAAAAAAACTCATTCGCAGCATGCCATGATCAAACTGAAGTTTGCCGTAACTTGAGATATATCCATTGATGCAAACGAACTACCAAGTTAGGGAGAACTAAATTACATCTAGACCTTGAATTATTTTCCTAAAAATATACGGAACACTTAACAAAAACAATTTTTATTGACCGTTTTGATTATTACACTCGTTGTTGTTGTGTACATGCCATCTTATTTTCCGTTTTGCTTGATAAAGTTAAACTTAATGCAGTGTAAACTTTTACCTGTCATAAACAAATTGCAATCTGACATTCATCTACAGATTTAAGTTAAGACTAGACTTTCTATGTTTCTTTCCAAGGCCTACCCTAAATGAGTTTTTTTTTAACACATGATACATTAGTGTCAGCTCTGTTCGCGGTTTTTGGTTGCAATCAACTCGCGAAGGACACGTTCCACCACGTTTTGCTTTAGAACTAATGTTTATGCGAGGGAATACTGGAGCAAGAAATTATTTATAGTCTAAATTAAATTAGACTTCCATGCGAATGTGGCTCTCCCGTTATCAACTTTCACAGGTTTTTTTATATCAATCTTGACAGTTGGGTTGCGTGTACTCATGAAAAGTATTGCGAAGAAAATCGTACAGCTTCTGCTCTACACTCGAATTATTCAAATTTTAAGTTACAAGTAGATCTAACTGTGTACATATACCAACCATATTAAAGTTTAGCAATATTAAAAAATAAAACACCGAAACTTCCACTAAGTACTTTCTAACAGAATAAAGCTTAGAGTTAAGAATGGATCCTTACGGACAGATTAAAATCTACAGATTTTATTATGCAGGTACATACATAGCGTAACTAAAGAATTAGGTTATATCAATTTCTGACGTTTTCTTTTGTTTATTGTTTTGTGAATCAGCTAAAGTACGTTTTTTTCCTATAAAAATTTTCAAGGTCAACGAATTTAGGGTTTATGTTGGTATAACTTGGATTCCTTTAAAAAATATATGTTGGTGAAATTTGTTTTAGTAACTTTATAGAACTAAAAATTGGTGGGAAATTTAAAATATGGCATTAAAGTTCTATGTACATCAAAAGCTCTTGCTAATCTTTCGTAAATGTCTTCTTCTGGTGTGTTAAGATGCAGATCCAACAGTTCCTCTGCACACTTCAGAAATTCTTTTTTACAATTAATTTTAAAAGATTCCGTTTTTCCGCGTATTCAGTTTCAAAAAAGAAAAACTGACAATTTAATTTTAAATGTCAAAGTGACAAAAGTCGTTTACAGAAAAACCTGACGAAAAAAAAATTTCTAATAATTTTAAAAAAGCAGTTTTGCCAATTTTACCTTGACCTTGAAAATTTTTATAGGAAAAAGACGTACTTTATGTGGTTTAGGAATTTACACCGACACCTGTACGTATTCTGGTTTAAACCGACTCGAACCAATAGCCCTTCCGGACAACCCATCCAAACCCTGCTTAAGAACTAGCTGGAAAACTTTGCTACACCGCGAGACAATTCCTGGACTACCGTTTTGTGATAATACTGATTTTTTTTGTGTACAGGAATTCCTCATGTAGCAGTAGATATATTTCTGATGCCGCTTCTTAATCAATTGCCGTTTTGTTGTCTTTTATTTTAAAAAATGCTCAATTACCCGCCCTGGTTTGTGGATGTCCGACTAGTACCGCTTGCAGTTACTCTCTGTTCTTCCCAGATTTCTTGCTCTTTATTAGAATTTCTTGTGTGTTCTATGTCCATTTACCTTCCACACGTCGTGTTCGGTTAATATCATCCTCTGCCCGACGCTCGGTGTTGGGGTGTCAGCATTTCGGAAGTATCCAGTTTTAAGGCATCAAAAATTCGCCTTTCATCGTGTGCTATTAGTTTTCGTGAAACATTTTAATGAACAGCGTGTGGCCAAGCATTGTTATGGAGACATTTTATTTATTTATTTATTTATTTATTTAGCATTTAAATGGGGTAACAACAGTCAAAAAGACCAATTACAGTTACCCTACAGAATATAGTTAAGCTACAAAAAACACCGCAAAGTAAGAACTAACTTAAAGAATAAAGGGAGGTTAAGCGAAGTAGCGAAATTAAATCAAACTAAGACAAAGATTTTTAAATTTTAAAAATGAATTTTGAAAGACATCTATATTAGGATTTTTATTACTATAGAGATTGTAATATTTCGCAAAACGCATGAGTGGAGAGTTATCCGCAGAGTTGGTGTTACAAAATGTTAAACTAAACAGATCATTGCTTCTTGTTGAGTGAACGGGAATACGTATACTAAGTAGATTCAGGAGTTCCGCACAGTCAATGTTATTATTGACCAGTTTGTGTAGTGTGAATAGATGCAGTAGTTCACGGCGCTGGCTGAGAGGAGTAAGCAAACATATGCTACCCGGAAATGTCCAAGCAACAAGTCTTAGAAATTTATTTTGTACGCTCTCTATTCTGTTGATATACGTTAGGTATTGTGGAGCCCATATGTTGCTAGCAAACTCAAGATGACTGCGGACAAATGCAAAGTATAGGGCTTTTAAGGTTGAAATTTTATGAAAATCTCTACAATTTCTATTAATAAATCCAAGCATCTTATAGGCTTTGCGAACTACTGAATCTATGTGCTGGTCAAAAATTAACTTGCTGTCGAAGATGACCCCAAGATCTTTGATGGTCACAGCGGTCGATACTATTTCGCGTGAAATGGAGAAAGAAGCAGGCACCTTGTATCTGTTTCTAGTAAAAGAGATGTGGAAACATTTTTTGGTATTTATGTTTAATTTATTAACTGCACAATATTCGCAAAGTCGATCAATATCTGCTTGTATCAATTTGACCTCAAGAGCACTCTTTACTGAGCGAAAAATTTTGAGATCGTCTGCGTAAATTAGGAATTTGGAGTGGTGGAAGCAATTGCACATGTCATTTATAAAAATATTAAACAGCAGTGGTCCCAGATGAGAACCCTGTGGCACACCGGAAGTAATGGCGCTGTAATTTGATGAATACCCGTTCACTACAACAGTCTGCAATCTGTTGGTTAAATAGGACTCAAGTCACCGCAGTAAGTTGCCATGCACACCGGCTCCAGCAAGTTTGGACATAAGAATAACGTGATCAATGGTAGTAGTAGTAGTAGTAGTTGTGGGGAGACCGAAGTCTAGCAAGTAGGCCACCATAGGCCCTTTTTGCCAACCCCATGCCATCCCCTCAACCGCCTTCATTATCGTCCTCTTCGATGGGCTCTTCTCCCTGCTTAAACCTTCCTGATTTTCTAATGAAGATCAGAATTTCGGCCCAGGATAGGGAGTTCAACTCTTCCATTCGAAGCGTAGGTGCTCCAAAGGTTCTATACCTCAGTCGCTGGTACGCTTCACATTCTCCCAAGTAGTGAAAGGACGTTTCCTCGTCCCTCCCACATCTTGGGCAAATGGGATCTTCCTCTACTCCTATCAGTGTTAGGCGTCTCTTTAGTTTACAGTGGCCTGTCAAGATCCCTATCAAAAGATTTGTGGTTCTTCGGCTCCTTCCCATTAGCCAGACCGATTTCTTTGAATCAAATCCCGCTATGTGGTACTTTGCCTGACGACAGCCCCTGCATCCTTTCCACTTTTCCTCGCTGGTCTTGTAGGCCCACCCGGTTAGGGCTGCTGAGACCTGCTGCCTTGTTATACCCAAAAAAGGTTCCGGTCCGAAACAAGTTTCCCCGGCTCCGAGTTTGGCTAGTTCGTCCGCCTTCTCGTTGCCTTGGACCCCCGTGTGTCCCGGGACCCAGATGAGCTCGACGTCCTTTTCCCTTGCCAATTCGGCCAAAGCATCTCCACATTCCTGGACAAGAGCTGATCTTGTCCTGGCCGAGAAGATTGCCTTTAGTGCGGCTTGGCTATCGGAGCAAATATAAATTTTTTGCTCTGGGGATATCCTGACCTCGTTCCTTGTTGCCACCGATAGGATGGCATAAACTTCTGCTTGGAATACCGTGGTGAATCTTCCTAAAGCATAGCTTTCTTGCACCCCCCGGCCTTCCATATAAATGCCTGCTCCAGAGGATTGCCTTTCCGCCACTCGAGAACCATCCGTGTAGCATATCAAGGCATTCGACTGGAGCTTAACCCTTTTTTGCTCCCACTGTTCCCTTGTTGGGATAGTGAGAGAGAAACCTTTTTCTAACCTTAGCCGGTCCTCTGCTTCGGTTACCCTGTAGGCTGATAGAGGTATTTCTCTAGCAGCCATGTCGGCGATCCTAGCATGGCCCGTGCGAACTCCCTGGTCATTCCATAGCCCCGTATCCCGCATTCTGAGGTGGGTAGCCATGGCCTCTCTCTTTATCCAAGTGTCGAGGCCCGGGAGTCCCAGTATTACCTCCAGTGCGGCTGTTGGGGTTGTCCTCATTGCCCCTGTAATTCCGAGACAGGCTAGTCGTTGGACCTTTGCCAATCTTACGGAAATACTGGGGCGCTCTACACTAGGCCACCAGACCACTGAGCCGTACTGGACTCTTGGCCTTACTACCAATGTGTAGAGCCAGTGCAGAATCTTGGGGTTTATCCCCCAGTTCCTGCCTATAACTCTGCGCAACTGCCATAAGGTCGTTGTCGACTTCTTCACCGTCCTGTCGACATGCGACCCCCAACTTAATTTGCTGTCGAGGATTACCCCCAGGTACTTGACCTCTTGCACTAATGCAAGTGGTCTTCCATACATAATGGGTATCCTCAGACCCTGAAGTTTTCGTCTTTTTGTGAAGAGAATGATCTCAGTCTTTAGTGGGTTTACCGACAGACCTTTCTCTTCACACCATCTTTCAATAATCCTGCAAGCTACCTGCATTATATCGCAAACGACGTTTAGGAACCTGCCAGTAACAAGTACCAGTCCATCGTCTGCGTATGCTTGTGCATAGAAGCCCTCTTCCGTTAGGCATCCCATGTGTATCAATGGTATCAAAAGCCTTGCTGAAGTCGGTGTACACAGTTTCCACCTGAAGGCCATTATCCATACTACCCAGTACGTATTCCGCGAATATAATCAAATTTGTGTTCACCGAACGACCTTCAAAAAAACCATGCTGCTCAGGTACAATCCATGTTTTGACATGAGAGAACAGTATTTCATAAATTAATTTTTCAAAAATTTTGCTGATTATGCTAAGTTTGGATATTGGGCGATAACTTTCAACAAAACTTTTGTTACCTTTTTTAAAAACAGGAACAACATAGGCTCTTTTCCAGTCGTCCGGAAAACACCCTGTAGATAGGGACTTATTATATAATATTGATAAGGGTTCAGCAAGTGTTACTGCACAAGATTTCAAAAAAATTCCAGGGATGTCATCAGGACCAGCACCTTTAGCTACGTCAATATTAGTTAAATGTTTTATGACCGAGGATTTGTCGATAGCACAGTCGTGTAGTGTAGCATTGGTAGAAGGCTCTAAAGTTAGGCATGCTGTTGAACTAGGTAATGAGTACACAGATCTGAAGTATTCAGAAAATAGTTCACATACTTCCTGCCCTTCAGTAACTATTTTAGCGTCCCCTGTAATTTTTGCATCTATTCCAAAC
>OW679195.1:182686091-182793696 GCA_940337035.1 Agriotes lineatus | reverse complement strand
GGCTGCTGCGTGAGAAAACGTCTTCATCTTCGGAGCAGGTATCGGCTTTGATGGCGGCTGTGCCTTGTGAAGCAGAGTATGGTGTGGAAAGCGGCAGATTTTGCAGTTATAATACGAACGACATTGTATATTAGAATCGTGTCGCAAACATCGAAAGCACAATCGGTAGGTTCTTACCACTTCTTGCTTTTCGTGGGTGGAGAGCCTCTGGAATTGACCACAGTTATCGATGTAATGGTCCCCATTGCACATCTTGCAGTTGAGATATCCGGCAGCGTAATTTTTCTGTGGCTTGTCCTGAGTTGGTTTTCGAGCTCCATCAATGGATTCCAAGGATTGGAACCGCATTTGTAAGAAGGCCATTAGAGTTTGGTGATCCTGAACTTCATTTGGGCACTGAAGCGATTGCTCATATAATTTGTTAGTTTCAGGATCCCATTTTCGAGTAATAACTCGGTTAATCCACGGACCCCAGCTGTCGGTGGAAATGCCCAAATTTTTGATTGCTTCCACACATTCCTTAGTGGAGTCATGCAATCTTTTCAACCCTTGGGCTGATTCCTTGGAGAGGACCGGCTGATCGAAGATGGTGTCTAGCAATTTGGTTAGAATAAGGCGATTATTTTGATACCTTTGTTGCAGCAAATTCCAAGCGGTGTTGTAGTTGGCTTGAGTCACTGCGAGATGCTGGATTAGTCGGCTGGGCTCTCCCTTGACATGCGTTTTTAAATACTGCATTTTGATGACATCATCCATGTTTTGGTTGTCATCTACTAATTTGGTGAATAGGTCCTTAAAAGTGGCCCATTCCTCATAATTTCCCTCGTATATGGGGATTTTAACTTGAGGAAGCGAGATGGCTGATGCTTGCTCGTTCCTTGTTGGTGCTTGTAACAAATTAATTAAATTTCGGTACCTGTCTTTCAACGTAGTAAATTCAGGACTGAAGTGCGTCTGGTTTGAATCCATCTCGTTAGACATGACTTCTTCGTCCATCTCGATCACCCGGTCCCATTCTTCCTTTAATTCCCTCTTTGTGATGGCGGGCCTTCCGAGTGCTTGTTCCAGTTCGGCGTCGTCCAAAGATTGCTTAAAATTCTGCATCCGAATCTGCAGTTTTCGGATACGAACCTTTTGCTCGGGATTTACAACTGTTTCCTCTCGCCTCCTAGTTTCAGAGGGGTCGGGATTTTCAGTTGCCTTTAAACAGCTCTGCAAATAACTTTTTGCTTCGCAGTAGATGGCTTTAATTTGTTCGTAATACCCTGTGGTAAAATAATTATGTGTAGGAATACTTAGCTGCACCATTTTGGCGTGATTTTTGGTCACGGCGTTCCAAGTTTCGTCCAGCGTCTTGTTTCGGCTGGCGATGTAAGCTTCTGTTTTTCGGCTGGCAGGGTCCTTTTTGCTGTTGGAAAATACCTGCGTGATCTTCTGGCCGAGTTCTTCTTGGGCGACAGCTAGCTGATTGAATTCCTCCATATTGTTTGCCATTTTCGGGGAACCGGGTGGGTTGGTAGATGTTGTTTTCTTCTCGGGATGTACCTCTTCTTAGTTGTAGACAGATCCGGCTCGAAGGACCATGAACAGATTCGCCTGGAGGCTGTAGAAATCAGGCGTCCGTTACGTTATTTTGCTGGTTCCATCCCTTATGTTAAGCGCAGAACTGAGACAGCAGTTTCCGCTTTAAGACAGCTTAGTCATGCCACTTAACGGGATGATAATTCGTCACTGTGTGAGATGCAGCCTCACATCCCTTAATTATTTATAGGCTTGGACCCACAGCGACGCAGTAAGTGAATCTAACAAGTAAATGCAGACTGGTTTATTACAAAAATAATTGTTCTATATATACAAACAAATTTGCTTAGATCATAGTAATATACAAAGTTCATTTCTAATAACAGGTGCAATGTATTATATTCAGTAGGTTAATTTACTAGTCTTGCAAAACAATACTCAGCGGTTTTGCTTCCGTGATATGATATGGACTCCATGAACTCGAGCGTCTTTTATGCTGAGCTGCGATTGTAGGCATTTAAACCTTGTCACGGCCTTGCGTAATTGTGTACGCGAAGCCGTGTAAAAATGCTGAGCGGCGACTGCGAGGTGTTTAAACTTGACTGTGAGTAGGTCGCCGCGCTTGCATAATGCAATATTGCGTTTTTGGTGGCTTTTAACTTTTAGAATGTTTCGTAAAATTTAAATGAATAATTATAAATTTATATCTGGTTAATCTGTTAAAGACAAGATTAAACAGTACAGGAATTCCTCATGTAGCAGTAGATATATGTCTGATGCCGCTTCTTAATCAATTGCCGTTTTGTTGTCTTTTATTTTAAAAAATGCTCAATTACCCGCCCTGGTTTGTGGATGTCCGACTAGTACCGCTTGCAGTTATTCTCTGTTCTTCCCAGATTTCTTGCTCTTTATTAGAATTTCTTGTGTGTTCTATGTCCATTTACCTTCCACACGTCGTGTTCGGTTAATCTCATCCTCTGCCCGACGCTCGGTGTTGGGGTGTCAGCATTTCGCAAGCATCCAGTTTTAAGGCATCAAAAATTCGCCTTTCATCGTGTGCTATTAGTTTTCGTGAAACATTTTAATGAACAGCGTGTGGCCAAGCATTGTTATGGAGACATTTTCTTCAGTAACAATTTTAGCGTCCCCTGTAATTTTTGCATTTGTTAGATCTATTCCAAACGGTTCTTTAGTGGCTTGCAAAACAAAAACTGATTACATCAATCCGTAACTAAGTAACACCATTAAATTTGTAGTAAAAAATCAGTGCTTTATGTAAAATCCTCAAGTATATTTCCCCATGCGTCCGGCTCAGCCTGCTCTGATCCGATCAGCGCGCGGGTCGTAATTTCAGATTTGAGCCGAAGAAGCTGCGTACGGCCATAATCTTCGCGTGACCAAACGGCGTTAATTAGAGATCAATTCGCGTTGCGAGTTCGCGCCTGATACGAATGCGAAAATGGAGCATTACAACTTAATGAGAATTTAATGCAGCGCTGTCAGAGCGGCCGCAGTTATTTTAATAGTATTTATGTGCACGAAATTAATGAATCGCCTTGCTCGCCACAATTAAACAAAGGGAACAAAAAGCGGCCGAAGAATGCACCTTTGTTGCGGGCAGAAGAAATAATTAAATCCCCGGTTTGGGTCGCCTGTGAGGTAGGAATTGAGCTTTCCCAGGTTGCTCTTTAGCAACGTCGTAGCGGATGTTTTAAATTAATTTTTATTTTCGCTGTCGCCGTAATATATGCCGAACAATAGCGTAACCTTCTCGAGCTAGGCAAACATCGCAGAGACAATGTCCTTTGACTAAAATGTAGCATCGATATGCAAATACAGGTTCACCTCGCTCCGGCACATGCGATAGTTTGGAAAACCTACAGGGGGCCGCAGTTATAGTTTTCTGTGGTTGTATTATTAAATCAGGCTGGCACTGACGTCAATGAAGAAACCTACTTTCGAAATTTCGCAACGTTTGCATCTTTGGCTTTAGTGTTAATGACTTCGTCTCTTGCAATTGTTGCAATTTGAGCTCTTGGCCATTTGTAGAAGTTAAGCCTTCACGTAGTTACGTCAATGATGAGTTGATGCGTTTCCTGAAGCTATCCGCAAGATTCTCAAGATTCTCATTCTATAAGCACAAGACCTGCGTCATTAAATAGCGAAATTATGCTGAAACAAGCTCTTATGCCTTGGCAAAACATAGGTGTTGAAATTTATCCCACCCTGCTGAGATTATTGGTTTCGCAAGGATAATTTGTAGCCGTTTCGCTGAAATATCGTGTTTATGGGCTGAAATTCCATAAAGCTTAGAAATATATTTTTAACGGCCACTAACTGTGTCTTTAGTGTCTATAAATAATAGTTATACTTTCGTGTGTTGTTCATATCATTAAAACCTTGAATGGCCAATTAATTTATTTTAGTTTCCTTTAATAGATTATTTTTCATTTTTAAACAGATATTGCCGACATTTCAGACTAATAGATAATTAGAGCAACATTGGATTAGTTGCTTTACTATGACACGGCAATGAAAAAAATATTGAAAATATAATTAAATCTCGACTTTAATGCAATACGACATTAATAGAACTGTTTAGTTACCATCCAAAAATTAGTAATTATACATGAAAATTTTAAATCAATGCAACTATTTTTAAGTATTATTTTGTAACCATTAACCGTATGTACCAAACAACATATGCCTGTTTATGTTCTTGGCAATAATGACGTACTAACCTCACTTTCGTAAGTAGCACATGTTTTTGCTGTACAATTCTTTACAAATTTAAACTTTATTGAAGTTTGCCTTGAAAAAGAAATAAAGCCTTCCGAAATAGTGGCTTAGATAAAAGACTTTTCTTTAGAATTGCTGTACTGAGAAACGAAAAACAATTATTTACTATATTGTTTTCCCAACAATAGATAGGAAACTACGTATAAAGTATTTTTTTATTAAAAAACCATAGACAAAAATACGCATTTAAAAATATAACTAATGTTTAAGTACAACTGTAGGAATGTCTTCAATAAATTGACAAAGTGTTGTATCCTCACCAGCATCAGCATTACCTTCCAGAAGTACATTATTTTCAAATCCAGCCTCTTAATTGTTGTCATCAGTATCGGCTGCTAGGATCAAGTCATTATAAGAACTAGGCTCTTCTTAATTTATCCATCCATTCCCAAAAAATACTTTGTAAGCAAGAATCCAACATGTCTTAATTTTAAAGCGTTTACACTAATATCTCAACGAATTTCATATTTGCTTCCCAAATAAATACAGGTTGCAGATTGGCTTAGTAACTTAATATATTCAGAAGGTTGCGTAAATAGTTCCCTATTACTAATGTTTTTCCATTTGAGCAAAAGCTCCATTAGCGGATAAAAAATTAACCGATAATGAAAACACTAATATCAACTAATTTAAAGTTTTGGGCGCTACAAATCTGACAACTTTAATGTCATTTCCAAAGTCTATTTGTCTTAATTGCTGATATATAACTGAAAATTTCGTTCGATACTTTCCTGTAAGAAAATACATTCATATTTTATTATTATTATCATTTCTTTTATATTAAAAGTTCTAATTCATAAGAACTACGTTTATGATTTTTCTTTTCAACCAAAAGGGTATTGTTTGTTCCTCATAAGTGGTCGGTTCAATTTGTTCTGAACACTGCACGTAGCACGTAGAGCAGACGTAGGTTGTGGGAGATTTAAAACTTAAGTTGAACTGACCTAATACTGAAAATGTTACGAAAATAAGACTTTTTGACTTGAAGCTCTTGTACGTCTGACGTGTTGTATATTTTACAGTGCCTTCAGAAATGACCGAACGCTGATTAAGGACGTATGTAGGCAACCCATTTAACAGAAATTGGTATTACTGTAAACATTGTAGTTTTCGTGGCAGTGGCGTCCGAGTGGGTACTGAGGGTAAATAATTTATTATGTTACCATCTATTAGTTTCTCATTCAGTGAAAATAAATAACACTCAAATCAACCTAGTTCTTATGAAAACAGTCTTAATTATTCAAAATCATAAAATTTTACCTCACAAGGAATAAACTAAAGTATATATATATATATTACAGCATTACGGGCCTTCTAGGCCCATGGCTTAGTCTTATTACATTTCATTTTACATTCCACCATTCACACTTTACATTTTTAAATTTTACATTTTACATCTCATTTGACATTTGACCTTTTGAATTTTACATTTTACATTTCACAATTCACATTTCACGTTTTGAGTTTTAAATTTTACATTTGAACCTGATATTTGACTTATTACATGTTACATTTTTGAACTTGACATTTGACATTTTACGAGTGGGTACTGGGGGTAAATAATTTATTATGTTACCATCTATTAGTTTCTCATTCAGTGAAAATAAATAACACTCAAATCAACCTAGCTCTTATGAAAACAGTCTTAATTATTCAAAATCATAAAATTTTACCTCACAAGGAATAAACTAAAGTAAATCGGATAATCTTATACAATACATTTTTTGTTATAAACATTTTATTGATACAAAAATTATTCAAGTGCCTTCATGTAAATTGGAAACCCCAATTTCAACCACATCAATTCAATTTTCAAAGTTAGTTTTAGGACAAAATAGTACATTTCACTTAAGATAAGTAATTAGCCTATTCTACTCTAAAGGCTGTTTAAGGGACTGTCCCTGCTCCCGTCATCATCAAATAACGATAGCAACTTAAAAATTAACTAGATACAGGAAACACGTATCTTATTGTACTCAAGTTATGATGAATTGATCACCACAGCCAACTGACAGCCGACTTAAAACACGTCATAATAAGGATACAGAGATTATCTATAAAAATTGTTGGAAATGTTGACCATTATTTTGTAGACACATTAATCCGTCGTTTCATATCGTCAAATACTCTCTACAAGTCCTCCTCACTTATATTTTGTATTTCCTGTTGAATAGCTTGCTGTAATTCTTCTGATGTGTGTAAATGGTTTCTGAATATTTTAATTCTTAAATGCTCAAATAAATAAAAATCTAGTGGTTTTAATTTTGGTGAACGCACAGGATACCTTCCACGACCAATAAGACGATCAGGAAAAGTTTTATTAAACCATTGGCAATATTGCATTCGTGATCTCCAATCATTATCAAATAATTCTTGTGCCACTGTTATCTTGTACGGAGACATGTGGTGATTTTTACTTCCTTTTACAATAGAGGAAGTATTGGATTCACCCCAAAAATTCGAAATTGAGTTTTCAACAGATCTTCACGTTTTAGAGTCGCCTGAACCCAAAAAACATTGTTTATTCATTGGTCTGTCTGTGTGTCTGTCTGCCTGTGAACAGAATATCTCAAAAACGAAAAGAGGTATGGCGTTGAAACTTCATATATAAGTTTTGTGTACTATGTAGATGCGACAGCAAGCTTTTGAAGAAAATCGCATAACCGGAAGTAGATGTTTACTCTTGTGATTTTTCAGTTATTTCGATTTTTTCAAAAACGGCTCTAACGATTTGTTTAAAACTTCAGATTTTTATTACATTTTTAATATGTATTGAAGTGAGATAGGTGATTTTTCAGTTCAATACTTTTAAAATGGGTTGCTTTTGTTTTTTTTTCTATTTTCTTTATCAACTCCTATTATAAATAGAACACCCGGTATATTATTATATTTTTTAATTCAGCTTAAAATTCTAGAGAAAATTTGTCTCTTTACCTAACGTTCTATTTTGTACCGTTTTTTGTAGAATTTGTAATTTTTGAAAATTTTTGACAAATGCTTAAAAATTTAAAATCAATTTTTTGGTTAATTATAAGATCACTGTAAAAGGAAGTTGTGTGCGTGTATCACACCAGATTTTTTCTTAAAGCCTTATGACACGATCCAACAGAAATACCTAAGTATAAAGAAATATATGCCTAAATTACGGTGTAAATGAGCAATTTATTGTTTACATGCCACTTTGGGCAGCCAATGTGGAAATTGATTTGTGCTGGCTTAGTTGCATTCGATTATTAATGTCAGCTACCTTTTCTTCGGTTAAAACAGTAGATCTGCCTGTTGATTTGCTTTTACAGATGCAGTGTCTGTCTTTGAAACGGTAAATAATAATCCGCTTATGGTGGGAAAAAGCATCGTAATTGATTTGCACACCTGGAAACGCCACAGTAAATTGTTCGATAAATGACTGAATGGAATAAGATCATGAACTATCCTGATTTCGGGTTTCCCTACGAAAGTGAGCCATTAGAATAAAAGTATCTAGTTCAGTCAACTGCATGTTTAGAATTTGTAATCTAAAATAAGAAAATAACCTCAAAACTTCAGATTTGTTAACTAGTGCGGCTGCTCCATCGAAAAACACAGTATCCAACATTTTTTGTGAAATTGAGCTTAATGTTCATAAGTAGATACTGTATTGTCCCCCGTCTTTCTAGCTAATCAGATTTGAGCTATTTATACTGGTTACCAATCTACAGCTGCCCATAAACACAGTATCTACATTCATTTCATCTGTTCTCCAATTCAAAACACAGCAAGTCATTATAATATCCGAAAGAACCAAACAAAACACAGTATCTGGTAGTTACTGTGTTTTAAAAAAACACCTAATAAACTTTTTTTTCAAAATTCTGTGTATAACACAGTATCTGCGAGATCTTTAAATTATACTCCCCGTCGGACGTGGATGGCTAAAAATGTGCATATGGTAACATTTAAGCGAAAGACAACCACTAGTGCCCCAAATGACCATTTCAAGAAAAATACTATGGGATTATTTTGGTAATTTTGTATTTTTCTATTTGTTTAAGTTGTCCAGCGTATATTTTTTTATAAAAATAAATTGTGTACCTATCATAAAAAAATAAAACTGTTCTTGTAGATACTGTGTAGAAAATTAATTAATCCTCACTTCCGCCCACCCATTGGATTTCAAAACACAGTAACTTCATTCTACCATGAAACTTTAGGGTTGCAAGATTTTTGGTCAGACAGTAAAAATTATACTTTAATACAGACTGCAAATATATCGGATTTAACTTTGGGTATGGATGCAGAGTGTTTGGCCAGCGATTTAAAGTTTTTCCTTGTGTCTCACAATTTTACTTGTTATCACATACTGTGATATTCGATGGAGCAGCCGAGTGTATACTTACACCAAACTCAAATAGGTAGGTTAATTAGAGAAGTGATTTTTGCAAAAGAATAGTACGCTGAAATCACAATAACTGTCACCGGCTTTAAACTTCGTACACTACCTTAAAGCACAACGAACAAACGCCAATGAAAAATTTCAACCTCACAAAATAGCATTGCACAAGTAGCCAATGTCAAATAGTTAAAATAATTATTGCCAAAATAATGACCGTTCAAAAACGTTGGATCATTTCTGAAGGCACTGTATATAATGTAACAAAACCTACTTGTTTGATTTTTCCACTTTTAGGGTAGCGGAATTTTAAGGCGGCTTTGTTATTAAAACAAGTTACTGTTGAGGTAAAGAGACATGATAAAGTTATTATGGATTGGGCCGATTCAATAAAGGCCGGAGATGATTTACTTAATATATTAAAATTTAAAAATAAGATGAGTAATAACAAAAGAGTTTATAATAACTCAGTAAACTACAAAATAAACCTGAAAAATATCTCCTTAGTATGTTAAATAAAAAATTAAAATGTACCCTGATCAAAAGCCATACATAAATTATGAATAGGATTTACACCACGGTTACAAATCCAGTTAAATTACATTAATTTTGAATTACCCAAAACTGAGATATAAATTGCAAGCGACCTGAAGTATTAGTGCAATAATTTATTAATCAAACCATTTGTTGACGAAGTTCGCAAAAATATTCACCATGATTTTTAAGCAAGGACGCAGAACGGCTGGCTAAAGTTTTTTTTTAATAATACGAAGGTTAGAACTTAGGATTTTTAATTTAAAAAAATTTTGACAAAATTTAAATTCTACATTCCACATTTTGATTAACATTCGAGTCGCGACGCAGCGACGCCCCGAAGCTTTCCTGGTGGCTGAGATGTGAATTTTTCGCAAATTGAAGTCGGACTGCTTCATATCTTCTCTTTCCTTATCAGCTACGTAAATTTTTAATTCATAAATCTGTTACTCCAATCTGTAAGTCGTAATTTTCCGTTTTATTTTGTCAAGTAATGCATTTCCTCCGTTTAATGCTATCGCCTTGAAATTTTTCTACCTTGCACTTTTTGCAAATCTTACACATGTTACGAGTCCGGGTACTTCGTTATGAATTGTTACAATAATTTCTTAGTATTTAAATTGGGGGATAAATAACATCGAGTTGTTTTAAAGCGGTAGTAGTGAGACTCGATACAATAAAACTTTAGAATGACTTTGAGGCACTTCATTTAATAAAAGTAAGTTTGATTCGTCACACTTTTTTGAGCAACCTTGTATAATCAAATATATTTTACTAATGTGCACCATCTTCGTATCTACAACTTTTGTAGTATAAGTAAGTAAGTTTGTATAAGTTTTATCGTGTTAGAAATATCGTCCACCTGGCCTCCCTGCCGGTCCCTGTATATTATTTCTGTATGGAATTTAATATCGTAGAAAACAAATGCTTGTAATATAAATAATAATAATAATAAAAATGGCATCATGAAACTGCATATGACTTATATATACGCCATTTTGTTGGTAGAAATGGGATTAGCAGTTTTTGGTACTAACTGTAGTATGAAGATTGTCGATTTTGATTCTAACCCTCACCAAAAACACTCTAAATGGTTGGGTTATAGCAAGTTTGTTCACATTAAGCTGTACCACGCGAGAGAGCATCTCAAGAACTATAATATGGGATTAAACATTTATTTTTTACGAAATTGGCCTTTGACACAGATGCCTCATTTGACAGTCATTACTTTTGCAAGAAAAACCAAAACACATGATTGCAATACTATATACATTTTTGCTATGCTAACAACGAACTGAGCCGACTTATATAATAATTGTTCAATTTACAACAAACTGCGGAAACAACGCCTGATTCTTTATTATTGGATTGTTGCTCATTATTTTAAATGTTTCTTTTCTTGTTTGCAGGTAAGAGCTACAGCTCCATCTACTTGGTCGAATGCAAACTCCTGTAAAATGCAAGTAAGTTTAAGCGAATTTCACAAACCACCTGAAGTTGCGTGGAATATACAGAACTTTTAAGAAATGAGAAGGCAGACTTTTCTCTCGGTTCGCTGCATCAGCAAACCCGTTCAAAAGCGTAGCAGCGTTTAATTGCCGGTGGCATTAAGAGCGCACGCCCCCGACTTTCTACAAATTCGCGGCCGAGCCCCGGGGGCTGTCACCTGCTGCAGGAATTTCGACTTATTACTGCTCCTGCCTTTCTAAGTAAGTTGTCCGGCCGCTCCGCGAGCGGTTTCAGCAATATGTTGTATAAATTTCCTGCATCCTGCCGCACGCTTGTGCAAGGAATTACACGGTGATTATCTTGCCACACACGTAGGCCTGCTCATTAGCTGCTTCAATTAAAAACCGAGCCGATCGCCGGAAATATCGATTCCAGGCCTGATCTGCCACTCACCTAACGAAAAGTGAAGACTGACATGCGCTGAGCACCAGGCGGCTATTAGAAATAATTAACCTTTCATGGGATGACAGGAAGCGCCGTAACGATTCTCTGGGGAGAAATTGGAAGTTATTGGAACAATTTTACTAATACTCAAATTTAGTTGCATAGATCTTTATTTTAGAACGTATAAGCTTCAAGCGTTTTTCATCTTGAAGCTTTAGTCTACTCAGTAATATGCGAAATCTCCCGATAAGCTGACTTAACTGACTTACATAATTTTGTTAGACAGATCCTAGAGCTACAGCCACCTCCTAATGTGAAGAATGAGGATTTCAACTTTAAATAAACATATAATCCCCTGAACACTACAAGTACAGCTTACAGAATCTAGATTGACTCACAAGGTAGGCCATGAAAGGCGCTGTGATCATATTTGAGTTCACTGAATTGGCAATATGTGGAAAGAAGTAATTGTCACACATACAAAGTTTGGTTATATTTAATTAAATTGCAAGTAATCAGTAGCGGTGGGTAGACGTATTTCGTTTGCGCAGTAACTAACATCATATTACAGATTCTTTGTGTTTTAAAGTGTGAAAATTGCTGTTGCTGTTGATTTTGTTAATTCTGTTATTTTGTTATTGCTATTGCTATTGTTACTATTTTTGTGTGTGTTGTTAATTCTGTTTGGAAATGCGCCATATCACAATCTTGAGTAAGCCTCTGATTTATTGTGTCATTTAGCTTAAATAAGGTTAACAATTTCATGTCAATATGATAAATATCAAAAGTGTTGCCAATACAAAACTTGGAAATTACTAGAATCTAACATTAGTTCCGATTTTCACCGCGCTTCAATCTAGAATCTGTAAGCTGTAAGTAAATTGCAATTGATGATATTTTAGAAATCTCAATTTTCAAGTTTTTAAAATAAAAAAAATGGTTAAACCATTAATCGTTTTCATTATTATACCAATCACCTTAGCAGTTTAAAGAAGCTACTTTTTGTACTAGCACAACCTAATTGTCTATATTTTGGAAAATGTTTGTTTACAAGTAAGATAGCCCATTAGAAACACTAAGGAAAGTATAAAAAAACGAAATATCTAATCCTTGCATGTTAGCAAATGAAATTCTGTATGCAGCAAAATGCGTATTATTTAGAAGAAATATCGATTAGTAATTTTCTACTAACACTATCGTCGAGCTCACTTTCTTATAATTGAGGTTTCTGATGTATTTTACGTTTATCCCCTTGAAAAAAACGGGTTTTCTAGAAAACCTCATATTCACTAGAAATTACTGTAGGTTTCATTTCAAACGATGCTATGAGGGCACCATATTTTTTTCATTTAATGGATATTCCCTTATATAAGGGTAAAATCTGCAATAAATTAATGCGCTCTTGGTTTTCTGTTACAATTCATCAAATGTTTCCTTGAAGCTGATGATAAAAACTCTAGATTCGTTTCTAAAAATCGTGATCCATTCTGTATGAGTATTCCAATCAAGTATTTGATTATGTGCTATGGAGGAACAATATAGGGTCGCCTTTTCTTCTCGCATATGTAGCAATAATTTTTCAACCTTCAGGCCAATTTACTGTTCATTTTGATGGTAGCATCTATTTTTGGTTTATTTACTACGAGTGATCTAGTCCTCTATCTCACAGTTTTTGTTAAAAGCGACTTAATTACTATGAAAATCGTACGACACTCATTAATGACCAATAGAAAAATTAGTTCACGAGCCGTAACCAAGACAATAAAAAAAATTCTTGGAAATTTTTTGTAGGTAGACCAACCTAACTGTGAGGGTTTGTGGCGTTACGATTTTCTTACCGAATCTGCATTCGAGCATTAATTCATATCCGGAAATTATTTTCGTGCATTCCAACAACGTCCGAATTTGCCCTCGCGTCCCGCTCGGGCAAATTAATACGACGTTGTTGGACCGCACTCAAAAAAATTTCCGGAAAGAATGAATGCTCTTATGAGATTTGTTACGGTATTAAAAGAACTTTACGACACCCACCCAAGGTGAGCATCGCACCACGGAATCAGTCCTGAAAAACTGGCACACTTGCCCTGAAATCGGTTCGAAATAGGCTAATAGGCCACGGCTGGAACGCTCAGGGAGTCGGGCGTGAGTCACACGATACGTTCTGGGCAAGCGTGTTGCGGCATAATATATATATCGGGTATGTCGAAATCATGAGGGCGCCACCAAGCCTGTCTTACCCCGGCTAACCGGGCCTGGACGGTTAGACGGGAGCGAAGCACGCAAAATACTCCGCCGATAGGATTACTCAAGAAATGCAAGGTCAAATAACAATTTCGGGATTGCCTTATGCAAGGATTGTAATTAGGTGCCAATCCGACCGCGACTACGCAGCTGTCTCACCCACCTGTACGCTCAAAGCTCCCTCGTTCCGTCGCACAATAATCAGTACACTGAAAGGGGGCGCTTATCTGAAACAGAACATGCACAGGTCGAAACAAAACAATAGTTCCCTTAGCTCACAAATCATGTATTGACTAACGGGTTACAATGGTGCAGCAGAGTGCGTCGCCCTATATCTATAAATAGATTATAACTAAGAACACCAGCTGGCGCGCGCTCTAAACCTAGCGACAGATGTTGAACAGTAATGAACAAATTAGCACTCGCAACATGGACAGTCTGTAATTTTGAATGAATGCACAAATATGCTGGCGCGACGCCTTATGCAGCAAACAGTAAAGAACAAATTAGCACTCGCAACATGGACAGTCTGTAACTTTGAATGAATGTACAAATATGCTGGCGCGACGCCTTATGCAGCAAACAGTAAAGAACAAATTAGCACTCGCAACATGGACAGTCTGTAACTTTGAATGAATGTACAAATATGCTGGCGCGACGCCTTATGCAGCAAACAGTAAAGAACAAATTAGCACTCGCAACATGGACAGTCTGTAATTTTGAATGAATGCACAAATATGCTGGCGCGACGCCTTATGCAGCAAACAGTAAAGAACAAATTAGCACTCGCAACATAGACAAATATGACGACAGTGCCTGTAGGCACAAGAGATGTGACGGCTCGCTCGCGTTCACAGCGGTAATCAGTTCAAAGACACATACCTTAATATGTAGGCGGTTGGGGAGCCTGGTACAGTTGAGTTGCGACAGGCTGCAGTCTTAGGTGGCAGGTACCTTCGATGTTCGACGGCTATAGGGATGAGTGCACATCCGCCATAATGGCGACGTGAGACGCGTCAGGACGCGTACAACGGGACGACGAAAAATGGGCCACTTTCGTTTTGCGAGACAGATCCTCGAAGGTCGAGATGAAGGGGGCACGACCCCTTACTTACGGAAGCAGGAACTGGGCTCAAAAAGCACCCACGCTACGCCGAAGACAATTCGAAACTCACACTCACAACCACCACACGAGCGTTCTCTGCAACGGGCTGCGGTCAACTGCCCAGAGGGAAGCGCTGGCACAGGTCACCTTGGTCGTGTCCCCACGTGACTAAACCTCGGCAGCCAATCGCGGGGCGATAAAATGAAACAAATTAAAGCCGGCAACAATGGTATCACGCCACAACGGCGTGCTTTCTAGAAGATTCGGAATTCTTGCGAGCGATACGCTCGGCTGCCAAAGCGCCATCAGAGGGGGGCTCCAACCGACGAGAAATACTGCGTTTGGGGCCAAATATGTGCGAAATCGTGATTCTGGAATTAGGCGATGGAGCCAAATAAAGAACTAAAAGGGTTTAGCATACGGGCACGCTGCCCTAAAGCCTAGGTGGCTATTTAAAATACCAACATGACCTGACAGATTATATGTGAAAATTTAAACGATATATGTGGTTTTATCTGCTACCGTTAGTGTTGGGTTGTAGACGGTGGGGGCTCGTGGCGATTCTTCATGTTACAGCCAGCCACTGAACGTAAAATGCAGTTTCCACCCCCTCTCACACAAAGACAGATTCCGATATCCCTAGATATAAATATTTCGCATATGGGCTGGAAAAATTGTCAGCTTTTTCATCAGCTCTTATGATTTGGAATCCATAAAATCATAGAGAAAATGCAATGCCATTCAAATGTTTGACATTATATAGTCAAATAAATTGTTTGATAAACTTTCATTGCTGAGGCAGAATTATAAAACTGAGATAGAGCTATGAAGATATTGAGACGCGAGTTGCATGTGGCGGATTGGGGATGAGATGCCAGCTACCGGCCGGCTGTCAGCGGAATTTTTTGTCTCTTACATTAAATTCAATGCCCCCTCTAAAATTCGAGTAAAAATTATAATTTATACTCCAACGCCTTCTAATCATATGTGGTCTACTTTTTTAAAGAATATAAATTTTTAATTTTGTTTTTGTTTTATAGAAAAATCTGTAATGACAGAAACGATTAGATTTTTGAAAGGTTTAAACCGAGATTCTTAGGCTTTAAGATTTATTTTTCCCTAAGACATAGTACATTCTACAAATTTCGAAAAATTTTACAAAATATATTTAGCAGATAATAAATTTAAAATTTTAGAATAAAATATTGTTTATTTTCTCATCTATGTTATAACGATATTATGTCGAGTTTCCAAAGTAGTGCCATTTTGCCCATTCTAATTTTTTACTACTTTGGGGTTTCATCTTGTAACCCTGAATCCCACGTTAAAATATTTCGAAGCGACTATTAAATATGAAGGCATAATCCACGGCTTTTCTTTACCAGACATCTATATGCAAAAGGTGTAAGCAAACATCAGTAAGCGGACCGGGAGCTGAGACTGCTTGAGCCTAAAGCCAGGCGGCTCCCATTAAATCTTAAAAATCCTTACCTTTTTACCTACTTATTGCCGCTGGCACCCCCTGCGGCCTGTAAACTCTCAAAAAGCTGAGAAGACGCACGTGCTTTGTTCAAGTTTTAAAATGAGAAGAACGGTGAAAAATAAGTACAAAAACTTGTTTCTTTCAGAATAAATAAATATTGAATGACTGATTCGTTGTGGTAGAGCTATGTCTCCTTGGCTCCTTATAGCTAACCGCCGCTGATTGTAGATGCAGTCACGCCCTTGGTTTAGATTTTTTGCATCTCCCGCCTGGAGTGGTGCCTCCTAATTTTGTTAGGCTCTTCTGAAAGTAGTATTTCATTTAAGTAGTTCTAGTAGCTCATTAGTTACCTGTAAAACTAAATGTATGGTTTGACGTTTTAGAGATTAATGCCGTTGATCTTATTTTTGTGTAGTTATCAAATTTGAAAGACTGCAGCAGATTGTAAAAGAGCGGTGTTTCTGGCCCCACTTGTGTGAATTTATTTCCAAAGTAATTTCCGTTATTACATAATTTAACTTACCTGGTCATAGCAGCGCGTGATGTTTTGTACTGCCTTAGCTTTTCAGACGTTTTCCATTGTATTATCGTATTGCCACCGTTAGTCCTAGAGCGGTCACTTAGGAACTTCCTTCTATGGTCAGTATTATTTTGCCCTACTGTGGTGGTATAATAGCTTATCTGTTTTCTTTTGTCTTTCAACTAAACCACTTCCAGCAAAAGTCGCAGAAACAAACTATTTAAAATCTTCAGAGACTCGCGTCTAGCCTTTACAAGGTATTTTGGAGATTCGGTGGTTGCGGCGCACCCTTAGTTTTTCCAATTCTTAGTTGTGACATCCGGGAAATACACCACGTCGGTGGATTTATATGAAGACAGCAGTTTTAGTAAATCATGCCGTGAAAGCCCATGTAGGCAATTTGTCTTTACGCATTTTAATTTTATTCTAGATATTTTTTAATAAGTTAGCACTTCGACTATTGGAACACTAAGCCGTTTTACACCTGAAGTGAGTTTCAGTGAATGCATCTGTACGCTAATAGTGTCTTATTGTTACATGGATTTTAGTAATTTTTGTATTATTGTATTGACACCTGAAGGATTTTCTTTTTGAATAAATTGTTTGAATTTAATTATCTTCCTATTTATGGACTTGGTTGAGAGTATTGCCCCGCTTTGAACTCACTCTCGTAGTCAATGCGATTGGCCATTGATTTGCCCGTACAGTTTGTAGTTGTTCATGTTTTTGTAACTTGGGCTAAACGGGATGTTTTCAGCAGTGTGAGTAATACAAGAAATGTATGTATAATCGATAACCTCGTTTTACCTTGCAGTGTAGAGGCTGGTGCTTGATGTGCTTGCATCTGGTGGTACAATGCTCAACTTGCCCCGGATTCGGGATACATAGTTGGAGCGCGCCTTTTGTGCTTGCACAGCAACCATTGTGTGAGATGTGTGTGTGTGTGTTATGTTGACCTTGTTACTATATCTCTTAGGTCTGTGGTTCTGAGTAGAGCACAGTTAATTTGGTGCCCAACTGTGAATGGTATCACCGAACCCGGTTTAAATCGCAAGGCTGAGACTGCGGAAAATTCCGGCCCTCGCGGGATTCGAACCGAGGACTTGCTTAATGCAAGGCAAGCGCTTACCCATCTGTGCTACTCGGCTTCTCCCCAATACAAGAAATACAATAATTTAATGTAAACAACACACATTTTCCCAGTCAGTTTTATGAGTTAAATGCAGGCTTAATTAAAACTACAGTATTTACTTGTGTGTACAGTAATTTTTTTCTCTGGGGAATTTTATCGACTTTATGAAAGTCCACAAAAAGCAACAATGATTTAGTGACAGTTTTCAAAAACCTTTTTTGAGCACTGCCAATTTAAACTGGTGATCATTTTCAATGCCTGTGCTATTGTGGTTGGCTTTTACAACTCGAGCAATCTTAAACGATCTCTGCTGTTGCTCTGTTACGGCATTTATAACAAACAGCTGTTCATTTGTTATATTGTACTCTCCATCAGCGGCACTTGCTAGAGTAAATGTTTGTCGAGTTTCACCACATAAAATAATCCTAGAGCTCCGTAGCTTAACATAGAAATGCCTACATGACACGTCATATTTTTAACCTTAAAATGTCAAAAATCAACACTTCCTGATACATGCATTAAAGATGTATTATGCCCATTACCAGAGGTAGATAATCGGAATATTATTTTTCTACGACTAATTTCAACAAGGAGGCATAACACAAAAGCCGACAAAATCTTCGATATTCTTTTAAAATTCACTTAGCACTTGAGTTGCTCAGCCTACGGTAAGAAATAGCACGTAGGGGCCAACTTAATAAATCAATTATATCGGAATGATCGTAGCAAAGTCTTGTTAAACGGCTCTTTTAAAATTAAGTTCCTTCTTTTACTTTTTAAAATTAGACCATAAATAGTAAAGCTACGTAAAAAATATATCTGATCAAAATGGCCATAAAAAAGACTTACTGTTATTTTAAATACTGATATAAAGAACAGCAATGCATGGATTTGTATTGCTTTTCAATTCAATTAATTGTAATTAAAATGTTGTCAGGCTCGCCAGGATTGAAATTTATAGGAGCAATAACCTATGTTGTGATTTTATGTCAGTGTTAACTGGCACTCTAAACAAATGAAATGAAAGACAGTACTTCTAATAACACGTTAAATGTTGTACATTAATATTTAAGTGAAGGTTAACCGCATTATAAATAAAAATAAAGGTCAAATTTGCAAAATTTTCATCATGACTAGAGGGCCATGTATTTTTTCTAAAATGTGAAAGTGAACCAGAGATGATCACAAAATAGCGCAACTTCCGTCCCATTTAATCAACCTTGTATTTCTTACGATTTCCAAAGCGAGAACAGTTAAGTGGGTCACCCTGTAGATTTTATTGGTGAGTATTTAAAAAATGCTTTAACATTTTATGTTTATTCTTCGCTGAGAAATTAAGGATGCGGATTTTAAAACAGTTGCCCATCCATGAGTTAAAACAAAATTAACACTGCTGGGAAATTTAGTAATTAATTGTTTGGCACTATTTTTGACATACTACTTTTCTGCTAACCAACAAAGCATTAACGCAAAACGGGTTAGAATTCGTCCGTCAGTAGCCACATCACTTCCGATGCTCCCTCGATTAGGGCAGACGAAATCAATTTAAATTTGTAAACTGAACTATCGAGCCAATCAGCAAATGAATTTCGGTGCCACCATTTGGTCGGTAATGGGGAAACATGGCCAAATACGGCTAATCGGTGCTGCAATTTGAGTGCCTTTTTTGTCAGGCGCAATCTGATTGCAGATCAAAATTGCCACGTCTAGAAAATGAACCGCTTAAATATCGGCTTAGTTTAATTAGTGTGGCGAAAGTGCTCCAAATAATCCATCGTCCCGATTTGTGGCTGCATTCGCCTGCCAGGCCCGAAAATGCAGCCTCTTTCTTTATCTGCCGCTTGCAGCGGTGCATTAGCGCCAAAGATAAATGCAGTAAAACGTGAAATATGAGGCCATTTTTTATTGATCCACATCGGAGCTGCAGCGGCCTCGCTCACTACATTATACCAAAATCGCCAAATCATTAAAAATGCTCTTATTAGAAATGTTGATCAGCAACTGTCAGAAGAGATTGTTTTTACAGTTAACGAGTTTTTAGATATTTCCAGTTATAAATATGATTATTAAAAACTTCCATCTTATCGAAAATGTATAAAACAAAGCAAGTCTCGACCTATGATGAAAATACTTGAGAAATGCAAATCATTGCAAATTTACATAGAAAATCCGAACAACCCAGCTGACAAAGACTCCCCAGGACACCAATCAGATGTATCGCCATTATTATTAGCTGCGTGTACGGAACGACTAATTTAATTTACTGCTAACTATTGCTTGTAAAACTTCGTTCGAAGTATTAGGACATTAGTTATGGAACACCTGCTTTGTATATGCTTGTCCTAGTCCCAACTTTTTGCAATATCGAATTGAAAACAATGTATATAGCATGTTGATATGGCTACACCAGTTTTTCATTTAAGCAGAATGTCCAAAACCTGCTTAAAAATTAAGCTTTAGAAAACATTGATGAATCAAAAATAAAGATGAAAATCCTTACGGCTTAATTATGTCCAATGTCCAACAATATGTCAATAAAAGATGTACTTCGTAGCGCCGCACAAATCCTATTGTGCAAAGGCTGCCTCCACCATTACAAAAATATGCCTTGCGTATAAATTCACATTATGACAACTATTTAAAAATTGTTCTTCTAACTTAAAAGATATTTCTAGTAAATTCTCACTAGTTAATACTTAAAAATGTGTGCTATAAATTCTCACTGCTTCCAAATTTGGTTAAGTACAAATTCCATTACGTATACAATGCTCCCACCACTTAAAATGTTCTGCTACAAATTCACATTCCGTATAAATTCCGCTAATTAATCCCCAATGGGCATAAATTACCCTCGCCACTTAAACGACACGCTTACAAATTTTCAATTCGTAAAAAACGCGCTATTCGTATATAGCGCACATATTACTCTCATTACTTCAAATACTTTAACAGAAATTTTCCCTTCGTATAAAATTGGTTATTAATAAATATACGTGATTCCCATTATTTACTGTTACTACATGCTTCTTAAAAGCTATCACTTCTTATAAATTTGGTTGCGCATAAATACATGCTATTTCCCCTGCGTATAACTTACTATCACTATTTAAAATAATCTATTGAAAATTCTTAGGTCGTATATACACACTAAATTATCCTCGCTACATAAAAGATAGCGTTACAATTTTTTTGCAATTCCAAAAAGCATTTCGCTGGGTACAAATAAACGTCATTAATATTATGTATAAATTAACCTCGCTACTTCAACGACTGCGTTAAAAATGTTTAATACAAAATTTTTCACAATGTTTAAATTTTTCTTATGTAAAAGTTACTCTCAGTACTTAAATTGCTCGGCTGGCAAATATTTGCTCTCTGAAAATTTGATTACGTACAATATAGGCTATTATCACAAGGTATAAATTACTGTCACTATTCCAAATACGCTGTTACAAACCCTTACTTCATATAAATTTGGTTGTGAATAAATATACGCCATTTTCCTTACTTACAATTACACCTACTTACTACTTAAAGAACTCTGCTACAAATTGCCACTTAGTATAAATTTGGTTGCATATAAATACACGTTATTTACACTACGAATAAATTGCCTCAGTATGTAGAAGACTGTCACCAATTTTCACTTAGCTTGTAGGCATAAGTAATGTGACATATGCCTCGGTTCAACTTTGTATTGTATTTATTCATTGAAATTTTTAATTTTTAATTAATGACATGGGTTTGGTCTCTACATCCTACCAATTTGTTATTTGAATAGTTAAATTAATTTTATAATATACTGGCCAATTACATATATTATGATAGTTTCATTGAATGCACTCGTCTTTAAGCTGCCCACGTAACCAATGAAATAACTTTGTACGGATTTTTTTAAATTATGGAAAATGTCTGAATATCAACTTATAGTGACCTAACCTCACATTTATTCTGCTTTGAAAACTTTAGTAGCCTTAATTTTTAACAATTTCATCTGCTATAACCCATTGACGAGTCGCCTAGGTGATTTACCGTAAGTAAACAACGCTACTGTAAACAAAACACACGCGGAGGACTCAAATTACACTGAACTTTAGGAAAATGTACCTTTGATCTTGGGATCCTGCTTCTGCGACAGATGTTTAGGCCTGTATCGACCCACCAGCAACTCCCTTGATGTATGGTTCCCCTTTGCTGCGTCCTGCCTTGCAAGCCTCCTGCAACTTGCCAATGAGACGCCTGTGGGATGTTCTCTGCCCTCGGCTCCTCGATCCCTGTTTTTGGCTTACAGCTAAGGCTCCGCTGCGATGCCCTAAGGTTCCCTGCCATCCCTGGGCTTATATAGCCCCCGCTTCTTATATTGGACCTTCAAATAATTACCAGACAAAACACCCAATACTCTTACTAGTGTCACTGAAATGCTACCTTTATTTTTAAATGTTGTTATGCATAAATAAGAGTTTTTCCCTATATGTACAAACTACTGTCGCTATTTTCACTTTATATAAATCGCATTACGTACAAATATGATCTAATACCACAACGTGTTAATTACGTCACTATTTAAAAGTATCTGCTACAAACGTTACTACGAGCAATTACGTGCTATTCCCATTACATATCAATTACCCTCGCTACTTAAAGGACTGCCTCACAATGTTACAAATTCTGAATTCGAAAGCTTTGCTACGCTATTCTTATTTCGTATATATTACTGTCACTGCTGAAAAGACTTCGACGACTACTCTTCTTTTTCATCTTATATTAAGTACAAATTCATTGTATTCCCACTGCGTATAATTTATTGTCACTACTTAAACTTCTCACAATTTCCCACTTCATATAAATTACACTACCTATAAATCTACGTTATTTGGCTTCGTATAAATTACCCCAGTATTTAAATAACTTAATCCCACTCCATGCAATATGTATGTGCTATGTTATGCTACGTTTTCTCTAAATTATCCCTGTAAACAGTTTGGTCGGTATTCTCACTAGTGTCGCTACGTATAAAACATTTCCGCTATTCTTACGTTGTATAATTTACCCCAATACTTGAATCACCTTCTTAGCAAAATGTGTTCGTATCAATGTCGCTACCTATATAGAAACTGTACTGTATTCCTCTTAAATGGAACTTACGCATAGCACTTAAATAAACATATATGTAAAGTATTACACAATACAAACTTTACTACGTATAAAGTGCATGAAGTTGCGCTAGCACGTTTTTATACATAGCAGCATTTTTATAATTTGGAGATTGGTATATATTTGGGACCTATTTAGCCTCACCTGAATTACCCTATACACAATTACTATAATACGAAAATAAAAAGGATATGAATTGTGAGTCATAATGGAACGGCAGTATTGCTTATGGTCGGGACCAATACCTGCATTTACTTACGAGTTATGAGTGCTGTCTCTTGGTAGTGATGAGTTTCTGAAAAAAATAAGCCGTTTAAAGAGTTGATTAACTTCAGCAATGTGTGTCTGGTAAGCTATATGATTATACCTGTTGGCAGATGTTCCCCATTGTATTCTATTTTGTAAGTCAACGCCTCCGGATTATTCGTAGACTGAAGAGGGCACGTTAAAGCCGTTTTTAATCTCGAATAAGCTGTTTAAAAGAAAGATACTCCTTCGAGCTAGTGACACCTTTATTGTAAGGCTTTCTGTGGATAGTTTTTATAGATGTTAAATAGTTTTTGGAATTTTTTATGGATTGGTTTCTTTTTGGTGAAGTCTTCTTGTGGAAGGTTGTTGATAAGTATCTTTAATCGAAATTGGAGGAGTCAGATAAGTTAACACTTTATTTACATGTTGTTTAAGTATTTGGCCACAATTTAAATTGCACATCATTGAGATACTTAGGGCCGATTCTACAAACCAAAGATAAAGTTATCCGGGGAATAAATACCCTAGAAACAATTGCTGTAACAAAGGTAACTATGGCAGTTATGCCTCGGATAGCTTGTTCTAGGTATATACTTGCATTGTAGAACCGGCCCTTAGTGAGACATTAATGATCGATGCGTATTTTCTACGTTCTACGTTTCTAATTTGAAATATGTGCCTGTATTAAACCTATACAGGGTGTTCGGTAAAGAATGGGCCAAACTTTAGATATAGTTAAGTTCGACAAAATAATCTGATTTAACCTAACTTACCTTACTCCAAAAGGTAGTACTAACGGAGCTACAGGGTGTTAAAGTTGAAAAAAATAAATCACATTTTTTTAATATCTTTTGATCACTTCCAGCTAATTTCACGAAATTTCGTATCCGGGGTTTTTTTTGCCATGAAAATTTCAAATTGATCAACGATTCAGTTGTATCTTCTACAGGACACCACAAGCGACCATTAGGACAGTGTTAAACCGCTGCAACTTTTTTGTGTCACGGTGTGTGTCATTTTCGACTGGAAAAATCTTTTTCCCTATCTTTTCTGCATAAAAAGGGTATATCATATTGAACTATCCAGCAAAAACGCTTCTAAAACTGATCATGCGTGTAAACTATCCTAAAGAAAAGTCAGATTATTGAGTAAATACTTTGACATTCTGTATCTTTGTTATTATCGACTTTGGTACTAAGGTAAGCTGAAGTATATCAACGTATTATGGTCTAACTATTACGCTGTTGCGGTATGGCCCATTATTTACTCAACAATCTGACTTTACTTTAGGATAATTTACATTCATGATCAGCTTTGGATGCGTTTTTATGGCAAACCGTTGCTTCTAGCGAGTTCAATAAGATATACCTTTTTTAAGCATAAAACATAGGGAAAAAGATTTTTTCAGTCGAAAATGACATACACAGTGTCCTAATGGTCGCTTGTGGCGCCCTCTAGAGGATACAACCGAATCGTTGATAAATTTGAATTTCTCATGCCAAAAAAACCCCGAATCCGAAATTTCGTGAAATTAGCTGAAAGTGATCGAAAGATATTAAAACAATGTGATTTATTTTTTTCAACTTTGACACCCTGTAGCTTCGTTAGTACTAACTTTTGGACTAAGGTAAGTTGGGTTAAATCAGCTTAGTTTTGTCGAAATCAACTATATCTGAAGTTTGGCCCATTCTTTACCGCACACCCTGTATAGGTAATTACCAATTTATTGTGAGCGCATTATGATCTCATCGCAAATTTGATATGTGCTGTTAAATGTCATAAATTTTGAATTATATCCTATAACATAAAATCGTTGCCCTCTTTCTTTGTTTCTATCTTTCTATGTTTGTTTCCTATCTCCTCCGAAGATACTGGACCGATTAAGTTGTATGATGGCTTAAAAGTTTGCTAATTTTTATATGGCATCACACTTTAGTTGGTGAGGATAATTAATACGTCTTTAAATGTACACAAACAGGGATTCCCAGGATATGTAATTTTCATCACATAGAGGCGGTTCATTTAGGAACAACAGAAGTAACTGAAAGTAGAGTTATGATTTTGCACCTTTACTGATAGATTAATGGGTGACTTCAGAAACAGGTGGAATGAATGTGGATAAACAATTTTGCAAAACCTTTAATCTAGAAGTTTTGATTACTATTTGTTTCTCTCAAATAAACAAAAATATTAATACACAATTCATTCACTCCTTCTTTGCATGACAGTTGGCCTTGGATTCTTGTTGTTAAGTTGCACATGAAGAGAACAGTAATTTTTATTTTGTTGTACAACCTGTATAACCTCTAACAAATTTAATGTAATTTTACATTACATTACAGAATAGAATATTGTTGCCAGATGGACTGCTTATTTTGATAGTACATTTGCAAAAATATTTCAAATCTAAGTATTGTGAAACCTTCCATGTACTTAATTAAAAATATCTTCAATTACACAATTACTGGATACAAAGACAAAAATGACTACATTTTATTTTCCGTTCTCCTTAAATGTGGAAACTTTGCATTTAAAGGTGTTTTGTCACGTTTTCTAACCTAAATACCTCTATCTCAAATGTATATCTCGTTTAAATACAAAAAAGTTATTTTTCACAGGTAATTTGGGGAAACTGTCAGGCCAACAATTATGCAAAAAATATGTGAACAGAGTATATGTACTCTGTTCAAACGCGATGTTATACGAAATGATAATTATAGTGATCAAAATATTACTAAATCATTTTAAAACTGTAGAAATCGAATAGTCATTAGCAGTATAACCTCTAAGGTGTTACACAAGTACATTAGAGAAAAGAACGTGTTTATCGATATCTCACATGTTTATGAGGAATACAACCTTGCTATAAAAATATAATATTATCTGTATCTTTAATTAAGGAAAATAGGTCGCTCATACATAGACCATCCAAAAAATAAATAATTTATTACGATTGCCATATACTATTAGAACATGGCCTTCCTATTCTTAAAAACTTGCGTCACCAGCAAATTGTAATTGCTCTAATCAAGATCGATAAATATCCTGTTCCAATTTCAGACAATTCCAAAACGAGTGGTAACGAAGGTTTAATTGTGAATTTAAACGCTTAGCGGGCTCGTTGCCCGTTTTATAACCCATAACTAAATACCCATGGCGGAGGCGCAATATACAATGGCAAAATGCGGAGTTGTTTGAGCTAGGTGCGCGATGGTCGTTTCGCAGGAGTCGAGCAATTACAAATAATAACTTGTTTAGGCCTCGGCGCTTGGCTCGCATTATCGTCAGTTAAGTCAAAAGATTAATAAATAACTCGAGCAACAAAACGGGCCGCGCGGATGATTAATGGTATCGATGCGCAAAATGCAGTAATTGTATTAAACTAGACTGCAGCTAATAAATCAGCAGCCGCCTGGCTGCCCCAAATCGCTGCTGCTATCTACACAACTATCTGATAATTTATTTCTGCCGAGATTCCACGGGCCACGACTAACCTTTCATAGGCGGGCGATAATTGCAGTGACGCAGAATTGACCATACATCATCACGATTCCTTAGATCACCCAGCGATGATATATATAAAACCCTCGATATTGAGGTCAAGAAAACGTGTGATCGAGCAAGTGTCTTTTAGAACCCGCTGCAGCTGTCCGCGAGCTGACGCGACGTGCCCTTTTCTGCTTTGTCAATGGAATATAATGTAACTGTCTCTGCTAACAATATGATTAATTGTATTAATTTAATGCTGTTAACATCAGACAAAAACACTTTATTAAAACTTCCAACTTCCTGCTGAACAAAATGTATTACTGTTTTTCTGTTACAAGTAACTATGCGAAAGTGTTTTTTTTCAACAGGGAAACCGCCATCCGTAATGTACTGCAGACGAAGCAGGACCCTCTGCGGTTCGAATTCTGGACGCTGGGAAAAAAGCAACGCAATTTCTTAATTCTTAGAGCGTTTGCGACATGGTGTTGGTGACTCACATTAAAAATGAAATGGTCAGATAGGACTTCTAACCAGTTGAACCTGCTAACCCAGCTGATGGACGACAGAGGCGGTATTTTAGTTCTAGCGGCGTTCGCGACATCAAAATGAGCGACACCGTCAGTTTCATCCCGCAGTCCTGGAAGCTAATCGGGGCTACAATGGTATTTTTCTCCTGTGGAAAGAGTTCCTGGTTTAAGAGAGAAACAACAGAGGCGAACATACGATGCGACGCTCTTACCTTGCGTGTTATACACGGGCCTTAGCGCTGGAGTTATTTTGTGCTACCTCGTTATTTAATCAATCTTAACCTGAAGGACAAAAACTTCGATCTGTTAAAATACGTTGGTCGATTCCACGTCGGACACCAACGAACAACTTGGCTTGTGTCCCAGGTTATACTTCCCGTATATCTGCGGATCCGACGAAAGTATTCGGGAGTTACTCGTGCTCCAGGTCTATAGTAAGCCCTTGCATCCATCAGGTGTGCCTCTGAAGCCCTTTGAACTTCACTACTTTAATCAGCTGTGTCTTCCGGTCAATATTGTTAACACCTCGAGATAAATAGTACTATTCTGGATAGTCTCTGCGGAGATAGCGGTTTCTGTATGTTTATATCTTTCCTGCTAGTAGCTAGAGCTTACCTGCATATATAACTAGAAGTAAGTTGGATATTATTAGTATATATTGTGTGTTCGCTGCACGAATAACAGCTCTTGCTTTACTCCCGATCAAGTGGAGCCTCAATAGCCGAGTTGGATTGTGACCAGCTTAGTAAACTTGATCAAGTGTAGCTTGTAACCGTGGCGTCACCTTAAAGCTTAACCGTAGTCTTTATATGTCTCAGTATGCATTAAGTTAGCACGCACTATAATACCCGTATGCATAGTCGTTCGCCAGCCGCTCGCCGGCGACTCGCCGGAGTTTCATTATAAATAATATGTAAGTGGCACTGTAAGTCTATGTCAAATTCGAGGTTATCAGGTTAGATTTTCCGTCATTTTTGACACAAACTGGCGCAAAACCTAACCTGCTAACCTCGAATTTGACATAGACTTACAGTGCCACCAACATATTATACATAACGAAACTCCGACGAGTCGCCGGTGAGCTGCTGTGAACGACTATGCATACGGGTGTAAGCGTGTCGGACGTGCGGAAATGAATTTGCAAGCCAGCGGAGTTATAAATAGAACAAAGCCCATGATGCGCGGGGAGCAACAAAACTGAATCAGTTGCGGCAAAACTAGCGACTCGTACGTGTGTCGTCCCTCATTAACCAAGGTACGAAGCGTACTAAAAAAGCACTAAAGTGCACAGAATAGTCAGTTGTTGGCCTGCATTATTGCGACTTCGTGAGCAATTGTTGTCGAGCCCAAGATAACGGAGAATTATCCGCAACCACTACGCAGGCATCGCGCCATTTTCTGCCACAGCGTGTCGCTTGAGTTGAACGTGACAAAGCAGTGTTTATAGTATAGTGCTCCCAGCAACAAACGCCTTTAAAGAATGGACAACTTCGCCTTTAGTGTATTTGTGCGCGGAATTTAAATACATTTCGCGCTATCGGTGTTTGACTGTGCGTCAACAGTTGAACACGCGCATTATTTACGGTGTTTTCGTGCATGTAGCATACAGTTCTATATGAATAGGTTGTATTTTTACATGTATTTTTACGTAATAACGCGAGTAGAAACAGTTTTTTCCCGTAGAAAATTAAAGTATTGTTAACAGCTTCACTGTATGTTTGGACGTCAATCATTCTTGTTGTTTTATGCACATGGATTTTCTTGTATTTGTGTTTTTCTTACAGGTTATATATCTTTTTATGTAAACTTTTGGGTTTTTATTGCTGCATTGTTTGCATGCATCAGTTCAGCAATACAGGTGATAACGAGCAACCGCAAAACAATATTAGCTTACTCTTAACCCCACTGACGATGTAAATACAGTTTCATGTCTCTACGACTGTTTAAGCTTGCGAACATAAATTAATAGTACAGTGTAGCGTATAGGGCTAAGTAAAAGTACTGTTACAAACTTCAACTCTTTGCCGTGAATTAAGAAATGCCAATATCTTTGTCGGCGACGATTAAATGCAGTGACTGAAGGCACTTTGGGTTTGATTACTTCTCGTAAATCCATTTTAGATTGTAACATACTTCTCCCAATCATATATTTCTGATCTTCCTTCTGAATAGGGCCTCTTAGGAATTTATACTTTGTATCTGCAGTCCCCTTTCACTGTTTAAGCAGGTCCAAATATTTAGAATATGAATTTACTTTCTGCTGCCCTTAACTTTCTCTGGCTCTTATTTAAAGCAATGGTTTCAACGGCGTGTACTGTCACAGGTTTAATTATTCCTCTTCATTTACTTGCCTCATTGATCTAGTTGTCGATGCTTTATAAGTACTATGCCACATTTAATGCTGAAACTTCTTCAAAGTTGCATTTCTCCGTTTGTATTTGTTTCCTGCTGATGCTTTCCATTACGTAGCATATATTTCATGTTTTAGTCGTTAATATAACGTTTTTCCTTTATTACTTCGTTTTCTATTGTGTTAACCATTTCTGTAAGTTTACTTTCACTATGAGTTATAGTGACGAGCTGATCGCCGAATGCAACGGTATTTATTTCAAAACAATTTACATCCATACTTATGTAGATTTCACCTAATAGTAATTTACGATACAAGTGCGTAAAGCTACTCTTTAGTCACGAGTGGGGTAGAGTTAAAACGCGAGTGAGCGAGCGTTTTAAGCCCCGCGAGTGACTAAAGATGCTTGACGCATGTGTATCGTACAATATTTTATCTACGATAGAATCTAGAAAACACGGTAAATATAAAAAATATTTTTTAATGTAACTTATGATTACCAGCAACCGGTCGTAATTTTCCGTGTTTTAAAAATCTTAAAACACGTTCCTACTGACAACATGCCTAATGAAATCTTTTAAACACGTAACTACTGACGACGTACACTAATGAAAACACGTTATTAAACAGTCGTTTTACAAACTTAAAACTGCCAACTAAAAGGCAATTTTACACACTGTCGTAGATAAAGTAAATTTAATAAACTTAATTGTTTTTCCTAGAATGTTTATTATTCATAGAATTACAAGTTGTGTTCTTATTTATTATTCAATTGAAGAGTGTTTTAGAAATGACAAATGATATATAGGAGTTCGTGTTATATTCGTATCCTTTAATGATTTGCTTCAAAATGTATATTGCATTTGATGATTAATTTATCTAATACCTTTTCTACATATTTTTTGTACCTCATTGTGCAATTACCTGTTCGTCTTTCACCTAACGTAAATTTATGGTGTATTTGTGCTTTGTCAATTTTGCTTTATTGGTAAAATGCAGTGAAATTATTTCTCTGTTCATTTTCATCTATTTTCTTTTTTACTGGTTCTTTCTACCTCTTTTTCAAATGTAGGCGTTTTTATCTTCAGCTTCTTCAGTTTGTAGCAATTTGATGTATCCAATATTTTTTGTCTTATGTTGCCTCTTCAGAATCACTGTTGCATCATTCTTTCAACAATATCGTCTTACTGTGGCGGGACTTCATTGGAAGAGGCCCGGATTCCAGACATTTTTGTGGGCTCCAAAGAGTAACATGTGTGAAATACAATTCTTTCTGCAGATGTTGATGAACCCCCCTTAAGTTGAGGGCCCCAATGAGTTAAGATCCCGGGTTCATTAAACACTCTGAACCCTCTTTGGTCTCTCCACTTTTTGCCTTTTTGTCGTTTCCACTTCTTTTTGTACTATTGAATTTACTGCTTCCCACTTCCTTAATGTTTTAATTAGTTCCGCCTCAAATCTTTGCTTTATTCTTCACTCTATAGTTTCTTGGTTGTCCATTTTTATTGGAATTTTACTTTTTAATATCGCTACGTATTACAATCCCGTATTCGAAATTCCAAAACAAAAAAGTACCGAACACCAAAGCTTGTTCGTAGAGTGTGGACCGTCAGTCATCTCTGCATAACAACGCTTGCATTTCGCACCCACTCACCATGTCATTCAAGGTGTGCATGTTAAAATTTTACGGACTATTCAATGATGAAAATCCAGAATTTTGCCGTTTCTTGAGCAATGAAAAAAATATATGCGGATATATCGTCCTAGAAGGTATTCAAGTGACTATTTTAAACAAATGTGATTTTTATTAGAAAAAGTCAATATTTGTGTTCTGTTGCTATAGAAAGTGCGTAGTTTGTTGCTAGATTTACTGCAAACTAATTTGAAAAAGTAGTTTGGTTTATTGAATAGTCCCTCGAATGCCATTCTTAGTCAAAGTTAAGTAGAATATTTTTGCGATGGTATCACTACTCGTGTCCATTGCGCTTAGGATTAGGACTCGTGCCAGCGCACTCGTCCTAATCGAACCTAAGCGCAATGGACATTCGTGATACCACAGCAAAAATATTCGACATAACTTTGACTACTCATGGTATTATAAGTGAATATTTCTCTTTGAAATAAAATGTTCTTGGTTATTTATTTTTACTCTATAAATACTGCATTATTGATGTTTGATTATTGGGTGCTTTCCTAGTGGTATGCAATGAATGTCCCACACAAAATTCCTAGCTACGGCCTGTGCACAGGATGCGTTCGAGTTAATCAGCCGTGCTGCAGTTTTCCCTGTTTGCACGTATATCATGATCTTGCGAAATATTTACATGAATATAACCTTTGGTGTTAAAGATATAATCAAGGCGCAGTCGAATGGTATAAATCAAGCTGTCAATAATAAATTTGTACTTTTGATAAAATTATTAGCTAGCGCTTAAGATCCACGAAGCTGTAATTATATAGTTAAGTGATGCATTAGTCTTGTTACGATATATCAAAGTCATGCTATCTGCCTAACATTTTCAATTCTGAGCAGTGAGCCGAGAACTGATCGAGTCGCACGACAAACGCCATGTTGCATGTTCGGGTTATAATATACAGAATAGAGTTTTCCATGTGCGACAAGACAGCAAAAATAAATTGATTTCACGCTGCAAATAGACCTAAATTATTTGAGATAAAAAACTAATAAAAAATTAATTTTATGCTTATAGGAAATTAAGATAAACTTCAGATTTACTTTTTTATTCCAGTTCAATAAAAGGGGACACATTTTCAATTATATGCTCAATCAATTGGATACAGGGTGTATGATGCGACGAAAATGTATTACTGGTTTCTATAAATTAAAATCAGATTTTACCATTTAACACGAACTTAATATCATTGAGTTGTAACATACAACACTAAAATAAAAAGAATGCCAGGTAGGTTAAGCTAATTTAAATAATTGCATAGAATTCACCTGTCTTAAGTAAATTTCACAGTTAAAATACGCCTAGATCGTAATTGGAAATTGAAGCCTCAAGCCTTATCAAAAGAGCAGTGTAAATCACGTGCACTTCGCCTTTGGCTGGTAAATGTGAAATTCTAAGTGGTCGTTAAGTCACGCACTATCCGGCTTAACCGAGGTGTTGACAGCTGTGTGCAAGTGCGAATATCACGTTCGGCCATCGGATTTTTTAAAGCGTTTCTGCATGCAACACGAACACCTGCTTTTAGCAAACAGCGACGTAAACATCGCCGTTTACGATGCTCCCAAACAAGTTGGTAGCAATTTCTCCCGAGGGTGTAAGATGGAAAAAATTAATATTAGTTAATATATGGTTCCCCTGCAAATAATTAATACTTTTAATACGTCAGACAATTATCAACTTTTCTCTTAGTATACGCTTTGTAAAATATAACATTTCATTTAACCTATTTTTGCTTATCGTTTAGTGTTTAGAAATAATCACAGAGAGCAAACATCAGTTGGTGCAGACAGATTCTATAAATTGAAAAATCAGAAAAATAAGGGACCTACCACTTTTCTTGTGGACCTCTCAAGCAAGATAATGTGAAGGGTTTTTCGCCTTTTTTTTATCAAGTACAGGTTTTCACGCGGTATAGTTGTTGCTTTATCAAGTACAGGTTTTCACGCGGTATAGTTGTTGCTGGGATTTTCATGTGATGACATAACTGAGCTATCATTTGCATATGTTGCTATGGGTGTTTTTCAACAAGATGCATCCCAGTGGTATCTACAGGGTGGTCCACTTTTTTGTAGCAAGACTTTAATGGTATATAGAAAAACTTATTTCAAGGCGAAAATTTCATATGAACATAGGCCCTGAAACTCTTCGTTTTAAAGATACAGGGCGTTCAAATTTTCGAAAAAATATCATTTTCTTTTTACAGTATCTCAACCAGGTGAGATAATTAAACTAAATTTGGTGTGCAGCTCTATCCTAAACGGTACTACATTCTGTGACAATATCAAGGCCCTCGATCGACCAGTGACGGAGATGTGGGGTTCCGCGATCAATAATTTAAAATTTACTAGTACGACCCTGTTCAAAATCGAAATTGTTTATTTCTTCAAAAAAAGCGTTTAATTCTCTACAAAAAATGTCTCTTCACATTTCTCCATATATCCCACGGTTGCGTAGCAATTTTCAATAGTTTGGTCAAATTCCTCAGCCGCTCACTCACCGCCAACTCTAAATTTATTGGACTCGAACAACCAATCAGAGCTGGGTCGTTCTACATCGCTGATACAGAGCGACGCAAATATTTCAAAGATTCCCAAGCCAGCAACACAAATAATTATTATAGAAGTCTCTGTTTCCACAATGTGTAAAATTGAGAAAGCAAAATAAAATATGTTTGTCAACGAAGTAAGACGAAATCGGTTATTAATATTCCTGATAATTCAGGTAATCGCAAAAACTAACATATTTTATCTACGACCACCACTAAAAGTAGGCCTTTTAGAGCTAGCTTGTTTCACGAAAAGTGACGTTTTATAGTTTACCGTGGTTAAAGAAAACAGCTGTTTACTTTTAGCCCATGTGCTAAAAGTGAAGTGAGGTTATAAAACTACAATTTCGAACTGGAAGTGAAGTTGTAAAGTTATTCTAGTTGCTTCTTGCGTTACAGGTAAAGTGTTTTTGAAATAATTAAAGCATTATGAATACAGTCAGATGTGGAGTATTAATAATTACATTTCGTAACTGACATTGACTACTGTCATTCGCAAACATTCGCCCGCGCGGCATGGCCTACTGTTTATTATGACATAAATTAGAAGTGGCGTAGATGCAGATGTTAAATCGATATTTATGGATTAATAACAGTAAAATTAAAGTCGTAGATAATAGTAATTTATTATACAAGACGATAAAGTTAAATTTTATCCACGAGTGAATCGTTTAACGTCGAGACGAAGTCGAGACGTTAATGATTCAAGAGTGGATAGAAATAACTTTATCGTCGTGTATAATCCGATTTTTTTTCTATAGCAAGAACTTTAACAACTTCAAAAGAAAATAAGGGCAGTCAATCACATTTCAAACTGTCAGTAGCTAGATTGGGTTGCTACGATAATACGAAGCTGCCATATTTAATTTAAACAAAAGTTAGAAAATTAAATTACTTTTTCTACTCCTGTAACTAAAATGCCATTTAACATACTAACATACACGTCGCTAAGTGACCTTTTAATCATGCCTTCATAACCTATGACTAAAGAGCCTATTAGTCATGAGCTGAAGTTGGCAACGATGTTTTAGTCATGGGGTGAAGTTGGGTGCAAATAGTATTTGCTTTATTAGCCACAGCCAAAACTAAAATCAAGTTAGTTTTCAACCGTCACTTTGACGTTTGTCAAGCATAATTTAACCTAATATAATAGTCAAAATTTTAATGAAATAATATGATGTTATATTCTCTAAATTTGTGGTCGTAGAAAAAGTATAGTATGCAACTCGTTTTATAAACTTTTAGTCACTCATTTTATTAAACACTCGCTCCGCTGCGCTTCGCTCGTAATTAATAAAACTTGTGACTAAAATGACGTTTATAAAACTTGATACATAATATACTATTATCTATCCTTGATGTTAAAGTGCTACTTTATCTACCCTTGCTGTTAAAGTAAAACTTGACCTTTTGTTTTAAGTTGATAAAAGCACACTTTAACATGTGCTATAGAAAAAAAATTATTTCACACCTATGTATTTATTATATCTCTATTGCCTAGGAACGGTGTTCATTAACTATAATGTTCATATTCTTCAACCCTTTCGATTTTTTTTGTAATTGATTTTAATAACGGTGTCAGTGCACTGATATTTTGTAATTATCATATATTTGGTCTTCTTTACATTCATTTCCAATCCATACACTGTACTTGCCTACAAGTTGTGGATCTTGTTTGCAATTAAAATGTTAGCATAAAATATGTTGTTTATTACTGTTGCAATAACCATTTACGCCTTTGATTTTAATGCCTAGCCATTTGAAGTGTTCTTTCTAATAATATTGCTGTGGATAGTAACCCATGCAAGTGAATAAAATGGTAAAATTTTATATCAACAATCGATGCGTTTCACATGAAATGATCATTTTGTCTATCAGTAACACGGCAATACAAATATTTGATTAAAATTATGACTCTAGCCGCATAATACGGTCAATAACACAGAATGTTTAGTTCGACTACCTTAGAAGGAGAGCTTTAAGGCTAAATTTCATTAAATTAACACTTGCCGAACAAAATTACTGTTTCCGATTGCAATTTATCCTAGTAACAGGTTTGATTTGAGTGGTATCTTTAATTATGGCAATATAAATCAGTTCGAGATGATTTGGAGGCGTAAATCTCACTAATGCCCTGCCAAATGAAACAGATTATTCAGAAAAAACTCTCAAAGTGAAGAAGTTATAATTTAATGAAATCACAAGAAACACAATATTAACTAACTTTAAAGTTAAGGCTTATTTGTAGGTTAGTAGTTAGTAGTGTTTTTACTTTTACAAGGAATTAATAAAAAGTTCAAAATCAGTTCTAATTTTGGATAATACCATTACGATTAAACAATTTGAAATCCACAGGCAATCGAATCAGTTGAAATTTAAGTTATGTGCAGTCTAGTAGCTATACTTGTTCATTGATGTTCCACGTTCCAGCTTTCAGTTCAAAGTTGTTTTAATAAGCCCATTTCTGTGAAGCAGGACGGAACTTAAAATTGTATATAGTAAATTTTCTTGTTATAAAGGTATTTTAAACATTACAAAGTATAGAACTTAGTTTGATGCGTATAGTAAAAATAAGTAATTAGAAGAAATCACGTGTAAACATTTAACAGAAAAAAATTCAAAATGAATAACAAATTGCCAAATATCAAACTAAGATTTTTCTAATATTATGTTTATGAGGCATACAGAAAGTGAATTTTGAGCTTTATTCAAGAGTTTTATTGCTAATTGTAAGAATTGCAAAGATGTAAATTGGTATGTAATGATATGATAATAGAACAAATTCAACGTATCAGTTGAAATAATAAGTCAAGGAATACTACAAGAAGAAATAAAGAAACAACCTGAAAAGGTAAACAAATTTGCAAGATATAATTTACCAGTGGCTTGACTTCTTCGATCTTATTAAAAAAGTTCTTCGACATAGCTTAACAAACATTTTATAAACAGACATAACCTAGAAAAGAATAAATAAATAACAGTGCAACGAATTGTAGGCAGCGAAGGAGTTCGAGAGTTGAAAATCAGATGTCTGAAGGTATTGGGGCTAACGAAAAGGAGCAATACGGGTTTTAGACGAGGTTGGCAAGTTACCTGGATTTCAGAGCCATTGCAGATAGAAGCAGCGGTAGAGCGGGAGAGTAGAGTTCACTACTGAGAACTAAGCGACTTTTCCCAGAATATAGTGATCAAACTGTGGCGAAATGTTTTTCATTTTTACATTTTAACAGCTTAAATGTGAGCTTGTTTTCTTTTACTATCAGTAACATCTTTATTTAACAACCATTAGCGACGCTAAGGTCATTGGAGCGCATTAAAACCCCTGTAGAACCGAGAATTGTTTAGTTACGCTACTCTGTGTATTTAGTGTCGAATTTAGCTTTGCTAGTCCAATTTAAAGAAGAGTGTCAAATAAATTATTATTATATTATGTTTTATTGCATACTAACATCACGTGACTTTTAAAATATTATTCAGTATTAGAATGTAACCGTGTTCGTATTCCTCACTGTTTTCCAAATTCCAATGGCGAGCCTCGAAATTGAACAACTACCTGCTGTATTATTAGATTATTACCTGCCACAGCAAATCGAGCAAGCATAAAACACCATATGCGCCGCCGCGCGTGTGGCCCGAGCGGCCGCGGCGCGCAATAAGCAAATGGGGGCATGAATAATTCAAATACGTAATATGTAGCTGAGTTTGTAAATTTAAATACAGACCGCGCGCGGCGGGTCGGTTTATAAAGAAGACATTAAGTGTCCAGGCCACCACCCAACGGTTCGCGTATTTCAAACCGAATAAGATGCGGTTTAACTCGGAATCGTCTTTCGGTACCGTCCCCACGTCACTCTTCTTTGGCCACGGTACTTTGGGTGCCCAATCTTCCGCATAGCCTTCAGGCCGCTAATGAAGACCTCGGGGTTGTCGTGAAACGGGATTAACTTCCCGCGAGTCCGTGCTGTGACATCTGGATAGAATCGCTTGCCTCCTTTAGTAAACGATTAAGGAGTTTAAGCAGCTTAATGCGTGTACCTTGCAAGAATGCAAATGCATCTCATCCGAGATCAAGTTAATGGGATGGAAATAAAAGACCGTTTAGATGGGAAAGATTTATACTTTTACATTTGCTTGTCACAGAGCGGATCGGGAACATCTTGAGGGTCACTTTTAAAGCGAGTGGCTTGGCTCAACTCATCATATTCGTTTTCCGTTAAATACACTTCAATAGTTGTACTGTAGTGGTAATCTTTCTTCCTGTAGCCATTATATGCTCAAAGTACTCCAGATTTTTTTTAGATAGTTTTGACTATTTCAATATTTTACCTTATTTCTCTTAATACTTCGTTCTTGGTTACATGTTCAGTTTGAAGAATTCCCGTTACATTTCAAAAACTTTCAATTTTCCTATTATGGCCTCAGTCTACGCCCGCATTCCCACTACGTACAGCAAAACTGCCTACAGCAATAATTTCAGCGAAGGTTGTTTGTAAAAATGTTACACAATACTTTAATATAAGCGGGAGAGCAAGTTGTGAATGCCCAAAATCTAACAGAAACGCTTGAAGATCCAAGACAGTATGGGATATCACGCGCAGATTCGATGAGACAATCGAAATAATAAAATAACGGGAATGGCCTTGCAAATAAAGTCACACCTGTGGGACAAGGGACACTGCCCAAGACAGGAATCCGGTTTTGATAAATTTACTGAAAATAGCTTACGACATATAAGCCTATTCCTCCAAATCTTCAAAACAGACAGTTGACTTGAAACTGCTAAATATGTACCTAACAAATTCAGGAAACATCACATTACTCGGGGAGCGAGTTTTTATTTGAGAATAGCTCATAAAAATAAATCCATGGGTGTTAAATGCGAAGTTCTGGAGGGCTCTAGCACATGGCATGTTATTTACCGTCGGTGTGCAACTAAATTTCCAACCATTTTTCGGGGTATTTAACTAAGAAATAAGGAAAACATTTCGTGACACCTGTATTTGTGTCTGGTTTGAGGTATTTTTCAGTGTCTCACCAATTTTACTTGCTGTTGATTGTCTTTGGGTGGATATTCTAAGATAACGCATACCAAAGAAGAAAGAGACAAAGTAGGTCAAAATATAACAATAGGTGACTACAATCTAGAGGTGGTCAGAGAATATAAATTAAATAACTAGAGAAGCAATGAAAAGAAAAGCAAAAGAGAAATTGTTTTGGCAAACAAGTGCATCTACACAGCTAAAATCTACAACCTTACTAGAAAGACTAAAAACAATATATACACTCTTAATACGACCGGTGCTAACATACCGCTCTAAGACATGAATGTTGAGTAAATCAGGCGAAACATTCTTAGAAGTATTTGAAAGACAATTTCTGCACAACATGTATGGACCAGTATTGGAAGATCAAGTGTGGCGCAGAAGATTCAACAACGAACTGTATGACATCGATGTTGTAAAAATGATAACAATTGGACGAATGCTATCATCAGGCCACTAACTCGAAAGGGTTGCCCATGTCACCAATTAAACGTATACTGCTAGCAAAGCCAGAAGGAAGTAGGGGAGTTGGAAGACCTCAGTTAGGCTAGAGTTACACGTTAGAAAGGGACTTGCGTAACATGAGAATGCGAAATTGATACAGACCAATGGAAGCAACTACTTGAAGAGGTCAAGACCCAACCCGGGTTGCAGCGCTACTGATGGTGATGATAATGATGCTTTGATCTATAGTGCTTATTATTAAGATCCCCATTACCGTTCTTTTTGTCTCTTCTTCTTTAAGCAATCGGATTTTCATTTTCTTGTTGTTATTTGTTCTTATTCTCCTATATTTGGTTTGACTGTAGAACCAGAGGTGCATGGTCTGAACCTATATCAGCTCCAGGTCATGCTGTGAGTGCTTGAAAGCTGTTTCGCGATCTGGTGTTAACCAGAATGTAGAATTTGATCCCTTATGATGTAATTATCAGTCTCTGCTGGGGATACCCAAATTGTGCGGTAGTAACGCAAAGAATGTGTTTTTTGTACCACTAACTGACGTTCTTCGCAAAATTCTAACAGATGACGAAGTCACTCGTTGCTATTGCCCAACCCTTATGGTCCTATTACCGTTTGAAATCGTCCTCGATTATTACTTTATTTCCTTTTTAATCTTCTTTTTTACGCCTTCCAATTACCCATAAAAGTCTGTTGGTAGGTGTTGCTTCTATCCCTAGCAGCATCATTCGATCATTGACAGATATATTCATTTAATCTTATCTCATTCATGGCGATTGCATAGCCGCTGTCTGTCCCGGTTGTCATTTCGCTGACAGTCGTAAGGTTACGTTAGCATCCCCACACAATTCTGAAAAACTGCTTTAATGATAAACAGAACTTCATTTGGATTAAATTATGAGCTTTCTTTAGAAACCAGTTTTAGAATTAACTTGTCTCAAAGAGAGTGCAAGTTAATTTTTAAGGTGTCATGCAAGTTTTTTTTAATAACGTCGCATAACCAATGCGTCTTCAGTGAAGTATCAACTTTTTTTTGTACAACTGCTATTATTATAATTATTTTTAAAACGAATTTTCAGCGAATGATTAGCTTTTCTTGAAAAAATATTATTCAGATAAATCGTTTCAAATGGAATTTTACTTAAGATGAATTTCAACATCCGTCGGCAAAACACATTTAAAGACCCAGAATGATTTATTTTAAGTAAATTATAAGTTTGCTTGCCAAATATGTTTTAAAATGAAACTGCTGCAAGGGAAATATAAATTTCAATGAGTTATCACATTTTCTTGCCTTAATATTTTGCTAATAACCGGCTCAAAAGAATTTAATTTTGAGGGAATTTTCAATTTTTCTGCCTTACAAACTGTTCAGAATTAAGAGCTAGTAAAATAAAGGGCTTCCTTTGTACGCCTCTTCCAATGTTAAATTGTTTTGTAAGTAAAAAATAGTCTTATCCATATCAAGGGATTACCAGAGTATATTAATTACCTAGCAAATAAACTTTAATTATACTGAATTTGCTGGTGTAAATATTATCCTTTTGTTATGGAATGTAACACGTTAGGTAGAATTGCAATATAACCTGGATCAATGTGCTTAACCATTAAAATGTAAGTCATATTTTAAGTGTATAGGTATATAGGAAATTAATGCAGTTAGATATCTTTCTGTGTTCACGAACCTCTGGCAAACAGGTCCAAGTCTTTACTACCTTCCTTATATGAGACAGCATAAGGCGGTTGGTACTGCATCCTTTTACATTCCTGCACCCCAAGTAATTATCCTGTAACTGTCTAAGCCACCCAAAATTAAAACATACAGTCCAGTACTACCTCCACCCTGAACACAATTCTTATTTTTCTTTAAACATATGCGAATATAGAGGTATTACATTCAACATCAATGAATCACATAATACCCGCACATTATTGTGAGCAGAAAATATATTATAGTTATTACTAAAATAATATTAAAATTAATTAATCTTGAAACTTGACATGAAAAGGATTCCCAAGCATAATATGAAGAGTTTTCGAAAATATATCTAATTTCAACTTCAAAACCTTTCACTTAACCTTAATAACAATTAATATATTCTCGGAGAACATAAATGTTGTTAGAAATACGGACTCCCCAGCTAATTAATTGCCGTACAAGTAACACAGTAATTTAATTTACGCTTTACTTAAGGACTAAATTAATAGTAATTTATGGCTTGTACTAGCCCCATAAAAATTAATATATATATAAGCTCATTCAGCTTCTTCAGCTTCTAGCTGAGCGCATAATAAGAGTTGCTCGCAGTTTCCTTAATAAGTATTCAAACACAAACATATAAATTACGTCTCTAAGCTCTTCGCCACACGGATGCACCAAAATGAAACTTATAATTGCGACCAGGCGTGTAGTTCTTGTTGTATCTGGCAATTTTCGTTCCAAAGCAACATTTCGCTGCATCCACTTGATTAAGCTTTAGCTATCGCATCTCACCAAGAATAAATTATTTACATTTACACACAGGAATGCTCAATTAGTTGAAAGCGACGATTATGTCAGAAAGCTAGCTTGCAGTTTCTAGAAATCTCAGCATTTTGGCAATAGCCAAATGTCGGACCACCTGGTCTTATGGGTTTAGATGAACTAAATGCTTTCAGGCGCCCACTTCTGGATTTGCAAAAAGGCCTCGATCACCCATCTGTCAGCTCTTCGCCGTTAATGGGCCGTCGTCTACAGCAAACCTGTCAAAAGCTCCATTAAGTGGATGCCCAATTTAACGCCTTTAAAAGGATTAAGCGGACTTAATCCTATTACTTTAATTTGCCAATCTAGCTATTTCCGGGTCATAAAAATCGGTTTAATTTGCATATAAACCGTAATGAGCTCCAAGGAGTCGCCTGATGTGCAATCTCCAGCCTGCATTTTTAAATATCGGCAGTTCAAGATTCCTGGCAAGCTACTGGCTAGATACAGAGACATGGGACCCGAGTGGTGTAGCTTGAACAAGCGTCCACGTTCGATCAGCAGAGTTAAGCAACGCTCTCTCTGGTCAGAACTTGGGTGGGAGTTCCACGGCTGCATCTCTCGGCGCCTCGTGATACGGCTATCACGGAAAAAAAGTTGGTCCCGGCGGTCATAGAACATCATGACAGTCGTTAGTGGGGTTGGAAGTCCTCATAACTGCACAGCGACGCCTATAATTGGCCTAACGGCTGTTGGCTGAGTGCAAATTAAATAAAATAAATAAAAGTTTACAAGTTGAACAGGAAAGACTAAAAATAATAGTTATTAACAGATTTCTTGGACCATCTGCTGTTTCTTCAGTGCGTGAAAGTTCAACAAAATAACTAGTAATCGTAATTGAACAGTATTACAGTTAGAAAATTACAAACGAAACTAAAACCTAACCTAACTTAGTCGATAAGATTTAAGCAAAACTCAAATCTGAAAGTCATTATAGTGAAATCCAGCAAAAATGTGGTGGTGATATTTAAAACTCATTTTCTAGAATATAATTGACATAATTCAGGACCCATTACTTATAGTAAATAAAATAGAAGAATCGAATTTCTTAGTACTTAATATTGAACACATAGCTATAGAATGAGACAGAACAAATTGTTTGAAAAGTATTGAAGCCGGCCTAGGCAATATTCCTGTTCAAGCAACAAGCAGCGTTAGCTTAACTGCAGTATGTCTATATAAACTCTACATTGTAATATAGACACGCACCGAGTTAATGGTAGACGTAGGTCGCTGGAACAAGTGTAAACTACCTACACAACTATTGTTGCTTATTTAACACCAGCGTGGGCCGTAACTGCACCGATCCTATTTAAACCAGTTACGTCGACGTTTGCCTCTAATATATTGAACTTCTGCAAGATATGGGTCGCTACGTTAGTCCGTTTACGAACATATCGTAAAATAGATTGGCAATTGCAGACCACACAAAACGCATGATGCCATCTCCAGCTTGCTTCTAGGAAAAATTGCTTTAATCGGATATCGGCGCTTAATTACAGTGCCTCGCAGGGATTAACTCTGCAAACAATACGCCGATATTTTAATATGAATGGGTCTTTGGCAGGTCCGCCAAATTTATTCGCGGTGAATACTGCTTTAATCAGATTTAACGGAGACTAAATTCAATTATATCTGGTGCAGGCATCGCGTAGTGGTTCACTATCGCCTGCTCTTATCTGAAATTTACGACCCATTTGTTGCTGCCGCACTGTAAATTTGCTGTTGAAGAAGCAAGAACCACCAATTGCAACCTTGGTTACATATATAATCCCTTTAAGACTGCCGGAAATGTTTGTCTTTTGAAACATTAAAATTAGGTCTTATAATGCGCTCAAAACCAAAACTTAGCTTCTGCGCGGCGCCTCCACCATTTTTTACGTTTTTGCGCATTATCTGCTTGATGGATCATTGCCTTACTTGCTATTTGCCTATTAGTCAAAAGAAACATGCACATCTATTAAATGTAATTTTTAATATATAATTTGTGTACTATAATAGTTCACGCACTTTCGTAACATGTAACTTTCACGTTCAACTTCAGATATACTCACGCAAAGATCTGTTTATACGTCTAAAATTTGATACCTTACGTAGATATTGTAATTTAACATTTTACTAATTTTTTATACGCAACGCTGCATCTAACTTACGGATCAGTAAATTAAATTCACATGTCAGTAAATAAAATTTAATTACTACGGATTAAAGTTTGTGTAGCAGCCACTGAATTCTACGTGTAAATAACTAAACTTCAGAATAGATTATTGCAATTCAGGTTACAGGAATTGATATTCAAGTATCAGAAATGATGATTTATTTATCAGAAATTGCATAGCATGAATCAAACATTGAATACTATCTATCGAACCTTTAATTCTACATACTGGAATTTGAAATGTATGTATTCATACGGAATTGAAATTCATGTATCATGTATTGAAATTGAAATTCAGGGTGGGGCAATTTCGATGTTTTAATAGGGAATCTCGATAACTATAGAAGATATGGAAAAATTCTTTCTAAAAAAGCTTAATGGTCAAAACCAAAACTGGCTATCGTCTTTTGTTTTCGAGTTATAAACAAAAGTTCGATTATTTGACTTTTTGTTTTGTTGCTGCATCTCTCTTATTTATGAAGGGGTAAAAAACTGTTCTAAATTCGAGTTATATGATAAAGTTGCTGAACAACAAATAAATAAACGAGAAGTGGACTAAAAACAAACAAAATTGCGTCACTTACCTTTAATCCATCCCAGATACAGGTACATATAGGGCTCGGAGGCGAGTGGTTTCGTAGACATGAAGGGGGGATTCGAACACACAATACAAGATATACACGTATTTCTCGACGAGAACAGTGTATGTGCACAAAATTGAACTAGCCGGCAACAACAAGCAAGAGCTGTTCACTCTTCGACAGATGAAGACTAATTAATTTTAGCAACGACGGACGTTTTTCGGGGTTGGACTAGAGGGCTGTAAGATTTTAAGATTTCTAGGAAAGTGGACCACATGTTAGAATACAGGAGTGACACAACTAGAAGAATACAGTTCACTACAAAAATAAATTTAAACTAAAATGCGAATCCTAAACTTTAAATACACGCTACAAACAAACAAAAAAGTTGGCTGTGGCATTATGAGAAAGAGGCGTTTTTCCCATTTCAGTGATATAATTATAACATATGAGATAGATCCATTCATTTTCACTACTTTATAGCAAACATTCAGAATTTTTAAAGTAGTTTTGAATATATCTAGTTTAATGCTTGTGCCATTTAGGATATCCGTAATTAAGCAAAGTAACTGTCTTTGCGTATTTACAACCACCCCAGTTGATTCACAGAATTAATCACGTTTGATTGCTGCTTATAATATTATACAGTGTCCGTCATACATTTGTACTCATATGGAAAATCGTTTCATTATTCATTCATCAAATCTTATTCTGGATAAATGTCTTGCATATTCTCAAATTAAAAATACATTTGCATAAATTTAAATATCTATTTTCGTATACGGGGTAGGTTCGAAAATATGAAAAAGGCTCAAGAATAAAATACCCCTATTTTTCAAAATACACAAAAATGTTAATTGGAAATATTTGTTATAACATTTCTATTAAAAATTATAATTTATTTGAATTGTTATTGACGTTTGGATCGGTGGTTATTAAATTCTTTAGAAGATATTTATTTTTGACACAAAAATTAAATTTTTTAGCATTAATTTCGAATCACGTAATATCCCGGTTGCTAAATGAGGGAAACGCAAGTTCGACAGTACACCTTTATCGTATTCCTTGATAAGTTAACTTTGAAATATCTCATTCAGTAATGCACAAGGAGGTATGAAAAACATAGAAGAGACCAGTAAAACTTGCATTTCGGAGCAGGTAGCTGCGACTATATATTTGACACCTACTTTCAACTCTAAGCAACTTCTTCAAATAAAATTTTTGTCTGTTTTGAAAAATAAGGGTACTTTGTTTTAGAACCATGTTCATATTTTTAACAATTTAACAAAAAATGTAGTTATTAAAAATGACGGTTTAATCTAAGTAGGTCGATCTCTCTGACATTTTGTATAAAGCCATGTCTCATTCTGAACAATTTTTCTTAGTAAAATTTTGCCGTATCATAAACAAAAAGGGTAATTTACCTTAAAAGAAAATATACTGTCAAGGCCGACTTGCTTTTCAAAAACTGAAAATGTTCTTAAAATTGTCTTCAACCCAAGCAGGATTTAATCCCACAATCTTAAAATAAAATTCAAAAATGTTTAGGCCATCGACGTTGCGGTGCTTGCAAACAATTGTGTGGAGTGCCAGTTTTGAAAAACCGAGTAATACTTTTTAATTGAACACCGTGACATACGGCACCACTGCAGCTTCATTCCTTACAGTGAGCTGCTTGTATGAGTTGGCCGAACAAAACAACCAACGCCAAAAGTTCGTGAGATTGTCAGAAAACACTTCTACGTGGACGATCTCGTTACGGGTTCCTACCCCGCGGAAGAAGTTAAGGAGGTGTCTGACATTTTATGACAAGGATGTTTTCAACGGAGCTAATTTTATTTAACGAAAGCGAAGTTTTAAAACACGTAGTTGAGCGCAACTCATCCATAAAGTTTGGAATGCATAAGCACCACAGTTGTATTACTTTTTAACATGCAGTAGCTCTCATTAACGTAATATAACAAGCAAACACCTTTTTTACTATTTTAAAATTATGTATTACAATTAGGACTCTCGTTAGGGCGGGGTTCATTAATCAAGTCATCTATGTATTTCTAGATATTCAAATTGTCAATTCAATGAATGATATTAAATGTCAATTTTGACTTTTAACCAGTATAATAGCACAATACTTTCAAAATAGACAAATATACTTTCCATTTTACAATTCAACAATTATTTCACCAAAGTAAGTATTATTATTAAGTTATTTTGCTCAATTAATTTTTTCTTTATTCCTTATTAAATATAACTACCATAAACCTGACTTCCTTACAGTTTTTCAGCTACTCACATCAAACACCAATGATCCTGATGATTCTCAGCCATGGTCAATGTCAGCTTATCTTTAATGCACCTTCAATCAACTAAAGAACTTCCCAAAAGTCAAAATTCCAGGCTCCTGCAGATCCAACCTCACTCCTGATACTTCTATTATGCAGCTGCAGAACTCAGCCCTCTGATAATCTTCAACTAGCAGATAATTCCCAAACTAACCTCCTTTGTCCACAGCTCCTTTACTACAGCAGCCAAACCACACCAGCACACCTCAGCAAACCAATTCAAGTCTTCAGTAGAATTCCCAACTCCAACAACGACTGTTAATTACCTCTTGTACTACTTCAATAAATCCAAATCTATCCAACTGTTGTCGTTTCCTTCTTTGTAGTTAATTAAATTGTATACCACAATCTCTTCACTGATTATTTACTCACGTCAATTCTATTTTATCTTCTCACTTATATTCGTTTATAAACTTGTTAAATACCTTTTTATTTGTATCAGCCCAATTATTTACAATATTAAAGTCGAAATTTATAAGTTTTATTAATTTTTACTGGATTTTTCAAAATACATCTGTTCATAATCTAATTTTGTTATTCAATCATATTTTTTAAACAAAAACTTTTTATCTAGATACGATTATTACTGCCCAGTTCTTAAATTACCCAATTTGAAGTATACATACTACAATTATATTATTGCAGAGCAAGTATATTTGTCTTACATTAACATTATCTATTCTTCCAATCACCAGTATGAAATACTCAAATGTAATAACTTTTCAAAATAAAATTACAGTTTATTTTATTTATTTATTCTGCATTTCCAAATTCAAATCAGTCAACAATTCTTTTTACATTTTTTAAAATTTGGTTGTATCAACATACCAACTTTATTTCTTTTAAATATTTCTATACTATGATTGACCATACCACTTTATGTATCATAATAAGTTATAGGTATAGGTTGGTGCCAAAGAAACCGCTAAGACTTTGGATTTCACTTGCTGTTCGATTACAGCTAAATTAATGTATAATATAAGTGAGGCACCAATAAATCAAAAAATAAACAAAAGAGTAAACCTTTCGACCATTTTGGGTCTTTGATCTTCTCGGGTTGCTAAGTCCATGCGCCGTAATTGCTAAAATCTTATTGGGACAATTATGGCTGGAAAAGGTGTCCTGGCATGAGAGGTTACCATTGCGCATCTATTGATTTTGGTGCGATTTGCGAAATGAGTTGCATCAACTAAATGTCCTTCAAATAAATTACCACGCTTTATGCGAAAATCCGAAACGGATCGAATTACACGGATTTTCAGATTCCTCTAACAAGGCTTACGGCGGGTGCATGTATTTGCGGACCACCGAGCAAGACAGCTACATAAAAAACCGAGTGGTTGCCAGCCAGAAAAAGTTATGCCGCCATAAAATGGCCAAAGGAATTTGCCCTATTGTAAAACCCCAAAAAGGGGATGTCTTTACAAGTGTTAGCAGCGGGTACCAGTGGCACTGCTTAAGACGCGTTGGTCGATATCGGTTGTGCTTACTTAGTTCTTTGTACATAGTAATTAATAAACCTTAGCTTTTATATTTCGAAGATTGCTTTATTTCGACGGTCTATACAGAAAGGAAAATATCAACGCAATGAGATATTAAAATTTATGTATAACAAATTAATTTTCTGCACCGAGGGTTGTATTTTGCGAATTGATTATTGGATTTTATGTATCATCAATTAAAATGCACCAGTTAACAAGTGAAGTTCATGTTAAAAAAATTTACACATTACGGGCTGAATTTTATATACGAGTACCTATAAGGAATTGATTTTGAAAATTACGTGTCACCTATCGAATGTACGTAGCAAGGGTTGAATTGTAAGTGTTGTGGATTGAAATTCGCTTGTAAGAAATAAACCCAAGAATTCTAATTGAAGTATTAGGAATTGAATCTTATGTATCAAGAATTCTATTTTGCGTATCCAGTATTGGATTAGTATGTATCAGTAACTAAAATACACTTACAAGAAATTGAAATTTACGTAGAAGGAATTGATATTCGCATATCAGAAATTGAAGTCTATGTATCAAGAGTAGATTTTTAACGTAGAGAGTATTGAAAAGGGAATTGAAATTCAGGTATCATGCGATAAGTCTTATTTATAAAGGACATTTAATATGAATAATGCGTACCTGGTATTGAATTCTACGTAATTGGAGTTGAATTTAAGCAGAGCTAGGTGGTAATTAATTACTGTGTAATTAAATTACTAATTAAATTCAGTTTTGTTGATTTGTCGTGGAATGGAATTAGTTTTCAAAATACGGGAATTGTAATTGGTAATGCCATTTTTGTTAAAAAGTACTTGACAATTACTTTTGGAAAGTAATTAATTAGCATGTGTTGCGTCTTGTGTGGTGTAGGCTGTGTAGGAGGTAAGTCACATGTCAAAAATTGATATTCAAGAATTCAGTTTTCTCTAATAATAATTGTATTTTGCTTATTACGTATTGATTTTTATATAACAAGAGTTGAAATTCATGTACAACGAAATTTCGATTTATGTACCTTATTAGAAATTATCTGTTACGTATGGATCCTTAAATTATAGGTAGCGAAAATTGAAATGCTCGTATAATGAATTGAAGTTGACCTACCAGGAATTGATTTTTACTTAGGAAAACATGCTTATTATCATTTGTTCTTGCCCGAATTGTGGGTATTCCTAATTGCAAATATAAAATAATTATTCAATACTTAAAACCAGCAGTCTTAAAGCCACCTGTCCTTTCAAGGTTGCCACCCTCATGATTCGCTCTCGACTCAACTAGCACTCTAATGGCAAATACTTGTAAATCTACAAACAAGTAGCCGCTGCACTGCTGTCATACGTGATCAAATGCAGCGCGAAGCCTTGCAGTTGCCATTGTTGACACCTCCGTTGCAAGCCCCCTGCGGCCGTCCTGAAATTTTAATTTAAATTTTATGTCGCCATAACATAAACGCGCGAACCGATTTTACAACCGGGGCACCACCAAACTTTACGACATTATCCCCATGCTTTCAAGACGTTGTCAAATAAAGTGGGATTAATTTTGAGTTCCAGTAACGAGCGCATTAATGTGGGCGCTGTTTTGAGCTGGCTCGATTTTATTTGAATCAGCGGCGGAAATGCCGAAAATCAGAGAAATCGGTCGGCGATTCGATAAATTCCTTTTATTGTAAATGCTGCGGCCGTAGCGCTTTTGCATATTTTTACTCTTGCCGGTGAAATGAAGGAGTGCGCGGGCGCCAGTGGTGGCTCGTAGAACGTGGACTTTCATACAAAATCATCATTACTAAAAAAAATATTGAGATTTGTGATATTGGAAAAAATATCGACATAACCACTATGTCGAGTACATGGAATATATCAATTACATCGAATATATTGACTACATCTAATATATGGAGTGCATCAAACATATCGATTCTATCAAATATATCGACTTTATCGAATATGTTGAATATAGCGAATACATCTAAAGGCATCAAATATATCAAATACAAGAAACACGTTGGCTACACCGAATATATCGATTATATCGAATACACCAACAACACGGATTAAATCGAACATATTGATGCATTGCGTATATGGACTATACTAAATATATCGATTACATTGAATATATCGAATACATTGAATATATTGACTTTATCAAATATGTATATCGATTTCCGCTACTACCTCCAAAATCAAAGTGAACTAGTGAGAATTTCTCGATAATTCTCTATCCTCAAGCAGTCATACTACTTATGACGACATAAATACCACCATTAGATTTACAAAACCGATATTTATTTTCTTCTTTACAGCTCATTTGAAATCATGCGTTTGGTTTAAGCTTAATCAATTATCAATGGAAAATTACAGGCGCGTAGGAGCCGCGGGGGCCACGGGGGCCAATGGCCCCCTCAAATAATTTTCGGAGGGGCCTGGCCCCCTCAAAAATATCTGTTTCTAGTTTCATCATAATGTATAATTCTACGTATTTCTTGCAACCACTATAACATGAACATATATGAACTTGAATTGTAATTAAAACCTGCGTCTGCAAATCGCCTTATTTTTTATTGCCGCCGAGTGAACGATATTAAATTTCACTATTCCAGAAAGTAATCGGTGTGGTCGGATATGATTGAAATGAGACTACTATAACAACACTTTTCTTATCGGGTATTTGCCGTGCAACTGCAAGGTTGTTTCCAAAAGATGCCTACTATTAAGATTTTAACCGCCTTTTTGAACAACCGATTGTCGCGGGTTTGATAATAGTTATTTACTATACAAGTGGGATAACAGCATCATTAATATACGTGTGTGTAAGTTACAAACGAGTGCGTAGCACGAGTTATGTAAGTTCACAAGTATATTAATGATGCATTATCACACATGTATTGTACAAAATTTTATCTACGACTGCCTAAAATTGAAAAAAGTGCATTAAGAGAAATGCCAGATGTCATTTTCAAAAATATTTTAGTAGGCAAATGTCATTATGTCATTCATTTGACACTATTTCAGTTACGCAATGAAGTCATTACACAACTCAGTTGCGTAATGAAACCATTACATAACTGAGTGGTGTAATGAGCTTCATTACCTAACTGAAATAGTGTCAAATGAGTGACGTAATGCGTTACTTATCCCGCTGGAGTAGATAAAATACATTTATTGATTTATTATGTGGAACATTAGTAGGTGCTTTACCAACTAGATTTTCTGATTTTGGTACAGGTTTCTAAATGATAGTTTCTTAATTGAATTTATTTTTGTATTTGTGTTTTATTATTTTTAATCTTTATTTATACCCTTTTTATTTTTCGGAAACTCGTTTCTATATTTATTTAAGTTTGCTTCCTCATGTGTATTCTTTGCTTATGTAAAAATCTGATAATAAACATTGTTCATTGTTTAATTAATTTTTTTATGGTACAGTGTTTTTTTAAATAAAATAGCACTTATTAAGTAACCAGTGACTATACAATATACTATTATAGTATAAAACTAAAAATTGATAATCAGGAAATCAGAAATATTATAGCTCGTATTAATGGATCAAGTTAGAAGTGTAAGTCTTTATTGAAAATAGAATGGCCCCCGCAGTCTAGAAAACGCTCCTACGCACCTGGAAAATTAACAATTTAAGCTAAACTAAAATTTGCTTGGTGGCGCACGTCGTCTGATTTCTTGTCCCTACTTTACGTATGTGTGAAAAACACCTTTCGCGAAAATCAGTAGAGATATTCTGTCGATCAATCAAATGGCTCGACTATATCGATGTATGTAGAATAGAATATAATTTATCGAATACATAGATCGAATATAACGACGTGTAATGTGTTCATGCGTTGATTAAATTGATTCAACAATAAATAAATATTTTCAGAATTTTTTTGTTTATTAAATATATTGATATATCGATTTCAGGCAGCTCAAACGACGAGCCGCCGCTGGCACCCATTGCGCATTAAGTAATTTGACCAACTAAATGCAAATGGACTGAAAACACATTCGTGTCAGCAATATGGAGCTGTTTACGCTCGCGAATCGATGTGTATGGAAATCAGCTAGATATCGTTACTTATATTCTCGGTGCGGATTTCGCAACGATCTGCGTTCGTTAATGCCGACGTTAAAATTTGCATTAAGTTTGGGCTCCTCCAGATTTGCGAATGGGCCGTTATCGCGAAAAGCGGCCTACTCGTTCTTGGGCCCAGCGTCCGATAGGTTCCTTTGCGCCGCTCCGATTGGGTTAATAAATAAAGGCTAATATATCTTAATTAGTAATAAAGATACCAGCATTTGCAGCCAACACCTGGGACACTATTAATCGTAAAAGGTCAGGCAATAATCGTCAGGGCTGAGTAATATATTCGCTATAAAGATTTATCGAAAGATAACCGGGAGATAATCAACGGCCGTAGAAGAGAATAAATTCTTAATCTGCAATCCGGCATTCTTGGCAGAGCAAAGGTCAAACCTATTTGCAGGTAATGGCGTGTCGATAGAACCACATTTAATTATATTTTAAGGAAATTTACACCCATTATAATGATATTTTTTTCCTCGTATGCTGACTAATGTGGTGAATTTCGAAATTAGCAAAGCTATGTCTGAAGCAAACGAACTTAAAATATTCTTCAAGCAAATCTGTTAAAGATTCTGTAAATCAACGGGTTTGTTACTACTAAAGAATTTCGAATATTCCGAATACTTCAATTTTAAATTTGCTTTTGATGAAATCAATTATTAAAAGATGCTGCTGCCCATCTACGTTTAATAAAAGAATTACGAACATTTACGATGTTTTTGTGGAGTAATGAATAAATTATACTAATGAAGAGGTTGCATATAAAACTACACAATTTTAGCTGATTTTATTGAAATGTTTGCCGTTGAAATTTTTTTAACAGATATTTCTAGTGATTATGCATGATAGTTCTCTCTTAGCTGCTTTATATGGCGATGTATTATAATAAGCCAATATCTATGTACCAGGTCCAAATACCAAGTTACACGTAATGGTACAATAAAAACGCAATTTGGGGCAATTCATGTAAATAAGAAACTGTCTGCATGGTTAAAAACGTTATGTCACGTTATAAGTTCAAAATTGTATTTTCCTCGTAAGAATCGTCGTTATATGCATTTCTACCTGTTGTAGCTAACGTTGCGCTACATTATCAACTAGCCTTTAATAGGTCTACCAATATTTCTTTTGCATGTTTTTTATCACTCGCTATCTTCACCAGTGGGTTTTCACATTATCGATACATACGTTTCTTCTTCCTTTTGTACATTCCACAACCGATATGACATTGCTGACATATCTATGCTGTGAATTCACATAGTTATAATTAAATTATTTAAATATGATGTATACGTTTACACGTTAAAGGAATGATAAAGGTGTTAATTTCAGCCATAGATAAAAACCATTCAAAACCGAAAGAGATCGACCTCCAACATCTGCTTGATACAATACCAATTAAAGAAAATATTATATTAATGAGAGAAAAAATAAAACAAAGGTGTAATAAACCGGTTACAAACGAAAACCGCTGATTCTAGAACTAAATATGACAGCGCCAAATGGCTCCTTTGTTTACATTTAGTGTCAAACTGGTATTTCTAACTGTCAACAAACACCCTGGTTAAAGTGCCCTCGGAGGTGAATCTAGTAGTACAGGAACTAGACGGTGCCTGGGACCACTTTTACTGCCTCCGAAGCGCAGCAATGTGCTTAACTTTTATCTTGTAAAATTCAAATCACCAGCAAGGCGATTTAGCGAAACTTACTCGGCGAATCTGTAGATTGGCGCTTCGGGGTCGAGCGTATTATTGTCGTCTCTGCGGCCCAGTATTGTAGTATTGACCCTTAGTGAACCTAGTGTGCTGGATCCAACATGCCACGAAGTTCAAATTGAGGGTTTCAAAGCAATAGTTTTAGGTACTAAAACCAACAAGGCACACAAATATGCTAGAAGATTTGGAGTTCGAGATCGAGTGTTCTTAAAGTTTTCTAGGTGGGCCTCGGGCCTCCAGTGTCTTATCGTTCTGGGTGGCTTATATTTACCAGCCTGGGTGCTTCAATTTTATACCTTTCTGGGCCTCTTTTCCTGGACTATTTTGTAGGAGAACACTAATTTCATTTCAGCTGGCGCTAACGTCAGAAATTGACAACTGGAAAGTACAATGCAACTCATATATGAGAAGATTTAATGCAAAGAATACTAGCAGCAGCGGAGGAATTGAAGTAAATAAAAATAAATTTAAACCGTACGTGCAAGCACTATACCCTGGTTTGGCATAATGAATAGAAAGCTATGCAAACACCAGAATGAAGCCCATCTAGTGTATAAGGCAACCCACAAGACAGAAAATCGCTAAAGATATGTATATATTAGAAAAAGAGAAAATCAAAAGAGTAAACGAAGAGTATTTGGCATTGGGTAAAGTATACTAAGAGAATAGAGTACAAGATATACAGCGTACAAGAGAATATATAAAACTATAAGAAACGAAGAGAAAGATCTCGGTGAACGTCTTAGAATGAATAAAATTAACGAAAAACAATAGCTACAGCTACGTGCAACTTTACAGTAAGAATAACCAGAGATCATCGACAAACTATGCAAACTAGCAAAAAGCTTAAGTAACTGTAATGTTTTGGTAAAGTCTACACATTGCCCTTTTTCTGTGACGTCAGAAATAACAAAACATAGCGTTTAAAACGTATGTCTTATATTGCATTGAAATTCAAAAAGATCATTTAGATCGCAGGTTGTAGACTTTAGAAAGAATTTGACATATACCTAACCTTTAATGTAAGGGTGTTCTAAATAGCACATTATTCAAACCAAAACATTCTTGACCTATGTAATCTGACGTTTCTCCTCTTCGAAGAAGTCCCTAACGGTTAAAATAAGATTTTAAGCTTGCTCGCTTGCTTGTTATTGTGCGTTATTTTACTGTCATTTTGGACAAACATCACATTGACAGTATTATAAAACAAGCCATACTTAAAGCGGACCTGACCAAAAACTGCAGATTTTTTTATTCGTCTAGTTCCTTATAGTTAAATAAATAGAGAAAATTGTTACTTCACAGCGAAAGGGTAATGTGTAGACTCTACCCAATGGTATTCATAATTAATTAATAAAGTATGAACGAGACACATTATTCATCAAAATATATAAATTAAGTATGTAACGCGGCTAAGTATGTAACGCGGCGGCTTGTGCCTCTACGTTTGGGGGCCAAATTGTAACGCGCCAACCTATACCGTTACATTCTTATTAATTTTCCCATTATATTTCCAGCTGGGTGAATAGCAATGAAGCTCTTTTCCTCGTTTACTTTTTAATTCGTAAAATACCAATACTAACTAGTACTATAATTAAGTATTGAACAACGAATCAAACAGCTTTTTCTACCACGCATTTACGCTGAAAGTCTAGTATCCAGTTTTATTTAAAAACGCACTGAACTATAGGAAACAGCGCACAGATACTGGTTCCGGTGATTTATACATCTCCGGGCAACCGTGACGTCTCTTGAATAACAGAATCTTGTATAAATCACCCACTGCAAGTGATGGTCGTTGAATATCAGTTACACCAGTAATAACCTGGATCTGCCCTGTGTGGAAGTTTTCATTGTCGAATTAGTGAACCTACAAGTTACCAAACAACAATGTCGACAAAAAGGTCGGAACACCGTGAGGATAACAAGCCACTATTACAATACTTCTTTATAATAAGGGCACTCGGAGTGCATTTGCTTGTGCACTGTCTTTTTTCAAACTCCCTCACATTCCTTCGCCTTATAGCAGGGTATCAGCAAACATATCAACGCTTATTTGAGATATTAGTGGCGTCCGCTCCACTTTTATGCACTTTACTAAACTTAATTATTAAAATCTACACAAAACAAAGAATATCCATGCACAAATCGGATGTATAATAAAATGTTACTTCAAATACACGCAGGCGAGCAAGGTCAAGTTTTCATTAAAAGTACCACCATATTGGAGAAAACTACACTGTTCCTATACATAAAGAAGGTCAAAGGAATTCAGTACATAATTATCACGGCATGTCGTTGCCTAATGTTATGTCAAAAACTATCACCTCCTACAAAAAAGGAAATACAAAACATATAGACATTGCAGAAAAACAGGGGTTGAGAGAACATTCAAGCACGATATGCCATAGTTCTGGATGTTATGATAAAACAGCTAGTGGAAAAGACAATAGAATTTAATAGAACCACGACGCTGTGGAACTAAATAAGCCACTGGCCTAACATAAGAAAAAGAAAATATGCTCGCCAGTAATGACGCCAATCTGCAAAGGATGATAGGTGTATGAAAACTATATAATATGCAAGTCTCTATCCAAGAGACGGAAACGACGATAACGAATAGAGCACCGATATGATGAAAACTTGAGATAGAGGAAACGGTATAGAACAGATGATGACATAATCAATTGCTGAAAACCTTGAAAGTAGCAGAACCGTTTGTTTTAACCAGCACATGAATGAAGAAAGCACAGAAATGAAAATTTAAAGAAGGTTTGGTGGTATTACGCTGAGAGATCATGTGAGAAGTGAACTTATTCGACAGAGATGCAACGTATGAGATGTAATAAAATAGATGAAGACACTCAAAAGGGCGTGAAATGAATGTGTCGAAAGCAGACTTTTGGAGAACCATCCAAAAGAAAAACAAACAGCTCTCTTCGTCCGCAGAATAAAGACCTACGCAATAGATTTTTTGAACGGGAATTGTAAGAAGAAGGAATCTACACAGGTGAAAAAAACTTGGTTGAATCCTAGTTTTTGCATTTAAGAAAATTAATGGAGCTTAGCTTGTACTCAATTCCTGAATGTCTACTTTTACAAAAAGTATCTAAATGAAGTCGTGGATTGTAATCAATTTAACAATATGAATTCTGTATAACCTTTCGTGAAACAGGTAGCTTTAAGAGGACACATGACTATGGTCGCTTTTCAAAAATATGGTATTATTAGGCATATTTGTGCACTAAGTAACTTACCTTATAGCACTGCTGTGCAAGAACCGCTGATTCTCGTTTGTTCTTATTGACTAGATGGAGAACGCCGTTTTGCAAAAAAAAACTTATTTAGGTGATTTATTGCTTCACCGTTCTACGATCTAGAAGAACTAGGACAAAAAACTAAGAACCAAGTATGAAGAATTAAATAACTCATTAAACCTTTCGCAGAATACCTTCAACAGCATCAAAAAAGAGTGATGGGAATTTTAAATGCTTCTCAGAAACATTTATTACTTCCTTCGTGTGAAAGATGAAGGAAGTATTGTAATCACCAAAAATCACCTTCTGAGATTTCTTCAGATGTTGACGTTTCAGGGTCTCTATATGACGAAAAACAGGTTTTCTCAATTCCGTCTGTCTATCTGTCTGTATGTCTGTCTGTCTGTTGGCGGTATAACTCAAAAACTATTTGTTGCAGGAAGATGATATTTTGCAAACACATTATATATATACCTGGCATGAAACCCTGAAAATTTCAGACAAATATATACAGGGTGAGCACCTTAAAAAAATAAAAATTTGTTTATTTTTTATTTACCTTAATAATAGATACAAGTAATAATTTGTACATAGTACAGGCTTTATTCTTACCAATATACAAAAAGGAGGCACAAATTAGCGCGTTATCAAATATAGCTGCGACGCAGAAATTCGAAAAGTCGGTGCTCCGTGGCGCAGGTAGAAGTTGCCCAGTCCCTTACAATATCCCACAAAACGTTGGGGCTGCACACGCGGTCCGCCTGCCGTTCGAATTCGACCACCAGCACTGGTAACGTTTTTTTTTATTTGAAAATTTATTTAATTTATTAGAAACGTGAAGATATTTTAACTCCTAATTTAATTTGTTTTTTAAAATTATTTAGTGTCACAATGTCGACGAGGGATGTTCTGGGTAAAGCCTTTAACAGATTTTTTTTTCTATTTGTACATACATTTGGTTATTAGTTACTTTAAATGTTCTTGTTTGATATTTGGCAGCCAAGCTATTTCCGAAATTGAGGTTATTAACTATGAATTCATGAATCACACAAAAGTAAAACATATTAAAATTGAACCAGCTTTGATCATTTACAACTTTGGGTCTTACAAATAACACTGAACAGTACCATAGATAGGTTTGGGGCATTCATATTAATTTTTGATGGATTTGAAACATCGCCGAGGTCGAACCTCAGCAGTCGCTAGCAAGACAATAAATCAAATCAGAAATCCGATTAACTCATTATCGAGGCATCGCATCCGTGTCGTACAGTTGTTGCCCGTGCAGAATCGCCCCAGCATCCCGACCTAGCCGTATCAATCACTGCCTGTTGACACTGCGTGTGTTATTATGCTGGCCTGCTCGGACAAGCTATTAATTTTTGTCAGTTTCTCATTATGGAGTTCCGAGAGGTTGCTCAACGGCCATAAAACGGCGATATACGCAAAAAGCGATAAAAATTGCACCTTGCTCGCGCACTTTTACCAGCCCAAGGACGCCGTTAAAACTGGAGCAATGAGCTCCTGTCAATTATTTATTGTTACGAGCTGCAATAAAAAGCGACGCCGCGCCTTGGTGATGGTGTCCATCTGGAAAGACTGCGTCGGGCGACCTTGTCACAGGATTTTCAGCGGTTTCAGCCGGTTTAGTGACTCAATGAAGGGGCTTGTAGATTACGGCGATTGCAGCTTGTTACTGGATAATACGCGTCGAATTTGTGTTATCTCCACAGGCTCTAAGTTAATTGGCCTGGACAACTTCAGGACCTGCTTTTGAGTCGAGATCGAGTTTCCATCGAAGAAAAAGCATTACATTTTCACCCATCAACTTTCGGGAACTGCCTCTAATAAGCTCAATAATGTTAAAAAAATCTATTGAAATATATCATTCCAAATAACAATCCATATGTCGTCGTACAATGTTACACGGGGTATTTAGAATCAGCACTCCATGTATGGGAATCTAATAAATGGCAAGGAATGATAGTTCAATTTGCAAAAAGGCTTAGCATGCCAAGCGCTACTATAATTCAAATTCAACTCAAAAAATGTTCATAACTAACAAAGCCGTAGATATGCGGGGTGCCAAGTATCTTAAGACACTGATTACTATGGTGATGGTGACATGTAATTTCCACATTTTGTATACGAAACACAAAACATTCAAATTGGTAGTTATTGTTAAAATTATAGATATTATCTTAGTGTATTTAGGTAGACATTTAAAAATGTATTGCCACAATAGATAATTATACTTTATCGGTTGCAGGATATTAATCCCTTGTTTACATATACAAAAGTAGGCTGGTAACTAAATCATAACTGATCTGTACGGTAATAGTCCATTACCGTACATGGCAACCATAACCATACAGCAACCGATAAACTATTGAACAAATCACGGATGTTATGAATCATAACAGCCTCAGATCTGCGGCAGTTATGATACTCATAACATTCCTAGATATGTTAATATCTATTTTCAATGGTTTTAAGAAGAATTATTGAGCATATGTTACAGTATGTTATTATATTTGTAAAAACGTCAGATGTTACTAAGCAATATGTAACTAAACGCAGTGTTTTCGATAGAAACCCTTCTTGATTCGCATTTAAAGTAAGTTATTCGCATTTAACATTTTTGGCATGTTACGAGTATATTTTTACGTATGTTTTACTTGTTTCAGAGAATCGTTAACAATTAACTTTGATGTCGACACAGTGGGTTCCTACATGAGTTACATTAATTTTCTTTTTCGAGTGGTTGGCTGGACCTGGTAGGGTAGATCCCTATTCTAATTCACTATCTTCTTTAAGATGATTAGCTTTGTTGTTATTAACTTGCTTTTTTGGTGCCCTCTAGGTACTTTTATCTGGTATTGCCGTGATCTGGACGCATTTTTCTTTTCTCTATTTAATTGAATTCTGGAGTTTCTTAATTTCAGGATAGAATTTCCATTTTTTTTCTGTGGGTTGATTTAGTTATTACATCGATTGCTGTAATTTATTTTTGCATTCTGACCATTTATTTTGAACATGCTTGAGCTTGAAGGTTATACCAAAGTTCTCGTAGGTATTTTCTTTCTTACGTGTCCCGAAGCAATTTCCGTATTTTATTTTCAGATACCTTTCGGAGAAAAGGGCGTGTGTTTTCTTAATCTGCAATTTAAATACCTTCCTTGAAAACTTTCCGCATATACCTACTTACTTAGAGTAAAACTATTATCGTTTCCCATTTTTTAACTTTCGATTAATATATTTTTGGGCTCTTTTAGGTGACGTTTACTAAACTGATTTATTCCGAAAAGTATTAGTGATCAGGGGTAGATTTGGTATTAAGGATTAGTGAATTTCTGCTATTTTTGAAGTAAAACCACATGTTTGTTCAAAATTTCAGAGCTTTTTTTAGGCATTTTCTTTTTCCAAGTAAGTCCCATCTCCTCCCATATTCGTTAAGTTATTTACCGTAAATTTTAGAATGTCGAGAAGGCGTCAGTTGGGTTACAAATCACACACTGGAAAAACCATACCACTTGGTAGAACGAGGCCATTCTAGCCGACTTCTTCTGTCTGTCGACATTTCGTATACCCGGCGTCCTAGTCATCACTCCTGCGCTTCTCACAACGATTGAAGTCGAGTAACTTGTTGAATCACGTTTATTATGGTTACTTTTGTTATAGGCTAAAATCGACTTTAGGACAAAAAGTTTGTTACAGCTCTTTAAGACAAAACCGCCAGCTTCTTCCAGCCTAAAATCGACTTTATGATAAATTAAAAGTTTTAAGACAAAACCATCAGTTTGTTACCACATAAAAACTACAACATCTCCTTACGATGGGCTGCAACAAGGGGTGCCGGCTAAAACACTCAGTGAGGAGGTGGGGTTTTTTACGACCTTAGATTAGGGCTACGATCCGATAAACGACATGCAGATGTTACGTGCTAAGCTCCACCACTTTCTGTCCAAATCGGGAAAACAACATAGGGGACCTCATTCTGAAAGCGGAAGAAAATGGCCCACCTTTCTATTTCTAACTTAGCAATGCCTGGGAGGCGAACGCAATAGATCAGTTGAACTTACCTTTACTTGCAGTCGCTTATAGCTATCTGAATATCTGTACATCGGAAAAATACAAACAATATCCACATGCAAACGTCATCAGTCCAATAATGAAAAACATAAATCATTTAAAATAAACTCTATTGATGTAGAAAAATATGTAGGTGACAATGAACATTAAAAGAATTACTCGTTACGGTTAAAAAATATGTGAAAAAGGTTAGTCAGGTTAAATACGCAACGTTTAAACTAAGCACACCTTTCTGTAGAACCAAGCACAAACTGCCCCTAGACACTAACACCTCAAGCTCCTGGTCTGCAGACATGTTTCAAAATATTAGCGCAGTTTATAACTTTTACATTAATTCAAATGACCTAGTAGTTTATACTAATTGAAATGCTTTCTAATAGCACCAAACAACTATCTGTATTGTGATAGTTGCAGATCAATACTGCCAATTTATTGTTAAAAATTAATTACTAGATAGGAAAGTATTTTGAATACAACAATTATCTAATTATTAAAAGTACAAAGGTGAAATCAATCAGAAAATAAAACAGAATAGCTATACAAAAAGAATGTTCTAAGATATAAATCTAAATTATTATCTTTGAATTATGATGAATGGTTATTAAAGTTAACAGAGAGCAATTTATAATTAAAAGGTAAATAATTAGAAGAAAATATAAGGTAGTCTGAAATAATATGAAAGTTATAAGCTGAATTAATATTTGAATAAGTTATCTGGAATTTGTCAAATTAATTAAGAAAGTATACTTTATGTAGTTAAAAGTAATCCAGGATGTTAGTTTTAAAACATTGTGTAAAAATTGAGGATTACTATAGTGAATTTATTATTGAAAAAACAACTTATTTTGATTGCGAAAAATGTAGACATAATTCTTTTGTATTGATTAAAATTAACAAAATAAAAAAACCTTTATAATCAAAAGTTTATTAATGGAGTGGACAGAATTAATTGAGAATAAGTGGAATAATCGAGAATTTTAAACTGAGAAAAACTTTTACTTAAAGAAGGGGACCATTTAGTTGAATAATGAAGAATTACTAATATTGGAATTAGTGATATGAGTCCGTTCTAACTGGGGTGATTGCAAAAACTCTGATAGAGGTTCCTATCAAGACGCAGATATCTGTAACTGATTTGAATGGGTATGCTGTCATAAAGTTATTAATGTAGTAATTAAAACCTGGATCTGAGATTGCTGGTTCAAGATCACACGAGTCGCAGTTAATGTGAGGACATCTGAATTGGATTTGTGTTGAGGTGTGTTGTCGAAAACTCATCATTGGGGTCGGTGCTTGTGGAATGTAGTTGATTGATTGGATTCCACGCTGGTTGCTGTAATGAGGGCGACATCTTGAAGTTGCAGTTGTGTGCAGTACAAGGGATCTACCCTCTGGAAAAGCTGGTTAGTTGTTGAGGTTGGTGTATGAGACTTTAACAGTGTTCAATCCCTTGTTACGCCGTGGATTCGCATTGAAGTGGGGTTTTTGGTTGGATATGCAAATACATGTGACAGAATAGGCTGGTTACATTTGTGTTGTTTCTACAGGAGAGTTGGATACATTCAGTGAGGGAAGATAGCCAGATATATGTAAAAATAAACATTAAGCAATTTCAGCAGTGAAATAATAAGTTATATACATAAATACTTACTCTTGTTAACATACTTGAACTGATGTGTGTTGGTCGAATATGAATTCAGCTTAAATGTCAGTTAATTTCACAGTTATAATTGAAAGACCTAAAATAATTCTGAAATAACTTGTTATTAACCAAATAATTTTTAAAGGTATTTAGTTAATCTAACGCAAGAACCTACCTGAGATAAGAGATTGTTATATTAAACGAGCTATTTAAAGTGTTTTGAATTGAAATGATAGGAGTAGTTTAGCAGTCTAGTAGCTATTATTATAATATTGGCTTAAAAAGTAGAGTCAATACTATAACAATATAATTCCAAAAATCATATTTTTAATTGATATGTTAGAACCTTATTTCTGAATATAAAATGCATTGCCTAATTTGTATTTTATCTGTAATTTATTAATAAAATTTTGAATAGTTATTCTGTTATTTTTGTACTTAAATTCACCCTTGTACATTTTAATAATTAAGTAGCATCTTGATATGCAACCACCACAATATTTATCACTAAACACAAGAAAATTTCAGCAAGAGGTCATACTTTATTATCTCATGACTTAATTCGCTACTTATTAAATAAATGAGTCAAAACATGATCATCGCATAGTGACAGGAACGGGAACACGGTAGGACAACAGAAGTATCCTGCATCCTTTCAGCGACTAGTTATGCAAAACGCGCTGATTCCCGTATCTCTAGACTGCATGCCGATATCTCGAGCTGTCAGAGCTGGACACGGGCCCCGTTGTTGATTAAAAGCGAGACCCGAGAGTGTTTGTGTCGGTTCCGAGGCCCGGGACGTGTTGCTCTTGTATTGCATCTGCACCTGTCACGCAGACAAGCAGAGGTCAGGATGTGCGTGACTTCCCGGTGTAATCCACTCGCGGTGCTCATTTCGAGATTCAGATTGCATCGGCCGCGGATTTTTACAGGGAAGCCTGTAAGAGCCTTTTTACTGCAGATAATGCTGTCATGTCTCCCGAGAACTAGGCTACCTCTGCTTGATTTATGACGGCCACTTCGTCCTGGTGGATACGCTTCGAGCAGCTCTGGCGGTTGTTGGATTGCTACGCAAGCATAGTAGTCAGTAAATGGTACTCGTCCTGTCTAAATTCGTTAGAATAATTTCATGCGCTAGAATAAATTCGTTTGTTGGAATAAAAATCATTCGTTAACGATATTTAGCAAATATTCTCTTGACTTTGTGTGAGCAAACTAGTCAGTAAGTGATTGATTTGCTAGAACAGTTTCATTCTTTAGAATAAATGTATTCGTCAAGCTAAATTCATTCATGGACGATGTCAGTCGATTCACAGTATCGCTGCAACTGTCAAAACATCCATTGCTGTACATATTCGTACGTAGATAATGTCAAAAAAATATTTATTTCAAACAATAGAATATGCAGCCATATAATACTTGCGCTCTATATTTAATCTTGTAGATCAGCAATTGATGTAGGCAGATGCAAATTAAGTCAATTATGCATGAGACGTGTTCTTGAACTCGAACATTGTTCTATGTTGTACCAGTCGATCGTTCGTGAACGTAGGAATATGTTTATTGAACCCATTCGAACAACTTCGTCCGCTGAGCGTAAGTGGCAAAATCAATTATTTCGAGCAATACAGCCTCCGTAAATCGAAAATTCACCACCCGAACTGAGGCTACCGAACCATTTGTCAACATATATAAACAGACATTTACATATTCGAATAAAGTCGTTCGTGGAGGACGGATGGCCAATATAAGTCAATTATTTCAAATCATATAGCTATTGTAAACCGCTTTGTATTTAATTTATAGAATAATTAAAAGTGCAGGCATGATTCAACCTTTTCGAACAAAATCACTCGTTAATAATACATGATAAAAATAAATCAATTATTTTTAACCATAAGATATCCGCAAGTCGGACATTAATAGTCTAAATTCCGCAATATTTGTTTACTATAAATGCAGAAATCGGATATTCATGTTCCATATTAGAGCTACAATAGAATAATGGATTAATCGATATAGATCGACACAATTTCAATAGATCCATTTGCTAAGAATAAATAACTAAGAAAAAATATTTCCAACAGAAAAACTTCCGTAAATTCAATGTTCAGGATCTAATCAAATTCTTTCCAATATAGGCAACCATAACGTTTAACGATTTGAAGAAATCCATTCCGAGATAACTGAGCATTAGTATATTATTTAAAACAATACATCTTTCGGAAATAGATAGATAATGCTCTATATTTAACCTGTAGGATCACCAATCAGTGTAGGTAGATGTAAATTAGCACATTCGAATAAATTCATTCGTTCTGAGGAACCGATAGTAAGAAATATTTTTTTTCAGTATAGGTTAACACGCCTCGGTTTATAGCTCAGCGGTAGGGTTACTTCAATGGCGTCGGTTTCGGAAGAGGAGGGTGGGCGTTACCCTCAGCTAGACACTGGATTTGATTGGAACAACGTTTATTATATTTACACTACTAACTAACATATAGATAAGCTTATAACTAGGTAACATATATGTACAGAAAAAGAAAATGGCGGATTGGCATCCGCAGTTGGAAGCTGGTGTGGTCCGTCGGAGGCGGTGCCGGCGGCTAAAGTGGCTCCGTGTCCAAATCCCACGAAGACGTCAGGCTCTCTGTCCAGCGAATGCGATTGGCTCTAAGTCCAACGAAGGCGGTTGGCTCTAAGTCCAGCGGAGGCGATTGGCTCTAAGTCCAACGAAGGCGGTTGGCTCTAAGTCCAGCGGAGGCGATTGGCTCTAAGTCCAACGAATGCGGTTGGCTCTGAGTCCAGTAGATGCGGCAGACAGCTAAGTCCAGTGGATGCGGCAGGCTCTATGTCCAGTAGATGCGGTAGACAGCTAAGTCCAGTAGATGCGACAACCAGCTGTGTCCAGTAGATGCGGTAGACAGCTAAGTCCAGTGGATGCGGCAAGCTCTATGTCCAGTAGATGCGGCAAACAGCTATGTCCAACGAAGGTGATAGGCTCTGGAGAGGGCTGGGGCTGGTAGATCCTTGGAAGGCTGGAGCTGCTAGCTGGTCCTGGAAGGCTGGATGCTGTTGGCTGACTCTCCTGGGTTGAGTCAGTTCCTACTGCCAGCGTCCGACTATTTAAAGGGGCCAGTCCTTTGTCAGACGCGATCTCGCAGCCCATTGGTCGAGGTAGAAGGGATGTTTTGGCCCGTTTTTGATGCATTTCGAATTATCGCGTTTAATTGCGCGGCGCGATCAATTATCGACCTGATTTGTGTCGCATGGCATAGCTCGCGAAACGGCGGTCCTTTTGATACCTGATATGAGGGTGTTTGTCGCTAAACTCGCCGAATGAACTAATTTTCCCAATGCCCTTGCATATATCGCGCACGTTATTTTTGCGTGCGCGCTCGTTGACCGTTTGAGGCTCAAATTTCATACTTGCTTCAAAAAAATTCGTCTAATTTTTCCCCGTATTTTGATACTAGACAACCCTGTCTTAGTTTATTGCTTTTGTGAAAATTTCTTAATTTAAGTAAATTCAATCTGCAATGCTGATACATTCGTTGGTATTAATTTCCCTTGCCGGACGGTGGGTGATCTGCATGCCTACCCCGGCGATTTTAAGAATTCGGGCTTGTACTCTGGCTAAAATTGGTGCTTCTGCTTCCAGGAAAATGTGGCGCGCTCGGCGTGTGTTGCTGCTGTCGATTCGCGGATTGTTTTAATAATTAGCGGTGGTTGTCTCTTTCGTTTGCTACCAAACACGGGGTATTCCGGGGCCGCGGTGTATTTTTTTTATGTGCCCTTTTAAGTATAAGCGCTCTTGCTCATACGTGAGGCGTATTTCGCTTGCTGTCGCCTTTCTTGGCCGGTCGGTTCCAATAAAGTTTATGAGCGCCACTTTGCTGCACTTTAAAATTTCGCTGGGGTTGCCGTTAGTTTTATTGTTTTATGTTTCTACGAGGGTTTTTGAAAATAGATATATTTTCTCTTTGTTTGTGCAAGATCGCGACGGCTTGGTAAACAGATGTTTTTAGGGCCCTTTTTACTGTCGCCGCTTTATGTGGCGACGTACATTTTCTTTGTTGATCTGATCTGTTTATCGGTTCGTATCAAGGTATTTCAATATACCGCATCAGTTCAACATGCGTTGCCGTAAATTTTATCTCTTCGGATGAACCCATTCGTTATCGGTAATCGATACAGGGATTTAATTGGTTTAAATATACGAAATTTAATCAAACCATATCAATTGAACAGAAGTTGCTATCAATTTTATTTGTTTCAATAAATCCATTAGCTGTGACTTATTAGTAAAGGCTAAATGGGCGATAACTGTTTTCAATATAAAAAATTCACTCTATTGAATCAATTCAACATACGTTGCTATAAATTTAATATCTTCATCCATTCGTTATCAGTAATTGATAAAGGGATTCCATTGGTTTCAGTATAAAAAATATAACCAAACTGAATCAATTCAACATACGTTGCCGTAAATTTCATCTCTTCCAATAAATCCACCCATCAGTAAGCGATAAAAGAATTTAATTAGTTTTGATATAGAAAATTTAATCGAACTAAATCAATTCAACATAAGTTTCTGTAAACACCGTGTTCTTCAGTCTAAAGCTAATGACCAGTAGTGTGGGAATTGGAGCGACCACCCAAATTTTAGTGCAGCAAAATCTACGTGGGGCAATTCGTTGTGTCTAAAGTCTTGATGAAGTCATCGTTTTGAGGAAACTTTACTTGGTAACTCGTGCAATTTATTATTTCCACTTTTAAGTGGCCTTTGATCTTTTAGAAAAGCATTGGCTGTTAATGCAACTTTAATTATAAACGCGATTTGGTTTTCTATTCAAACCGTGATTAATGAACAGCAGCCAGTGTATAAATAAATGGCTTATTAAAAATGACTGTCGAGCAATTAATAAAAAAATATCAATTCCAAGTAAAGGCCAAGTTTCCTCGCTTAATTTACAGAATGGCTACTGGACTTTCAGGCGATTCGTTTCTGTTAAATTATGCGCACGACTCGTTTATAATTTAAGCGCGTAACTCTCAAAAATCCAGGGTCGCATTCCAGAGTTTTGAATTACAAGCTGATTAACATCGAGTTTTTGCATTGGCTGTACGACAAGCACTTTAGATTTTGCGTTATATCTGTTCGCGTTTTTTTACAACTTTCTTGGCCGATTTTAGCCTTACATCTAGAATTGCTTGCAACAGGACAGCCCAATAAATCTAATCTTGCAGATACACAGACCTAGTATTAATAGCTGCAGGAAACTAGCGGAATCTGGTTCTCCGCCTACTATTGTGTCTTGTAGAATAAACGATGCTCTGTCTTATTATCTTGATTTAAACAACACCCTGGGCAATAAAGAAGCTGTCTTGTTCTCTATGCCAGTGCTGGCTTAGCCAACTACGCAAAGTTCTAGCGAAAGGGGGAAAAGGGTCAAGTAATGGGGGATTTCTATAGACTATTAGTTAAATTAACTACCGCACTATTTTTTGGTGCTCATGTTTGCTGTTCCATTATAATTTGCCATGTCAAAGCAATTGAAGCCCCAGAATTAAAAAAGCAGGCCAGACGTGAGTAGTTGCAGCAAACGCTAATACGTAATTTTTGCTCGAAGTTCTTGAGAGGGGCTATTCGTAGCTGCGCCACTGCTCTATGGGGAGCAACTACACCCTTCTTTTAGGTGCTTTTAACAAATGGGAAGGGAAATGGGGAACTAGAAGCCTTCGATAGACACAACCACACATTTAGGTCAAGGAAAACTGTAATTGGACTCGCTGTACATGCAGCTATTGGCTTGTTACACCTGAGATGATAATTACCGATATTTATAGCATGGCGCATTAGCAGGTGGAGCGCGATTCAAAGCAGCAAGGAAAATTTTGAATAATGAAGCAGGCTTTATCTTCGCCGCCTTAATATTGTTAGAACGCTAACATGTCATGTTCCTTGCGCCGTAAAAACTTAACGGCAGAATTAATCGCGCTTGCATCCTCATTAATAATGCTAAAGCTCGGAGTGTCAATTACACATTTCTCTCATTACGCGCTGATTTATAAAGCCCGACGCGAGACACTTCAATTTCCGTTTGATGTAAATACTGCCGTGGCGCGCCATTTTTCGACGGGGCAATTTATGGAAAGTCAGGTTCGGGGCAAAGTAGCTAATTAAAGTGCAGGATAGCCGCCGAATGCAGCTGAAAACTAGTAAGCAGAATTTATGCGTTCGTTATTTACCGACAGCTGCATAATGCATTGACACCGCCTACAAGTTAATATCGGTATCAAGGTCCATTATCGAGGCCTGCTTTTGTAAAAGTGCTCGATGCACTTACGGCACTTTACTGCTTGGTAGAGACTCTTATGGCGGCGACCAGGTGCACCATAATCTTGAAGATATGTACATGGATAAAGGGCCACCTAATAAAATCCTTTATCTTCAAACGACATAAAAGTGACAACTTATGTGACTTGACTGGCAAGGTAAATGCGTTACTTTTATGCCAAGGCATAAAAGTGTTACCTCTACGTCGGTGGGGTAAAAGTACTTCAATACTTGATTCTAATATTTTTGACATTTTGTTATGAGCCAAAAGTCACTTCTAAATAGTTCTGTAATAATTTGCCCTATTTTAGTTAAAGCAAAATTTTTGTCCACGTTCTAATTGAGGTATCAGCCTATTTTTGGGTTTCGATAGATGAAAATATTCTTAATTACTTTGCTTCAGTTTAGGCATCACCTGATGCTCGTGCTAGTTTGGTTGCATACTCAGCATTTTCTCCATTTCCCAAAATGTTGGGGTCTTATCAGCCAATTTTCGTCCATTTGCCTTCATGTATTGATGCAGAAAGGTTGTTAAGTGATCGAAGTTTGTGATACGTACCAGTGATCTGGGTTTTTGGCTAGCATCCTTCTTTGAGAAAGCTTCCTTTTGATTCCGTTTTGGTTGGAATATTTAGATGACGTCCCGTTGAGGAAAATTTATGGGAATTTCTTAAATCAGACATAGTTCTGCACATGGTTACATTTTGGCAAAGCTGGGAACTGAACATCAAAGAGGTAGGCTCAAACTTTCCTTTTCTGCCTTACGCCTTGGTTCTATGGTGTGCAATTAATTTTAGCTTATTTTTCTTCCCGTACGGCTTAATTCCGCCCCCTTGCGACTGAATGACGCTCTTGGATTGCTGCCACTTCTTCGTCTAGGGTTCCAACCCTGCAAGTAGCCCGAGTGCAATAAGTTTGAAGCCCCATCATTACGATACCTGCATGTTAACAGCCGTAGTGACTTCCGTTACGTCTTCGACAGGGCTTGCTGCACTCCTACGATCTGTTATGTAGGTTCCCAAGGTCTGTTTAATCTAGCTTGTTGTTGTGTACGCGTTGCATTGTTGCTGCCTTGAGCTAACCTACAAGTTGGGATTCTTTGTATATGTGCGGTTGCACATTTTAATGAGTTTTTGGCAAATACCGGGTTGTATTTTGTTTGGCAAATACTAGTCCGCCTTCATATATTACATGTGTTACTAGCATAACGTGGCGCTTACCTGTGTACAGCTAGTATATTTTGGTAATCAGCATAACCTATAGCTACTGTTAATGAAGTTAAACAATTTGTAAACAAAGCAGAATTCTGTCGAGTCAAATTATGAACGTCTCACTTACCTACTCTTTAAGTGAGTTGTAGTCAATTTGTAGAATCTTGTGAAAGCGAATTTGCAAAATCAATCCTAATTTCTTTTGGACTTAATGTCATGCTAATGACCGAATAATGTCATGCTAATGACCGAATAGTTCGGTTGAGTTGAGCTAATATAATCCTGTATTTGCAAGATATTTCAATAACGTGCCCGCTTTACCTGACGTCTTGAAGTTAATATAAATCTTAAATAATTACCACATGACTTCTGGGTTATATAGCGCCCTGCCTGAACCAAGATCTTGGCGTCACATAGGACCATTTTAATATTTATGAAAAACAACTAAAAGTTTCTTCCATTCGAGGATTTGGGGTCATATTGAACCCGATACCCTAAAATTTAAATATTAATAATTTCGCCACGGTTGTAGGCCTTGTCTAGTAATTCACCGGAAATGCAGTTTTCTAAATAAAACATGTCAATTTGTACCTCTTGCTGCATAATTTTGTGGTATCTAGACAGTTATTGATTACTGACGTAATTGCTAAGACGATCCTTATTAATATTTATGCTACTGTGATTTGAAATGTGATATTTTAATCTGGTTTTGCCGTTATTGAAATTTGTTTATGTATGTACTACCGAGCACTTATGTTGAGATAAATTATATTGAGTCGTTATATACGTTTGCGAATTTTATTTTTGCCCTTGTCGTTGCCTTTCATTTTCAGGTTTGGTTAGTAGCGCCTCCTGTAGGATACCTTTGGATTGCAGAGTGCTGGGTTACCTGCTACTTGGCGCCCATAATTTTCTTACTGCTAAAGAATTGAGTGTTTTGTTTTACCCATGACCAGCTCCGGCTGAGAAGTCGGTTGCCTTTGCTTGCCCTTTTTACTGTTAGATTGACGGTAACAATTTGCCTTCCTGATTGTCGGGAACTCACGTAGACATCAATTTTCGATAATAGTAATTTTTGAAATATATATTTATTTATATTAGTTCGGGCGTTTGAAAATAAAATAGCTTATGCTATTCGGAATAAAAGTGACTTTGTGTGCTTCGTGCGGACTTGTCTGACTCGCTTAGGCTCTTCAGTCAAACTCGTCAGGTTGCGACACACAAAGTATCACTTTTACTCCTAATAACATCGTTTTATTTTTATTTATTTAAATGAAAAGTCGCTTAGTTTTGCTATTCTATTAACTTCATGCTAAAAGATGTGTTCGAAGGAGCTTAAACTTAACTAAAGTCAATAGTGATATTTTGGCAGAGGGCACAGAATTTCAACCACAGATTATACATGTCAAACAATGCCAATCTATAGAATAGATAGTGGTTGATTATAAATTATTATGCGTTACATGTTAATTTTTAATTCCTATGACTGAAACCAGTTCTGTCTCGAAACCAGTTCTGTCTCAAATCCACAGCTGTATCTATTTCATGTTCTACAGAAAAGATTGACTAATGTCACATATGCTTCATCGATTACAGCAAGGCTTTTGACTGTGTACAATCGCAAAAGATTTGGCAAATATTGAGCGAACTGTGCCGCATCCACCCGTTAGAGGCACAGGTCACAACGCATCTTTGGGAGACGAGCTTAACGAAGCCACCCAGTCGTGCGCACTGGGATCACTGATAAGCAAGGTGCTTACCAAGTCAAGGATCTTGGACCATCTCGCTGAATGGTCACGGATCCAGGTCTCGATAACGCTATCTCAGGTTCGGTTAGACCCCAGGCCAAGCATAAAAATGAACAACGGCCCAATTAAGAAATCTGTCTACAATCAGCATCAGTACGAACAATAAACGAATGTTCGACTCCGCTGTACAATAACTACATACAATCTCTATTGAAAAGCTACGCAAGCACTAGTATTCTTTTTAGATATTATAGACCGCATCGTTTTATTCACTCGCTTATATCTAAAATTTCATTCACTTCAAAAACATAATCGTGGTGGAATGACACCGGCGACGGATTAGGCTTGCATCCACATGTGTGCGACCTCGCCTACAGACTGCCAAAGCACATAAGAATCCTCGCATTGTAAAACTGCCACCCCCGGTCGCTTCGGGTTTATAACATTCCCATGTGGACTTTCTCAGCAAAGACCTATTGATATTTAAAACTAACTGCAGGAAATGTCCCCGATTTTAAAAACAACCCTCCGTCTGTAAATTGGCTTTGGACTCGTTTCGATTCTGTGCTAAATTTAGAATGTATCATATTTCAGTGGCTGGTTTAGTCGAAAGCCCATAATTGTATGAATACAAATAAAATAATAGAATGTTTTCAAACAGACCAAAAAACACAAAAGTAAATATTATAACAATTCTAACAAAAGAATGTTCTTCCAGTTTCGCCCCTTTCCAAACCAATGCCAAGCTTATCTCTCGCAAGCATCGATGTGATTGCATTGGGAGAACAATAATTAATTATGCCGTGCGGCCGTGTGAACTCGCAGGAATTTCAAACACTCTATTACGGACGCTGATACAAGATAATTTACTGTTAGACGCAGGCATCGATTTTTTTAGATTAATCTGGGCCCATGACTCTACCACCGACTCCCGAATCGGAGTGTAAATTCGGAACGAGTTTCTGCGGAATGATGCAGCTCTTTGCGAGTGAATGAGGCTTTGTGCGCGCTTTAAGTGGCCTCTTGTCCGCCTCGACAGTTGAGCGGCTTCTATTTGAATAATTTCTCATTGTGTACAAATAACGGCCTACAAAACTCCTGAACGTGTAATTATATCGTCGACGTTGCCTCAGCGTGTCATTATGCCCTGCGTGTTTATGCGAGAAAATTTGGGAGCAGTCGAGTGTCGGACAGACTGGTTGTTAGTGTCGAAATCCTTGCGAAACTGTGCTCTTAGTGCCGTTGACAGTCGGCCAAAGCTATGTAAATATTATTGGTTTCACATCTGGAGTGAGTAATTATACGGCAACGTAATATCACATTTACACGATTGGGCAATCGTATGATTTGACAAGGAGTGTCAATCATATCTAATAAATGCAGCGGATGTTTCATAACTCAAAAATGTTATTGTTTTCGCAAAACAGGAAGTTGCCCATTTCAATAAAGTCTAATGAAATGGGTACAAGCGTTTTCTACTGCAAGTATAACAGTCCACACATATTCAAGAAAGCACAAGGTATAACAATCTCACATAACTGTAATTATTGCAATTTAGACGCGCTATTATTTGTTTTGACAAAAATGAGTTAATAACTAATGGGCATAATCTCTAGACTTAGCCTCTAGCGACTACTTTTTGTCTCGGAATCTAACAAGAACTTCATGGACACTAAGTCTTAAAATACATGAATTACTTTTAAATCATGAGCGACCATTCGGCGTCATTACGGAAACTTCATGGCCTGCCAACATCGATAGGCTAAACGGTGGAGGCGCCAAACTTATTTTGAATTTCATTCACAGACGTGTGTTTTTAGTTTCTATCATAAATAAAAGGTTGCAGCGGGCTCGCATCAACGCGAGCATTAAAATTCCCGCAATCTCATTTCGCTTTATAGCGCAAGCCAAAACGACGAGGAGGTAAATGCACTAAAATTGTGAGCAGTGATTAACGATCGCTGTGTTTCCAGGGGACCACCTACCGCTTAATGTCTTGCCAACAATTATGCGCTCGTTAAGCCGGGGAACAGTAAACTGTGGCTGGCAATCATGCTAATTGATTTATTAGTTGTAATACAATTACTCGCTGGACGAATGGGGTTATTAATCAATTAATAATCGAACGCGATTGTTCCATCGAGACCTGGGAGAAGAATGCTCGGCACTGAGAAAACCATTATGTGTTATTACTGCATGCCTGCTGCGCAGTGTTGATATTGTTCTGGAGCATGCGAAAGACGCATTATAGTGGTAGAGAGGTGAATGGAAGCGCCCACTTAATAAAGAACTTTGGAAAAAGTTAAATAGTCTTAGCACTAAGTGTTCGATACCAAACAAATTATTTTGTATTATAAAAGAATCATTTCTTTATTTTTAAAGCCACGAATTGGTCTCCGATGTCGCATTGTTAATAATGGTCCCACAACTCATATCGTTTAACGAAGCTAAACATATTCATTTGTTATACTGCATTTTATTCATCTAAAACTGCTGATGTTATATAATTCCAAATACATTGTGAATAATTTGTCCAAAAATGATTACTAAATAGTTAATATAGGCACATTGATTAGATTCGGAGTTACTTTATTTCTCCCTGTATTTCAATCGGTCGTCATGCATAAATTTACGACCTGGCGACTTGCCAAATATTCCATACCGCCCCTTCGGTGTGAAGGTATCAGAAATACGACACCGTGGAGGCAAGGCGATCAGTGGCCCGTTTCATGTGGCATGTGGTCACACACACTCGCTTGTAAGCACAAAACCGCCATATTGCATAATCAAGCATGTAAACGAAAGTAAACAAGCATAACTATATTTAGCAGTGCATCTTCGGGATGATAGTGCTTACAAGGGGCTTTTTGATCTGCGGCGCTTTCATGTAGCGTCTAATAAAATATCTTGAGGAAGGATGATCTTAAGGTGTACCGCCTATACACGAACGTTTTACCGCATCTACTACCTATTAGCTGAATGCTAATTTTTAGCAGTACGTGTTCGGGATTCTAGTACTTACAGGGGGATTTTCGCACCTGCGGCGCTTCCACGTAGCGTCTAGTAAAATATCTCGACCAAGGATGATCATAAGGTACCGCCGATGATCTACCTGTGAAATGCCTGTTACACGGACGCTTACCGCATCTAGTGCCCGTTAGCTGAATGCTAACTAGACCAATAAGCTCCGGCTTATGTCAGTGGGAATTGTAACTGCGGTTGCCGCTCCCAAATTTGTGGGAAATGAGCATTATAGGATATCCAGGTGCGTTCCTGGATTACTGAAAATAACTGATTATCAGGTTTTAGTGGTTTGTACCACTGGAACTATTATGTTGTTTATTACTGGGGAATTAAGTTCACTAAAATACAACCGTTTGTGGAAATCAATAATATTCCTTTTATTATTTTAGAACACACGAACAAAATACATACAACATACAAATTCGTTAATATTAATTTAAAATACAAATTGTGAGTAGCCTAGTTTTTGATAACTGAATTATTTATTAATAAAAGACTTTGGAAACTGACCTCGGTCCTTTTGATTCAGCAAAATGCGTACAAGTCGGAATATGCAGAAAACGTGATATTAAGTCAAGTGATATTACGCGAAGTGAATGAAGTGATCTAATGTTACGTAAAAGTAAAAGTTATTGGAAGACTAAGCTACTTGCGTTTATATAGGGTGCGCTGAATGAAATTCCTTATTCTTTCGAGTACAATAGGATTGTCCAACTAAGCTCCCTGTGCTCTATTGTAGCACAACAGGTTGAAATAACTTTCGTCGAAAAGGACTGTGTTGTCGATCCGGGTTGACTTTCCCTTTCCGCCTAGTCTATTGTTAGTGGGGCCAAAAAGGGTTTGTTGGCCCATATTCCTGCATGTACGACCTAGCTCCGGTGGTGATAGAAATTGCATCGTGACGTTTAGACAAGTTAACAAGTTAGTTTTGATTGTTCAATTCGACGACACAAATCATATTTGACATTACAGGTCTTTCTTACTGCAGGCGTACAATTAACTCTTTCACTAGACCTGTCACATCACGAATTGCACTTCGACTAGCTGATTTAGCACTGCACTTTAAGTCACATTTTTGTTTATGGCCTTCTCTTGCACGAAATACGTTTTCAGGCAATTTCTTATCGCTACCCTACAAGTTCAAGCATTAGTGGTTATCTCGCTAGATATCCGCTATTTCCAGGTAAGCTCGTGCACTATACGTGGTATAGATTGGGCACTAACCCTGCAATACAATAATGAGTAATGGCCCAAACAATACAGTTCTCTAGGATCAGTGCAGCAATATCAACAATAAAACAGTATGCAACTCAGTTGCATTATCGAAGTACACACAACGCTCATTGCAAATTTACTCAAGCTATAGTTATAGATCTTATTATTTCATACTTTCGATTAATTCACGTAAGTAACACTTCAAAAACACATCAGAGTTCTCGTAGTGGAATGCCACACTTGGTGGTATCAAATTTCACATCGAAGCGCACACATGCCACTGCACTGACTAACCGGTGACCGCTTAGCCCCAAGATTTTAAAAGCTACCTTAGGTCCTTAAAATAACATTCGGTTCGATTTAATAGAAATAGTATTTAGAACATATTATATTTAAGCCTTTGATTTATTTAAAGCCTTAAAATCATGAAAATACTATTAAATGAGAAACTACACAAAATAAACTGATGTTATAGTATATACTACAACACTAATGCTGCTCAAAATGGCACCTGCATTTATAGATCTGTTCACACATGTATAAGTTATATACATAACACCTAATGTTGTAGGTGCAATGATCTTACAGCCCGATTTACATATCTGGGGTAAGCTTCCGCCAAGCGTTTGACTTTATTTGTCGCTTTATAGATAGACTATAGCTGTAGACTGTAGATGCTATGTCTGTCTATAAGTCGTATGTTTCTATTTCATACACTCATTCCGGACCCATCATCATTGGGCTGAAGAGTAGGTTTGTTCCTGATTTTTTTTTTAGCTTTATGGTAGGCTTTGTAGTAGTTGAATTGCATACAAGCAACATACTTTAAACTCTTCCAATCTGTAATTAGTACAAGCCTTCGATACTCGATCTTTAAATATTTCTCTGCGACATCTTAAGTGCCGCCCATTATCTAAGAAGCTTGAGCTGTTCCCAACCTTACGTGTGTTCTTAGCGTAAGAAGCCTCGATTACTATAATTAGCATAAATGGACAGACATGATATCACTGGCAAATTATTCTAAATGTAAATGCGTGTATTTCCATATCGGCTTGCCGGGAAGCGCAGTTCTTCGCCAGCCTCAGAGCAGCGAATGTCATGGGAATCCGCTGATGTAACTGTAATTTAACAGCGAGAGCTAATTGTTAAGTCCATCAAGGCGTTTTGGCACTGAAAAGACGCAGATGCCGCTTTACAACTGAAATTGTTTGCTCTGGCTGGAAATTTAATGCCTCCATAAAGATATTTTCGTTCGCCCGCAACACAAACCGTTTCTAAAGATCGCGCCCTACTTTTGGATTGTCTCTCGGATTGAACTTAAATTAGTTAGATTTATGTGTACTTCAGCTAGGTGTCATTCGGCCCCACTATTTCACGCCACTCATTTGTTGGCCTGACATTTATATCCCTTGTCGATGGCTCGGACAATCGCCAACTAATTGGATCTGGGGCAGGGCAAGGTAAAAAATCCACTCTCCGATGCCACCTTCTTCTTTTCGACCTGTTAGCTGTTAATAGAGCCATCAGTGTCACAAGGAGCTTGTGCTAGGCCTGCTTGTAGCAATTTGTTGCCTGTTCGCGTTGTCTGCTTATCTAGATACTTCGCTAATTAATCTGGCCGACGTTCGGCGTGACAAAGTTGGCATCTTGCGTTAGAACCGTCGAGACAAGCCAGTCGCATGTCTGTATACCGCAAGGGTACACGTTATAGGATTGCTGTGCAACCGAGGAGATCAAAACGATAACGATGAGAACGTCTCGTAAGGGTTTAATTAAAACCTCTTTCTCTGTCAAGTTCGTTTGTGACTGCAGAGGTTTTTCTTATTGTTTAAATGGAAGCTATATTATGACACAATCTTTTTTTATTTGATTGTTAAATTTGTCACAATATTGTTATACGCTTAGGTTGCGTAGTTGCACTTGGTGTCCTCCAACAGAGCTTGAGCCTTGATATAGTAAATGTTAGTACAGGAACTGATGCAATTAATAATCACTAAAGTAGAATTTGTCCAGGATGGATGGTGCAGGGGGAGATTGGAAAAGAATTCAAAAAGTAGGCGCACCACCCAGCCTAGAAGGAAAGCTTTAACGTGACAGAAAAAGAAAGCTGAAGGTTGTCAAGTTTATCGATGCAGTTCAACAACATGAATATAAAGAAAATTCCTAATTCGCCATCGTTTGTGACACGTCTTGGCAGCGACTCAGTACAAAGGTTTCATTTTTGGTATCGATTACACACTGTCTTGTAGAGAAAACACGAAGGCCACTTTGCTACCAAATCTATTTTTGTTTAGCAGTAATCGCGAATAACGTCTGGAAATGCTAAACAAGAGACACATCGAGTAACAAATTCTGCAGAACCGAGTATTAAATTTCCTGAAAGAATAAAATAACTTGCTGTTTTGTTCGCTTTTGATCTTCAGTATTCCATAGATAAATTTCTGCCGATTAACGAGCATCAATACTAAAAACTACTTAAAAATCTCGAAGTTCGTGTCGCATGTGGTCGCACCGCCATATCTCAATATTTACAGTTTCGAATAATCCTGGCACACGCTGAGCCAGAAGCTAAAGCCTTTATGTAGTTGTCGATGGGTGAAATACTTCCCCGATAAGTAAATTTATGGCAGAATAATGATTGCATTGGTTTATTGCTTACTCCTACATTCACTTTCGGATCGTATATCTGAAATGAAGGCGATAAACGTTCAGCCGCGTGTATATACTACAAGCCTGATCAAAAGGAAAAGCAGAGCTACAGAGAGTACGAATTCACATGGGAAAAATATTCTTAGGAAAATGTTAGGAAAATTATATTTTATGTAAAACGGTACCAAAATATAGTGTAACATTTTAATTTATTGGTACTATGCTCTACAACAGCTGTCCCAAATTAGACTCCTCCGAAGACAAAAAATATAAATTCATAAGGGTACGTTGCAGAACAGTGGTAAAAGAACTAAATGGAATTTAGAATGTTATAAGTGAAAAGTAAATTTTCTCCTATAATTCTAATAGAGAAGCACCAGTTCACAATCAAATCGGCGAATTACTTTATCTCCCCAGCGATACGCACACCAGGCAACGTATTTGGAAAATATCGCTATCCAACACCATTACCAATCATAGTTTAGCACCAGCAAGGAAATATATTCAATTATGCTACTACTTTACTTGCATATTGTCGCATTACGTGTTGTTTATATAGCTGCCATATAGAGAAAGCTCATGTGGCCTATCTAAAGTTGCACATCTCGCACTTAGTGCAGCACTTTTATGCCTAGTCTTTAAGTACTCATAACTAAATCTGTTATTACTCGTATATGGCAAATGCATATTTTGTATAACTGATATGCCGGCGAAAGTTTTTGCTAATTATGTGAAAACAAATCGTTTAAGCCAAGTTTCATTTTGCATATTTTGCATATTTATGCGTTTTTGAGCATACTTAGCAATATTTAGCAATAATTTGTAATGTACGGCCTCTTTGAGATTTTTTTGTAAAATTTACTGTTTCATTAAATTATTAATAAAATTTTTATGTGCAACTGAGATATATACTTTCACTTTCTGCCGCTGGAATGCAGTGCGCGTATCGAAATAAACAGAGGAAAGGGGAAGTCCCTGTTAAAATCTTTGACTATATAAACATAGACTACCAGCAACCCCCACTTTTCCCATAGAAACAATGTATAAGGAATCAACCACCATAGAAATAGTCTGGCGGGTTCGGAAAAATCTCATTTTTATGTTGCTTACAACGTAAAGTTGGCGCTGGCAATCCATGTTTATATAGTCAAACGTTAAAATGAATGACGTCTTTGAATTAAAATTAGAGAAATAAATATGCTTATACAAAATAATTACAATTTTTACATTATTTAGAATACCCCTACTTAGTTTCAAAAAAATTAGAACATATCATGTGCATATATTATAACTTTGGGTGCATATACTTAGCAAAATGTATGCATATATTGTAATGACATACTGCCCACAGCAATTCTGATTGCCTAGTTAACATAAGAATGAATAGATTGAAAAATGAGCACAGAATTCACGGTTTTATTTATTGCCAGAAAGTCAGTATTTTTCATTAATAAATGCACTTGATATGAGCAGTAGCAATCATAATTTGAGTAAGTAAGGTTGGCATAAGATAAGTAGATTTCAGAAGGGATACGTTAAGAGTTTCAGTCATAATTAATGTTTGGAATGGCAATTGTAGCTTGAATTGTGTCGGTGACATGGTTGATTTGAATAACGTCAAACAATGATATTAATTTTAAAATAATAGAAGATGTTTCGTGGAGTACAGAAATTGTATGAGCGTTATAAGTATTAAAGGTTTATGAGCCACAAACAGTAAGGTAACGGAAAGGAGCAGTACAAAGCGATACGTAACCTATCAAAAGAGACAGCGATACAGTGCTAAATAAACTCATGTGATTAAGTGCAATTAAAAACTAAGTGAACTAAAAGTGGTGCTACATTTTAAAGAAAAAGACATTTTAATAGTTATGCAAGCACATTTTATCAATACTATAGTCCATAAATAAACATGTAAATCAATTCTTTTTTCTTATAAACAAATGTAAATCATTATTGCTAGGAAACGAGAATGTCAATTGTTTAATAACAAAAGAAGATCAAATAGAAGCTTGTAACAGTTAGGCTTTGTGCTAGTTGAGTTCCCAGTTTGTTTAAAATTATTAATAAAGAAAGTTATTTGTAGAGCCAAATTTGTGTTTATTATAGTCACCTGTAAAGAGAAATAACCAGCTGCAAGAATCGTCCAAGTGCGATTAACTTTGAGGTCCCTTTCCCGAGTAACGAAGACATCGGACAGCCAGCACCTGGTGTGCTACGTTAGAGAAAATCGTCAGGAACGCGTGGGTATCGAAATTTGGACCAACAAGCCGTCACCAAGGGTTTTATTGTCGTGGCGTCACTTCTTTGTGGGAGCAGCATCGAAGCATCACCTCGAAAGGTAAATTTTACAGGAAGCAGGTGGAACAGCGCCTTTGGAGGCCTTCAAGTTCGGACATTTTCCGAGGGATTGAACGTGATTCCAGCGGCCCAGATCAGTCCAAATTCGAATAATCAATATAGCATTCATTAGATTTGTGGTATGAAGCCGTTTTTTGCAGTTTTGTCGGAAATAGAACAATTTAATATCAGAGCATCTGTTTGCGTCATCTGAAACAAAATAGGTTAGCCGGAAGCCAAGTTGCATATTTGGCAGCATTTACCTGATGTATTCTTCCTTTTTTTCGGTGTGTTTTTGTAATTCAATTTACGCTGAATTTCATGAACAAAGCATTTTGTGTAAACTAAATTTTAGGGTAAGACCTGTCAAATACAAAGTCACGTATCTGATATACTAGTTAGTTTATCATACAGCAAAGCATTTGTAATACAAGCTGTTGAACCTACCCTGAGACAAGAGTTTATTTCATGTCAGCCAAGCCCTATTTGATTGAAAATAAATAAAATACAGATAGGAATAAACCATTTATTAATCAAGTAATTATTACACATCTTCATTAGCTTTGACCTAAAAATTCAAATATTAAAACCATTGAATTTTATAAATTGTGGTGATTGCCCTGATTAATTATATTTTTATTTACTATTGCCCTTTTAGCAGGTAGAAAGCGTCATTACAATATATGCGTATATTTTCGTACATTTGAGTGCATATAATTGTCATTTTTACTCATAACGATTGTATTTCATGGCTCTAATGCTCGTGTTTGTTTCAGGTAAGCGTGAATAAACCTGCGGCAGCTAACGACTGAGCTTGTTGAAGGTAGGAGTATCTTAGAATTTGATGATTTTTTCGTAGTGATTCACTTATAGTAGCTGTACCTACAATTTGAGTTCTAAAACCTCCAACTACGTTTTGTTGATCTAAAGAGAATTTTCTTGCAATTCCTGTGTTGCATGGTTTTCAACATGTTTTTCTTTATGTAGGTTATTGGCTAGTTTTTCTATTATACAAATATAAATTTGCTGCCAGCTACTTGGGGCATGTGATACGAACAAGTGTGTTGACATACAATAACTTTGACGCCCAGTAATTCGAAAACTATCAACTTTTGGGGTAGAGTACTAAGTTGGGTTAGATCGTCGTAATTTAGCCTCAGGAATTTGTGCTGGCGTTTTGTACGGAGTGTTTAGAGACACCCTGTATATGGTGGGATAGACATAAGACAGAAGGAAATGCAGAATTGGCATAGGAATACGGCTTCAACCATAGTAATAGTAGAGGACTGTTCATAAATGATGGCATCCAGTTTTCTGAAAAGTCGCTGGGAAAAACTAGTGGAGCATTGCAGGAAATGAGAATGCAAATTTCCACATTGCTGCGCGATATTTATGGCTAGTAATGCCTATAATGGCACAAGTTAATTACAAGATACCCACTTATCAGTCATCAGCGCCGTAATAGCAATAAATAGCAATTTTATCACTTTTAACGGCTCTCGGACACCATAGGAGCGATTTATGGGAGCGACTTAAATGCCTAATGGCAATTTGTCATGCTGATTACCATGTAGCGCTGGTACCGATCTAGTAGGCTCGGATGCTTTGCAGTTTAGACTGCGGAAGTCGAGTTTCCCGCATTCTACCTTGCCATGGTACAAACCCTCCGACCGTTGCATCACCGGATGGGTCTGTGTGGGTGTCCACGTCAGGCCGCTTTAATGATATTCCGGATGATGAATGGTGCCCGAAAACTATACATCAGTGCTTGCTTGCTTTAGAAAACAAAATAAGGTAACGCTTAATTACGTTAGCAGCTGTAAGAAGCAGGGGCAGATATTTATTGCCTGTCCTTTGTAATAAATTAATCAATCCGACTGGGCAAGAGAAGGCTTGGACGCAGCCTTTACAATTCGCACAAGAACAACTACTCTTGCTTAGAAAAACCTCAATGGGATATTTTCACCCCAACCTTTAGATATTAACTTTTCAACTGCATCTCCTAGATAGCGCGATTTGTTGATGAAGCCATGGCGATGAGCATTTGCATAATAAAGGGGCGTTAATGCGAGTTTTGGTCGTATCAAAGGCAGAACACGATCGGCCTAACTAATACTGATAGATGGGCTCGCGGATTCGTGTCGAATGGTGCCAGGAATCGCCGAAATAAGCTCATTAATTTGGCCGTAATTGGGCGGCCGATTGTATCGGCTTAATGAGATGCCTTGTTACTTGGATTTAAGGCGCGGTCCTGTGCTCGCGCCTATCTGCGACCCTCCGTTGGTCCGATTAGGTTGTGGTGGGTGCAAAAAACATTATGTAGAATTGTGTGCCTCAACGAGTCAACATAAAGTTAACAGGAATTTTAGGGGAAAGTGAATATATGCCAAACTGAACTTTTATTACCATTATTTAGAACAGTTATATTTACCTTAAGAATAAAGCGTTTTCTCGTTTTAATTCCTTTGCCTTTCTTTATATAGATTTTAGAAACGTAGTTCAAAATGTGAAGTCGGTTTCTTGACTTCTTATTTCTTTCAATTTTTATGCCACTAGTGACTAGCGACTAGCGACTAGCGACAAAGTACAACAATCACAAATTTATTTCTTATTTGGGTATTTCGCCACTATAATAAGAAATGAATTATATCACGCCACAAAGAAGTTTCAGAGATAATCACAAATTTAGTCCAATCAATATACGTTTAGCAGCAAGTAATAAATTTCCCAAAAGAATCCCGCGATAATTAGCGTTCAGCGGGGCCCGTTAACTTAGCTCCATAAGAGGGAGTTGATTCATGATAACCGTATAATACTCTAATACCAGACACCACCAACTTTAATATAAGTATATTCAATTACTTACAGGCCCAAAGTTGTAAGGTCCCAGATATTAGTACCTAACACTTATATTGAAAAGCTGATCTCAAATTATCTTCACTAGACGCTGTCTCATTGATAAGTAAATTTATTACACAACGTTCTTCTGTCAATAAATAATAGGTTTGTTGAAGCGGTTGTACGATTACTATACTTATGCACCAAGACAATAATATTACCGTTGTGTGATCACACTAGGTTTACAACAAGAGTACAATGGTATTTGGTCAACCAATACATGTGGTATAAGAGTTATGCTAAAAAAACTCTACCAAGAAATTTGAAAAATAAAATCGCGGTTACACTAAATTAAGTAATTTTGCTTATCTGTAAGATCAGGTGAACGACTGCGACTCTCAGCCTCCACACAAGTCCAACTGAGTTTGTTATAGCACTCCTGAACCCACAACAAGAAAAGCGGCAACTGAAGATCACTTATGACTGACCATATCCATAAATTAAAAAGGGAAGAACATTCCATGCATGAAAAACGATATGACAATTTGAGAATTGTGACAGAAAACTCTACCTAAAATGTTTTCCTATTCAAACGTTAGGGCGCGCAGTTGAAAAGCTTTCAATTGACAAGGTCCCAATAAACAGTCCCAAATGAACAGCTACAAATGAACAACCCTAAAAGAACGTAGTTAGTTTGCCATTGTAAATTCACATTCTGAAGACTTACTTTGCTTAGATAACGGCTGCTAGTTCTCCTTCCGACAAAGGTCCTTATTTACCTAGTTGGACTATAAAGAAATTCTAATACGTAGGTTCGACATACTATGATCTGTATAAAATGTGTAACGTGCCAATTTTTCTCTCTAAGCCAGCTTATCTCGAATACCCCAATATTATTGAGTTCATTGGTAAGAGTGTTACGGTATAAATTCATCAAATCGACATAGGTCGTATTTATTGTCCAACCTCGGGTACAAACTACACGGTTCGCCGGTTTTCCCTAGAAATAACAGATCTTAATGTGTTGGAACAGATTTTGTTGCTCCGGTTACCTGCACTTAGCTCAGTCGGGAAGGCGTGGTTTGAAAGCTCAAAGAAAAACCGACGGGGTACTTGCCCTAAAGCTTGCTTAACAGAAAAAGAAATGCCTGAGCGCCACTTGGTTCTGATTAGGGGTGGCTAACGTGTCTAGAACCAAGAACAATACACGTAGCCTATGTAGAAGTCCTCCAGATACGTTGCTGAACACCTCAGCCTGTTGTTTACCAAGCCTCCTCCGAGTAGCCGGGTGACCTTGTCGTTAAATCACTTACCTTCAAGGCCACCGTCACTAAAGAATAACAAAAGAACACTGAATGGCCCAGAGTTTGGGGCTTGCTTATCAAAAAGGCGTACTTTCAGCTTTACATTGCAAATTACACTCGGCCTTTGCCACACTGGATTAAATGACCCAGAAGGGGTTCAGTACTCAACAAATAATCAAATTGACTTTAATGGGTTTATTATTTAAAGAATTAAAGTTTACACAAATCTTTACATTGATAATAATCACCCGGAGGTGAATTCAAGCTTAGTAAAAAGAAAAGGCACACCCTACATGAATATAAAAGGGGTTCCCAAGCAAAGTTACCTTATTGTCTAAATAGGTTGTTACACACTGGACAAAACGAAATAGATAACAGGGGTGAAGCCCCTGGTTAACAACAAACAAATCAAATCATGGGCTTAAGCTTAAATGAACGCACACAATATTTACTAACTCCCGGAAAACACACAACAAATATAATCGCACCTCAATTAGGCACAAGAACACAATTGGAGTAATACATAGCTCCTACCTGATAGCTGTAAGCACGTCGCTAGTTTCTGCTATAAACTCGTCCTCGGGGAAGCTTGGCAAGACGTGGTGGAGGTGTTGCGAAAAACCCCAAGAAGGGCAGACCGGTTGGGCAGGAACCCATCAAAGGTGGTAGAAGAAGAACGGCAGCCAGCAAAATGACAGAAAACGAGTCTCCCGCGGCGAGCACTCTATTTAATTCAAGCACGGCGTTGATACTTAAATTTGCATAAAGCAATGGTTTTCCACACCTAACAGGAAAAGTTATTGAAGGCTTCAAGATGACGTCTCTTAACAAATCGGCAAATAAAAGCCAAAAGCATCCCCCGGGAAGCAAAACTATATGAGACGCCACTGCCTATCGTAACGACGCCGGCTACTTAACTTCACTTCTCACTACATGCTTCGCCGCGCGAACTTTTAAACACTCACAAAATGATAACTTCAAAGGCTCGGACTGCACTCAAAAATCCACAAGAACACAGTTAGTAGCTTCACAAGATTCTCCAAAACTACTAAGCGCAACCCCCGGCTTCCGAAGGCCGGGGGGGTGCAAAACTTCACACAACTGACTTCTGTGAGTGTCGAATACTGATTCCCCTGAAGCTCGCAGATTTAAAATCGCGGGCCTATTAGAAGGAAGTTTTGAACTCCGAAACTAATAATTCTATATGTATGGTTAACTAAGGGTTTATCGAAACTTATTTCACTTGCCCATAGAACGTTCTAGAAGAAATTTCTTGCTGTTGCAACGAATCCCAGGGTGTCGAATTTCAAAGATTATTTTTCAAGAACTTTTAGAAGTTGTTGACAGGAAACACTAAATTTCAAGGCCTAATTTCGTTATTGCTTCAGACAAAGTACCTGCTCGAAATTTATTTTCACAGGCCGGAACACAGCGGGCAGTGAGTAAGTTAGAAGGGTTGGAATTTGAAACGATCTTATCGCGAAAAGGAGAACAAAGAATGACTTGCTTATACTTCGGGGAAATAGCAACAACTATGATAAACTACACGGCCGTTGAATTTAATAACAGGAAATATGAAGCTACGCTGCCTAAATGTGTTGTTGCTGAATGCAAACCGTTGTTTCGAATTTAAAAAGAGAACGCTTACGGGACGAATCCTACGGATCGTGAACCCATTATTGTTTGGGCCAAAAGGAATTTAAAATGTAGCTTTAAGATCCAGGGTTGAACTTTAGACAGGGCCGTCTTCCGAAATTTATCAAGACAAAAAAACCTATTAAAGCGGCATCACTCAACGTAATTTTGAGCAAAACGAAAGAGGTCGAAAACACTTAACAAGAGGTAGTATCAAACATCTGTATATTCTCTTTTGGATTGAATCCCCAAATCGATATTTTTCAGATCTAAGATTGTTTACGATCAATTCTCGTTTTTCTGCACAACCAAAACAATGATACCATGATACAGGTATCGGAAGAACACCATGTTAAGAAAAGGAGCGAATAATGTGTCATGCACTAACTAAAAGATAGCGACTCGAGAGGTCCACCTTAAGATTGCGATTGTCCGACCCCTACGACGCTAGTTAGTTTTATACGCCCAACAGTGCTATCACTGGATCGCTGGCGGTACCACAGATACCGTCAATTATCGATAATTTTTTCTTAAACCAGAAATGTCAAACTTAACACATCGTCTTACCTAAGTGTAAGCTAAAGTTTCACCGAATTTTTAACCTTCTTGTACTACTTCAGCTGCATCGGACCTATATCGTAAGAGGGAAAGGTCAACAGAAGACCTGTAGAATCAGCGAAAGATATCAATAGGCCTACTAAATCGCTATTGTCACGCAACAAGTTTCTTACCATACGTTTCAGTTCTACTCTCATCTTTCTTTCTCTTGTAACTATGGCTTATATATTTACTCCCACTTTTTCCACGCTGCTCTTAGATTTAGCCCCTTGTATTCTGTACATATCTCCAAAACAGACATTTTAGGATATGAAACAAATAAACTTTCTCAAATAAGTTTTACCTTGATAGTAACACGTAGCACACTACTGAATGAGTACCAAATACCACTCAATTAAAAGGATAAAGTTATGTAAATTTATTACGTAGGCACATACAGCTGAAATTTGATTTATTCAGTTCAATTATGCTAGTACTAAAGCTAACGATTAAAGTATTAACAATTGAAGTATCTTCATGTAAACATACACATAGCTTTACTTCAATAGCTATGTACATTTGTTAAATAAATAACCTTGCGAAAGAATAAATATGCTCAAAATTGCAAGTAACATATCGTATAGGCAAATGATTAATCAAATAAAATATTCTTGTTTGTAACGTAATATCGGCCCTGAATCGTTCTGCGTTCATACATTTCTTCTAGGCTGTAATAACGTTCTAAATACGATACCAGATCGCATTCGCTGAATATTTTATGTTCTAATCTCGCATAGTTGATAATTAAACAAGATTTTGTGCAGCATTTCATCAATGACTGTTCCACACACTTGAATGGTGGTATCCGATTGTGGGAAACCTTCTATTGTACTATAAGAGCAATCGCATAGTACATTATATTAAAGAGAAGTTGGAAGTGTCAGACTTTAAAGGTGCTACCCCCTATTAAAAGAATCAGAAAATTTAGCGGAGATAACAAAAAAGATTGGTACCGTAAACAGAAAGTCTGCTGCTCGATTAGTAGAAGAGAACTTCTGGCCGGCTGGTGTATCAATAAAGTGGTTAGTATCACGATTTATCTTTTTCTCTCATTAAAATAAATACAAATAACATATATAAAAATACGTCTATATTTATATACTACTAGTACTACTACTACAGGTAGGTCCCGTAGAATAGGTGGTGACTTTATAGAAGGATTGATCGATATTTGAATGATGCATCCAAATCCGATTTAACCAGCAAATATGACGGACAGAAATCTCAAAAGAATATCAACAGGGCATATTCATACGAATACGAAGAAACGTAAATAAAACGCCTATATAATGAAATATGAATTACAAGCGAGAATTTACGCGTTATGCCGTGATATTTCTTAGGAAACGTATATGGTATTTAGCAGTATGCACATGATATTGCAAAAGCTGTCTGGCATATCTAAATTTCTATAATCAGCTAAGCGATTGGTCTGGTATTCAAATCCGTACGTATAACTATTTTCAGCCCGACATACCAACCGTTCACAATTTTCAAATACCAAACCAAAGACGAGTTACGTCCTCTCGCAATCAGCAGAAAAAGGACACTTCCAACAAACTAAATTCTTATTTATAGAAGAAAACGACGCTTTGCGCATCGAAATAAAATATAACTGTCTACCGGCAAAATTGTAGAAATACTTCGAATAACTCCGTTGATCAATAGAGCCCCGGTTTTACAGAGTGCGCCACTGTTACCTCAAAAATGAACCGTAACACTATTTTTCCATACTTCCTTCTATACCTATCACCATTATTATGTCTTCTTCTTGCATGTTTCATGATTTTCCATACACTTTAGTTGTTGCTCTTCTGTCATCCTTTTTGCCGACCCTTGGTTTTGTTTGTCTCTGATTATGTCGTTCCCTATCGGACTTTATTTTGCACTTCCTGATATATACCCTGTATGTATTTTCACAATTCCCTCTTTTGACATCATCGTTGTCTCCGCCCTGTCATGGAAGAGGCACACATAATTTTATCTTCGTCCTAGCGCTTGTCCGGCGAATGTTCAGGGTTCGCTTGATTCTATCAAAGGCGTCTTCGGGGGCGACGTTGACTTATTGCATGTCTTCTTGAAGGTGATCGATCCACCGCTTCTTCGACCTTCTACGTGGTCGTCGTCCTGAGGACTGAGACACAATGCAGTTCTCGCTACACAATGGTCGTCACTTCTGATCACGTGCTCGTACCATCGAAGTCTCGTCTCTCGTATCTCCTCGTTTGTTCCATTTCGTCAGACTGAGGCACTATGAGGGCATAAGCATTTTCATTGCGTGGAGAGCCTTTCAGTGCTTTAATGTCGCTGGCCAGTACTCTGACCATAGGCCTTTGGGCAAACGAGCATTCTGCTGTCGCATGAGGTTCCGGTGACTCTGAACTTTTTTAAGTCACACTTTTCTAACAATCTGAATTGGTAAGTCCATATCGAACCAGAATCTTTCTTCTTCTTCATATTCGGTATTACCAACTCCGAGCATCATACCAGTTTTGCATTGTGCAATTTTTAACGCCGTTCTTTTATTTTTCTCTGTCTAATCTAAAGCATCACGGGGTAATTGGTAACTATATTAGTGTATCTGTCAGTATTCTTGCTTGATCAGTATATCTCGTAGATGAACAGCATCTAGGGGTCTTACCCTCTACTTTACCATGCACGATAAATTTTTCAAGGCACTTGCCGAAGTACTTTAGAGCTGATATAGATATGGTGGTGCTTAGTGTTTCGTCCAGAATAGTCGTTTGTACGTCACTTTTATTTGGCAGCGATCAGCCGTGATGGTTCAACTTTCACACGTATGTATCATTTTAGGAGAATTTTAAGACTTTTTCTGTTTTTCAATATTCTCCTGTTTTTTCGCATGCGTTTGAATTTCCTCACTGCAGTCTTGGCGATTGTTTTTTGCGTCTTGTCTCGCTTTTGATTTCACCGATGTTTATAGTCTTAGCTCCTAACTAGATAAGCTTAAATCATTCATTTCATCTTCTGTACCCATGATAAGAGTTGTATCATCAGCGTATCTTAGGTTGTAGATTTTCTAATCCGTAATCGAGATTCTTCCATACCAAGAATTGTTGAAGGGCGTAGTATTCGTTCTCCATATAGGTCAAAGAGAATTGTGGAGAGGATATATCCCAGCTTCATCCCTGTAGGCTAATTTTCGGTTCTTAAGTTGGGTCTGATTCGTGGAGTATAACTTAGCAACTAAACTAACCAGGTGACAACATTATATCCCATAATTTTTTCCATTTAACAAAATCGATGGCTTTTTGGTAGTCCAAAAGCGTATGCATTAGAGAATATTAAATTCTCGTAGCTTGTAGATTATATTTGTCTTACGTCCAGTATTTGCTCCCTGCTGCTTCTTCCTAACATCAAAGCAGCTTGCTCGTGTGAAATATGGGGATGTATGTAGTTTTTCAATCACTCATTGACAATTCTAAGAAGAATAGCACAAGAAACAATAATACTCGCATACGCACAAACTCTCTATTCGACGATTGCTGGCCCATTGACGATCGGCCCCCCTTTTGAACTTCGCGTTCTCCTCGCCCCTTCACCGCAGCGTTGATTTTTAACCTGGCCCAATAGCGTATGATATAATATGTCTGACTTCCAGGTTTAGCTTGTTTTAATTCGCTAGTGACTATCCGCTTGATGTCCTTGCTGTGCTCGTTATATACCCAAATGTTTTCTTCCAGCACCTCTGAACATTAGTAGGATCACCAGTTTTCGTTTGTCGGTAATATTAGAACACACCCTGTATAAATAGTAAAGTTTCTCAAACATGTCTATCCATCTATTTTATTATTTTTCTTCCTATTATATTAGGCTAGTGTCAAACTATCCTAACCTAAAACGATGTTAGTAAAGGCCTCGATTGAATTTGGTGGAGGCGCCGGATAGCTTTTGTAAGCCATGGAGAACACTTTCACATAGAGGAGACAACTATTCCTATTGTATAACTTATTCTACTGCGTAATGTGGTAATTACCAGGCTCTTGTATTTTCAGCTTGTTTTCCTACTGGCTGCCCATGAGAACGAAAAAGTTAGACATTAATACCAACACGCGCTCCAGACTAATGCCCACAAAAGTCCTTGCAGCAGCGAGCTCGGCATTAATCAACGGCTTCAATTAAAAGCAGAAAATTCAAAAGCTGTCCAATTAAGACCGACTAATTTTATAAGAGACCACCTACCGAACGTTCCCCTGCTAACAATTACACTCCTCGTTAACTAAAAGGACATAAACTTCATCTGGCAGTCATTCATGCTGATTTATTGCGTAGGTTTGTGCCATACAATCGCCGCGAATCGACATTATTAATCATTAATAAATGCTCCTCAGTTGCAGCTCTCTTTGTATCTTTCGTTATTTATTGCACGCATTTCGAAGGAGTGCTGCTGCAAGCGGTGTACGGACGGGGACGGAATTTTATCTCCACGGTGGATATATTCATTTTCGGAATTTAAATTAATATATCGAGCTGCTACTGCTATTTAACGTGTTGCTTTTCTTGAATATGATTCAAATAATAACAAAGCAATTCACCGATAGCTATTTACTAATGTTGCAACTAATAATCTGAGCAGATGTGGTTGGTCATTTAATATAGCGTCATTAAGCATAAACGTTTCGAAATTAAAATATGCAACAAAATCATCCAGAATAAATCGTCATTAGAAAAACAATACTCAACAATAGCAGAAATTTTTTAATGGGTACAGAAGAAGCTTTCTAACTAAATTATACTCTTTAACAGAGTAATAATAAAGAAGGGGAAGGTGTACCGGAATAGGTCAATTGCTTTGCTTTTAGAAATTATCAAGAGAAAAATGACGAAGTTACGAAACTTATAACGAAAGAAAGGAATGAAGAATAGCAAAACAACGGATCCAAATATCTCGAAATATTTAGAAAGTGGGTGAGAGGTCGTAGTCCTGTAATATGATCGCAACAGAAAAGAAAAACATACATACACTACATAGTCTGTATGTACGAAGTATGACAAAGTACGTTCTAAGAAAGAGAAGACTTTATAGGGTACAACGAAAAAGCTGCATACATGACATACCTACAGTGGGAAGGATTTATGGGAGAAGAGTAAAGAAAAAATACAGGAAACAATTAAAGAAGATTAGGCAAGGTTTTCAGCATGAAGAACGACCATGCAATAAAATAAGTAAGTGTCCCATATAAACTTACTGTTAATAAAATACAAAGGCAACAAGGTAGCTATAAAAATGAAATGAAACCTTGTATGTATGTATTATGTATGTATTATTTTTGGGGAGAGTTACGTCTGGCAAGTAGGCCTTTATAGGCCCTTTTTGCTAACCCCATGAACAAGATCTAGGCATGCAGAGTACCAGGTACCTTTGTCCTACTTAGAATTTTGCCGAGACTAAGGAGTTCCAACCTTAGCAAGGGATCCTTTACATGCTACACATCGTAGTAACATGGGACCCACGCATTTTTTTATTTTTAAAAACTTCACCGGGATCGGGGATCGAACTCTCGACCCTTAGATCAGTAGCCAGAATGCTTACCACTGAGCTATGGAGCCCGGCTAAACGAAACCTTACCAATAGCATTAAATAGTTCAAGAGTTTGTTTAAAATATTCACACTTTCAGCTATAGTAATGATGACGTTGTCAAAACACAAGACGAACAAGACCTGTGCTGTCTATTAAGAAACCTAGAAAACAAGATTAGAAAGAAAAACACAACGTCTAACAAGAATAGATGAAGATATAACGAATTTAGATATTGACGCACACCTGGAAATAAAAACGAATAGTTCAAGTGTCTGGATGTACGATAATCAACAATTTGTACAGACAGAACAATAATAAATAAAACATAAATTGGGCCAACTGGTGGGCAGCATAATGCCATATGTAGCAGAAAATTGGGTATTAAACAAGAAATATGAAGACAAAATAACGCCGGTTGTAACGAAATATTGTAGAAGGTATCGTGCAGTTACAAGAAAACCACGAAATACAAAAAATAACGAAGGTAGCGCAAGGTTGAGAATATTAAAGGTAGAGAAGAACATAAGCAATGACATAACAGATAGAAAGTTGTTATGGTATGTGCAGGAAAGAAGAAGATACGCTGAATTGGCGTACCATAAGAAGAAGATACAAGTAAAACCACGAAGATGGGGTGATAAAATAGACGACGCAATTCAAAAAAGAAACCCAGCAGATTGCGAATGAAGACGGAGAATATTATAAAACTGAGCGATTAGCGTCGCGAGTGATCAATTACATTCGCGACTTCACTGTAAACAGCCCGGAATTTAAAACTAGGATCTTGCCAACATTACGCCATCTGTGAATTGCAAGGAATCTGTAGCTCATCCGATTATATGAAAACTATTGTATTATCTCTCTTAAAAAATATATCAAGTTTATGAAGAACAGAATGGATAGTTTGTAAAGAACAGTTCACAAACATCGTAATCCCTCGAATGATCTCAACATGTGGGACTGCTCATTGTATGAGAAACCGATCTGTTAAAATCTTACCAGATTCCGAAGGAACAGACAATGGGCAGCGCTGTATAAAAAGGTTTTGAAAAGTTGGAGTGGTCTCTTACTTCATCGGCAGTCGGGTGAACGTTCATTGTGGTTGTTTCGACAATTCTGTATCTGTATACGTTTGAAATATAAATTAGTTTTATTCATTTAGTTAGTTATTTTATTTATGGACTTGTAAGTGAAGCAACAAGCCAAAAAAGTTATATACTTTTTTTCAATGTATTTAGCAATAACATATTCTACAAATATAGTGAATAATGGGATGACCAGCATGACAGCGCTTAAGACGTCATTATAATATATAAATCTACTGTTGAGTAAACTAATGATGAAAATGATAGTCAAGTAACGAGGGTTCACCATAGCAATTACTGTTAGTATCATAAATGCCGAGAAATGGCTGTAGCTCTGTCTAGAAATAATTTCGTGCAGTTAACCTTGTAATTATCAATTTGTTACACGTCCGTTTTAGTATTTATAAGCAATAAATTGTGGCCCATTACTACAATTAGCTCACACCATCTTTCCCATCCGAAGGCGCGTGACATAAAGAATATTTAAGGGCCGATGCGCGTAATGAGCTGTCCCTAGATAGTGCGTGATTGGAAGAGTCGTCAATTAGCACCGAATTCGGGATAGCCTCACGCACCTCGCCATTTGTTCCGGTCGCGTCCAATTATTTCGGTCATTAACTGGAGATTGCTGTGGGAACCTGAAGCAAATCTGTGCCTTGAGAGCCGTTCGTCCAAGACAAAAAATCTTTTAAAAAATCCTTAACTTGGCGACTTGTCGCTGCTCTAGCTCTCGGTACGAGAATGTTCCACGCCGACGCCAGTGGGACAAACCGGCGCGAGCACAGGAAAAAACCATCAATAAACGCCCTATTAGAGGCCGCGATAGCCGTCGCCAATTAACTAATGCTGCTTGCCAATCAATCACAACGCATATTCGTAGGTATCGACGAATTGCTGAGCAGCCACTCATTAATTCGTGTCCTGCCCGAGACTGATGGACTGATTAAGTCGATGGGCCAACTCGTTTAAGGACGACAAATGCGCGGTTTAATGGAATTCCTGCTGCAACCAAAGGTGTGGCCTCCGCGATCACTGTCGCGGATGTGTCTGTGTTTGCATTTGTTGCGTAGGCTGGAAGCTCTAGCGCTAGAGAAGCCGCCGAATGAAACCCGAGGAACTAAAGAAAGCGCACTAAATCTCCAGTTAATTAGCAAGAACATGATATTTATTCGGTAGCGCCGGCGAGGTGTCCATTACACCAACTTGCAGATTCCGCCGTTTATGATAGCTCATCTGGTAAGGTACAAATTGCGAGCCGGCTACTTATAAATCACGCCGCGGCGCCGAGGCTCGGATGGGTTATAAGAATGGCAAGGATGGAATTATTACGAAATTAAGAAATGACCAACAAGGGGACTTTTGAAGCGTCGCTACTGCACTCCCACGAAGCTAACGACTTGTAATGCTACCGCGATTTGTTAGCAACCTGTAGGCATAATTTATTTGGTACAGTTAACATAACTAATGGTGGAAGGAGCTAGCCATGTTGAGCTGTACGTGGAATTATGCTCTTCCTATATTTCATCTTTTTGTACGTCGCTTCTGAAATACCTTTGGATTTTTTACCGATTGTTTGGTACGATGCTTTAAGGAAACGTTGTTATCTATATAATTTACGACAATAAGTAAATCTCATGACCATGGTTTAATGATTTAATGTAAATATTAATTCCACGTTAGACAAGAAAAAATAGCAGGTCATTTACCAATTTTGAAATTTAAAATAAAGTAGCTTTTATGTATTATTCAATTTTATAATGAAAAAAGTTTAACTTTCGGCTTCACACATTTGTAACATAAAATTGGATAGATCTCTTTTTAAAATTAAGGCTCACAAAGCTACTCTTAAAACTAACCAAGCTAATTTAGAATACATTTCTTGTCTTTATTCCAAGTGAGACCTTTACGTTTATTCATTTTTCGCATGTTTTTATTCTGTTTACTGACTCACTCCTAAAAATTCTTCTTTAAAAACGCAACGATATAACTATTTCTGTCAATGCTTAGTCGTTTAACACACCTTCAACGATTGCAATTACTTTCCTACTATCAGAATAATATGACAGAAGTAGAAAATATTAAACATGCAATACTCATATCAAAAAACTGATTCAGCGTCGGAGCAGACAATACGATAATGAACAAGGCAAGAAAACGGACATGAATGAAGATATAGCAAAGAAAGAAAACGTAAACGGCAATGCATGAAAGATTACTGATTGTAGACATAAAATCTATAAATGAACAAACCTGATCATGTGATCATTGACGGTAGTATAAGGTGAAAATAAAGATGCAAGAAAATAAGAAAAGGATGATTTATATAGAATCATTCAAGAAGAATCAAACGAACGAGAAATAAATAAACTAGTTCGAACCAATACAAGACTCAAATATAAGAACATGTGTAAAGACACAAGAGTTAAACATAGCTGAAAAAAGTCAGTACTACTTTCTAGTGTGCAAACAAAAATGGTGACAAGTAAAAGATGTAAAAAACAAAACATGCTGAAATTGGTAGCAATTACTAACTACTAAAGTAGAAAAAAGTAAATAAAAAATATTATAGAATGTTATAGAATTAAAGAGTGCGTTAAGAAAGAATTGGCAAGAACTAATAAATAGAAAATGAAAGGAGAGTAGAAGATAAATGGGCAAGAATAAAAACACTACATGCCGCAAAAGAGAGCTGTGGAACATCGATAATAACAAACAAGTGAAAAAGAACCGAGTGTTGGAGAAAATAAGTACCATAAGAGAAGAAGTAAAGATAGCAGTAAAATAAGCTGAAAAATATTCATGTGTAAAATACAGGCAGAAAGAAAATGTTAAAAATGTTTTATTGGACATTAGAACCACAAAAAAATACGATTTTATAAATATAAAAGCCTAGTGAATCACTCGAGTTACGCTTCGGTTCGCTAATTTAAGGGAGATTCACTGGACTTAAAAATAAATGCTATTTTCGCAATCAACATCCCAAAAACCTCAATAACGACATCCATATTGATTTTTAGGCGTATTTACCCCATTTTACCCCCTAAGAAGTTGATTTTCGGAAAATCACGAAATACTTGTTTGCTTATTTATTTTTAGGAGTGCTCCTACGAAGTTTCAAGTCGAAATGTCTATTTAATATTATTTTTTCATACAAAATTGGAACCCCCATTTTACCCCTTTAGGAGTTGAATTTCGAAGTATCCTTCTTTATTCCTTGTATACATGATAAAGGGAACCTTTGTGCAAAATTTCAGCTTTCTAGATCCAAGAGTTTGGGCTGGGCGTTGATGAGTTAGTGAGTGAGTCAGGACTCCACAAATGAACTCGACCATTTGCATATATTGGTGTAATTTTTCATGATTGTGTCACTATAAAAAGCATTTCTTTTCATAATTTGGTTTAAAGAAAGCTAAGTCCATTAATAAAATATTATCATTTTAAAATTTTGAAATTTTCCCAAATGTTGACAACACATTGCATACCAAGTATGCCAAATCTTTGCCAAACATTTTTAAACGTTTCGAAGAGACTCAAAGAACTATTAATTAACCTTTTTTTGTGATTTCTCTTATTTTTGTGAAATATAGTTTTTTTTATAATTTTATTATTTTTTAATTTTATTAATATGATTTTGTTAATTCTTCAGTTGATATTTGAGGATAGTGCAATTAAATATGCTTAATAGGAGTATACTATAGAACAAAAGCTTATATATATATATATATATATATATATATATATATATATATATATATATATATACACATAAAACTTGTCATTGTGGCACCAAAACTGCATAATCGATGCTGTTATGGCACCCAAAAATGCAAGGGGCACCCGGTTTTGGGTGCCACATGGTTTCCTATGTTTAAATGTGTAGTATGGTTTGTAACTGCTTCCTACTTCGTTTGACGAAAAATAGGTGGGGTGCCAAACTGACATCCATTATTCAGGAATATACGGTTTAGTTCCGGAATTTTGGTATAGAGGTCGCTTTACTATATACGCCTGTATAAAATTAATTAAATATTGTAGATATGGCACTCTGTAGCTTTTCACATGTTCTGGCACCCTCGACATGGCAACACTGCTTTGTGATTGCATTGTAAAGATAAGCTGTGGCCTGGCTGGCATTGCATTTTCGGCAAGAAGTATCAACGCGTTGGTATCACCTTACATTTCTCGCGATTCTAATTCATTATTCATTTATTACAATAGTATTCTCCGGGAAGTTGGACGTGTTTTGTCGTGAAAATGAGTGAAAGACCGAGGCGTATTGTAACTTTGGCATTAGCAGGAAAAGCAGGTAAGTTTGACTTATTTTTATTTTTTGCCATTATTTGCTATTGTTGCATATTATAGCACGAAACAACACTCAGATCCTTCGATTTTATTTTACTGAAACTCCATTTCTGAAATACTTTTTCGTTTTCAAAATTTTTTTTATTTATGTCTGAAAATGTGAGAGTAATATTTAAGATACACAACCCAATAGGTGCTTGAATATGTATAAAAATAGCGTTCGAATGTGCGTGAAACGGTAAAAAATCAAAATTGCAATGAATGTTAAAAATGTCGAAAGTTTGGTACAGGTTTCGAAATAAAGCTGCATTTGCTGCAGACATGAAGTTGTTTACATAAGAAAAACAGAAACAATTTTAAGGATATTTTTAATGAACGTGCTTTGTTTAGTAGATACAATGTAAAAACTGAAAACTGTATTGTCATATCTGCTATACCATATTTATTTTTAATTTCATATGATAAAATTTTGTATTGATATAAATATACAATAAAGGAAGTACCTATTGGTTTTACCCCAAAAATTCGAAATTGAGTTTTCAACAGATCTTCACGCTTTGGAGTCCCCTGAACCCAAAAACCATTTTTTTTCATTGGTCTGTCTGTGTGTTTGTCTGTGAACAGAATATCTCAAAAACGAAAAGAGGTATGGCGTTGAAACTTCATATATAAGTTTTGAGTATTATCTAGATGTGGCAGCAAGCTTTTGAAAAAAATCGCATAAACGGAAGTAGGTGTTTACTCTTGTGATTTTTCAGTTTTTTTTGATTTTTTTCAAAAACGGCCCTAACGATTTTTTTTAAACTTCACATTTTGTTTATACTTTTAATGTGTATTGATGTGAAATAGGTAATTTTCCAGTTGAATACTTCTAGAATGGGTTTATTTTGTTTTTTTTTTAATTTTTATTAACTCCTATTTTAAATAGAACACCCGGTATATTATTACATTTTTGAATTTAGCTTAAAATTCTAGAGGAAATTTATCTCTTCAACTAACGCTCTATTTTGTACCGTTTTCGTAGAATTTGTAATTTTTAAAAATTTTTGACGAATGCTTAAAATTTAAAATGAAATTTTTGGCTAATTATAAAATCACTGTAAAAGGAAATTTTAGTAACGCGGTAAAATAAAATAATAATAATAAACAGCAATAGTACTTCTCAAATAACAGAGATATTTAGTAGCACCATAAGTTCTTTAAAGTTTCAGTTTTTCTGCCATATTTTGGCAAGTAGGCAGGCATTGCACTTCAAATTTGTTTTTGACGTATAGCTTACTAATATTTTAAATATATCTTTCTTTTGTCATCCATATTCGAAATTGACACGGACAAGGTTGGTTCAGACCTAGATGAAGATCAACAAGAAATTACAGGTATTTATTAATTAAGCATAATTTGCCAAAGCCTGGTAACAAAACTTTATTTTTAGATCGAGGCGCAATAAATAAGGAGAGAATTTTGGTAAATGTGAATCATGACGCCGGGGACGCCATTTTGAGAAATTTGCCAGTTGGGATAAACAATGATTTAATTACGAAACAATCTGACGCAGCTATACAGAATTTGGGACAAGAGAAATAAACGCGTCAGCAAATAAGTGCAGCTAAACAAAATCATTTTGAAAGTGTAGAAAATTTGGCAGAAATAAACGATAGCAGCAGATCAACAGTTTCTATTTGTACAAAAAAGGTGGGTAAAAATTCTTCTTTCACGTTAATGTTTGCTAAGTTAAAAATTTATAGCCAGCTATTGCAACAAAATATTGGTATTCAGTTCAAGGAGATTTTACAAGTGCTATAAACAAAACAGAAATTGTTTTCAGCATTCATCAGTTGCTACAAAGTTTTTATTTCAGGTGAACGACAAAGATGGACACCTATTCAGAAAACTATTATGCGACAGTATTTCGAAAACAAAATAAAACTGAAAAAGGCTTTGCGTAAAGAAGAATGTGAATCATTCATTGACAAATATGAAAGTGACTTTACAGGGGTGATTGGGTTAGAATAAAAACATTTGTGTTCAATGAATACAGACTGAAATAGAGCTTTATGGTTGTCTCATTTTCTTGTAATATACCGGGTGTCAACGAATTTATTAGACAAGTCATAACTTCTAGAGTATTAGGTGTATCAAAATGATATTTGGTATAGGTAAATGGCATAGGGAGAGGAAAGTTTTCGCATATTTTTAACTTTCTGGTCACTTCCGGTTTCACCGGAAATGGCTCCCGTTTAGAATTTTTAAATAGAATACCCTGTATATTTTTGCATATTTGGATTTCTGAGACAATTTTGGATCAGCATGTGACATTTTAAAAACTTATCCATGGCACACTTGAAAAAGTAAATAAATTCTTATCTAGTATTTTGCTTAGAAATATTTAACTTATGAGCTTATTTTTAATCCAATCGCAAATAAATTAGTATCGTTAGATTCGCCAAAAAATTCTCTTTTCGGAAAGTGCTTGTCAAAAAAGGGTCGCCATTTGAACAAAAATAGTTAGACAAGAAAACGTGCTTTTGCCAACTTGTCTTGTTCCTATCTATCATACTAGTCACTCAAACTGTGCGATTGTAATTTTCTGACATCACCTAAGGTCTTTAGATTAGTTTGCGTCTGATCATGGCCACCTAGATGCCATATTAAAACTGGCTCTAAAAAAATCAAGTAGGCTTAAAAACTTTTTAAAATGTCACATTCTGATCCAAAATTGTCTCTGAAATCCAAATATGCAAAAATATACAGGGTGTTCCATTTAAAAATTCGAAATTGGAGCTATTTCCTGTGAAACCGGAAGTGACCGAAAAGTGAAAAATACGCGAAAATTCTCCTCTTCCTATACCATTTACCTGTACCAAATCTCATTTTAATACACCTAATACTCTAGAAGATATGACTTGTCTAATAAATTCGTTGACACCCGGTATAGTATCGTGTTCTTACACTAATATATGTTTTGTATATTGTCACTAGTATTTTATGCGATGTGTATTTTTATGTACTCTAATAATAAATGCCAAAGCGAACTAAATTTTAAAGATTCCTTAGTGTAAAATCTGTTTAAATCAAAGGGGTGTTGGATGTGTTATGTTAGAAAAATACAAAAATTATATATCTGAAACGGAGAAACAGTAATAAATTACGACCTTGAAGGGCCAATGAGATTGAAAAAAAAGTAAAAACTATACCTTGTACTACCTTGGAATCAAAAATTTCGTAGTTTCTTATATAACTATGGACAATAAAGATCTCTACTTTAGTAGAACATCTTTTGTAAGTTTCAATTTTTTGGTGTTTTCAAGCAGTAACATATTACAATAACTTTTTGTGATCAATTAATGGCTTTCGTACTGGCCGTACATTGAAATTATGAGATACATGCTCTTAAAAGATATTTCAGACGAAAAATTATACATAAACTATAACATACGACCGTTTAATACCTAATCTACTGTTCAGCCATGGAACTCAAATGTTGTTTTCTTTTACAAAAAATTTAGTAATATGTGGTTAAAAATTACAACTGCTTGGTTTAAATAATGAGTAATGCTAAGCTTGTGCTAAAAATAAAAATAGGTAATTTATAGCTTAAAATTATTGTTAAACTATTACGCTGTTTGGTCCCCTTGGGGTTGGAAATAATGGATGGGAAAGAGTTCAGCAGGTCGTCCATGTCTCTTGGAAGGTTCTCCGAGTCATTCAGGTAGACTAAGCTAAGGAACCTTCACTTCGATCTCCATCTTCGTACTAAGGCGTACCAATGGTCTCTAGAGTGTTGACTGAGACTGATTTGACAACTTTAAATCAGTATATATGTATTGTTGCGATTAATATAACATGCCGGCCAAAACTCATAAAGTAATTAGCACTCGTAGAGAAATTTTCCACTTATGCGTAATGTACTTCCCACAACTCTTATTACTATCAAATGTTGTAAGTTCAAATTGAAGTGGCTAATATTCATAAAATATTTTAGGTATATTTTTTGTTATCACAGCGACCAAGTAGATTGCCGTAATTTAGTGTGTTACCAAAATAAATATTAAAACTGATTTACAGACATTTGTCAATCGGTAATGATACGCATGCTAAATAAAAAAGAAATGATCGTATAGTGGCACCCTCGGTTTGGCAACAATGTTGGGTGCCCGTTTTACCATCCTCGACGTAATTTTTATACAATTTGGTGCCACTTGTAGCGTATAAACATTGGTGCCATAATATCAAATATTATAATGTGATATATACGCTGGGTGCTATTTCTACAATAGGTATGGTGGGTGTCACATAATACAGAATCTATGTATATATATATATATATATTTATGAAGTGTATTAAGTGACTTCCGAAATAGGTACACAATATTCGTTCTAACTTCCAAAATTACGGTGTCACTTCCGATTTCGGAAGTCACTGCGTTTGCCCTTGTTTTTAGCATATTTAGGACATAGAGGTCGCACGGGTCTCAAATCCGAAAAAATGTGGGGAAGTGACTACGCTATGAATGTCCCTTTTCAGTTTGTCACTTAGTTCAGGTATATGCTGCTGGCGCCACCATCGATTTCACCACAGAGTCTTAGTGACTTCCGCTACATGTGCAATACGTTGCAACGTCCAAAATTTGGCAACGTTGTTGGCGTGCTGATGGCGAATAGTGGAAGAATGTTGGTGGAAATGGTACTAAACCCAGGTAAGCTTGGAATGAGTGTTAATTTATTCTACCATTGAGCTGTAGTAAAAGGATCTAAGGCTGTGTTCATTTTAATACCTGAAGAGCTTGAAAATATTATGATTAATGTATTGCTAGAACACCGGGACAAGTACATTGTAGAAAAAAAAATGAATACGTATTTGCTATTCCCGACAGTACCATCAAATGTGGCAATTCGTGAATTATCGACCAAAGTTAAATTAGAAAATTCAGAATCAATTTCCAGCAACAAATTGAGGAATCAAATAGCTACAATAACTCAAATTCTAAATCTTAAACCAAATGAAGCTAAACAATTTGTGAACCTCCTGGGTGACACCCAAAGGATCCACTAAGAGTTTTACGCAGTAAGCGAAAACAAATTAATTTACAAAAAGTACTTACTTAAAATATATCTTTTTCTAGCTTCAATAATGTTGATTCAGTTATACGCATATAATACCTCTTATTTTCAGGTTACCTGTTGATATTTATTAAACAGCCAAAATTTCTAAAATTCTAATGATTGTGAAAGGTACGGTACCAACAAAGTACAAGGGAAAGTCTCTAGAAAAAATAAAGTTTGATCCCAATTTAGTATACCCCGAAGAAGAGAGATTTGAAGAACATTGAAATTGAAATTGATACGCGAGAAACAATTTGGGATAATTATGGTAATTTTTGATATTTTTAATTGTTTTTTCAGATAATGAAAATAATGTTGAGGAAAATAAAGCTCCTGGGTTTTACGCACAAGAACCAATTATTACGGGAAACACAGAACAAAATGGTATAATTAAGTAACAAACGACTTCCGGGATTGGACCGTGTCATTATTGAAATCGAAGAACTCAACGTTTCTCCCATTTTCGTAAGAGGCTTCATCAGGAGGAAATGCAAAAGAGCACGGTAACTCAATGTGAAAACCACGCCCGAGGCGAAACTCTTCTAACGATCGGAAGGAGAAAGGCGAAAATTTACAGGCAAGTGCCGTCGCGGTTTAGTGGCGGTGGGCGGGGCTTAGGAATTAGCACTTACCACATAGAAGGAAGGGGAGATCCTTCGTCCCGCTTGAGATTGTTAGGGTGTTTGTAAATCTCAATGGCTTTGTGAATCTTTCTCTAAAAAATAATGGGGATTTGCAAATAATGGAAGTTTAATCAAAAAGTATTTTATGGCCAGTAGCGCGTTGGTGTTCGGTGATGGCTGATGATGAAACGAGACACGACTTGAAACAGCGCTGGTGCTCAGAGATATGAGTTTTTACTGAACGTCCTTTTTCACCATTGTATACAGCATTACAAGAGCAAGGGACTCTATAAACGTCTTTAGATGACATAGGGCCGGTTGCAGAAAGCAACGTTAAGTTTGGTGTTAGCTAACGCGACGTCAAAGTGAACAAAAACGAATCAAATCTCAAATGTTTATGGTAACTAATACATTAGTAAACAAGATTTGATGCGTTTTTGTTCACTTTGACGCGATGTTAGCTAACACCAGACTTAACATTGCTTTCTGCAACCGGCCCATAGTGTTTAATTCGTCTTTAGGTGAAGGAATAACCTGTGAGATTTTTCACGGGGGTTTGAATACTGTTTTGATGATTTGTTTTCGAAGAAACTTTCCTACACGATCGGTGACTTGGTGGATATAGGGAACAAAGACTATTTCTGCAGGAGGATCGGTTTTTGAGGTTTGGGTGACTGTGGATGAAGATGGCGATTGATGGCAGACTGTATATCCCTAGCACACTAACTGTTGTTCCTAACAGCTTTCCGAATGTGGTTTAATTTAGTGTGGAACATTTGGGTGTCAGGAAACTAGCTTCCAGGTGGATCCCTCACAATTTAACTGATGTTGAAAAACAGAACCGCGTAAAATGGTGCAAGGACATGCTCAAAAAATTCAGTGCAGGATCATCAAATCTGGTTTACGACATCATCACAGGCGATGAAACCTGGATTTACTCATATGAGCCTGAAACTACATGTCAATCGGCGGTGTGGGTATTTCAAAGTGAACCAAAACCAACAAAGGTTGTTCGATCTCGAAGTGTTTCAAAAAAAATGATCGCCTCATATTTTGGCTTTACTAGACATGTCTCAATTGTGCGCTTAGAAGATAGAAGAACGGTCAATTCTGAGTGGTATACTACCATTTGCTTACCGGAAGTTATAGCTGAAGCAAGGAGAAACAATGCGAGCAAGCGTATCATTTTGCATCACGATAATGCAAGCTCCCACACGGCAGCTCCAACAATCGATTTTTTGAAGCGTCAAAACATTGAATTAATGTCCCACTGTCCTTATAGTACGGATTTATCACCGAATGAATTTTTCCTATTCCCTCTGGTGAAGAATAAAATGCGTCGTAAGCGGTTTCTGTCATCCCAAGAAGCAGTTGAAGCATATAAATGCCATGTTTTAACTATATCTCGTTCAGAATGGAAAAAAAATGTTTTGAGAATTGGTTTCAACGCATGCAAAAATGTATTAATTGTAAAGGAGAATATTTTGAAAAACAATAAACATATTTCGTTGAACTCTTTTGTGTTGTTCTAGTAGTTTCCCGAAATTATTGCAGCAGCCCTCGTATAAACACCCTAACATTCTCAATCGGGACGAAGGTTTTCCACTTCCTTTTATGTGGAAAGTGCTAATTCCTAAGCCCCGCCCACCACCACTAAACCGCGACGGCACTTGCCTATAAATTTTCGCTTTTCTTCTTCCGATCGTTAGAAGAGTCTCGTCTCTGGCATGGTTTACACGTTCAGTTACCGTGCTCTTCTATCCCTCCCCTTGTAAAAGAGTTCGCCTTTGGCGTGGTTTACACGTTCAGTTACCGTGTTCTTTTGCATTGAGTCCTAATGAAACCCCTTACCAAAATGGACGAATCGTTGAGTTCTTCGACCTCAACAATGATATGGTTTAATCTCGGAAGTCGTTTGTTACTTAATGACAATGGCCGTGAAAGCCTCTGAAACCATGGTATAATGGTTTAATTGTGTCTAGTTTTAATACCTATTGAATTTAACCTATACATTTTAGATTTCACCATTATTGAGAATATGAATACCGAACAACGTCACTGTATGTCAAAAATGACATGTTTTCCTAAAAACAGAAAATTTATCTTAATTTTTTAGGCTCGTCTTTCAATGAATAAAAGAACGGTACTATCGTAAAGTTATCATTTTAAAATAAAAATTAAATTAATTACTTTCAGATTTCCATGAAGCTGGTAATGAATTAAAAATAATATTTTCTACGACCGATCAGAAAATATGCGCCTTCTGGAGAATTTTTTCGCCAGAAAGTAACGTTTTGCCGGTCCAGATCGGAAAACGGGCATCAGGAATCGGTCTTTGAAAAGCTGGGATCAAAAATGAGCAGAAATCTTTAACTTGGTTGCATTACAGCACCAGCGCTCGATTCTAAACTTTGGAGACGTAAAAGCATGATGGATGAACGGTTTTTGAAATAAAAAATTAATAATTAATTAATTAATAATAAATTATTAACAAAAAAACAGTGTTTGCAATTTTGTATTGAAATGTCGACTGCTTAACTGTCCTTATTAGAAACAATGAAAAAACCCTCACATTTTGCAATTTATTGCACAAATAACTATTGTATTGACATAACAATTAAGTCACACAGCTTCTGCCGCCTCAAATCGTTTAGCTGATAAGCTATTGAAACGTGATACTTTAAACGAGCATTGAACTAGGCAACACTGTTGGACGTGACTACAATGCTTTGGTATCTATATATACTACGTCATCATAGAAGTGACTACGTGACCGACATGGTCACGGTATATATAAAACTAAAAATTTGAAAAATTGCTTCCCCTCTAAAGACAATCGGATAATACATCTTCCCCTCTACCTATATATAGTTTTAAATGGCTTCTAGTACGCCTCCTTCATGTGGAAGCTAGGTCGCCCTGTTTAAATAATGGAAGTGACAACTTAACAGGCATCAATATATATATATATATATATATATATTGTGACGTAATGTAATAAATACAAATTTTATGGGTGGTCCAGTTCATTTGTGGAGCAGTATATATAAGA
>OW679195.1:182417694-182686068 GCA_940337035.1 Agriotes lineatus | reverse complement strand
TCCATAAATCAATCACTAAATCGACAAAGACTTTCTTATTTTACCTATAGCAACGTACAACCTACATAAGCTGAGTATTAAGAGTACTGTACTTATTAAAATCACAATTAAACAATTCAAAATTAATCCAAAACGACCCCATATTAAACAAAATCCCTAAAGTTGAATTTCAGTCTGATTAGCCAAAACAAACTACTCAACATTTTTCCAAAACCAAATTATTTGCAAAAGGAAACTAACATACACAAGCGTAACCTGATGTTTAACATTCTCAAATGAATTCAATCAATGTATGTTGTGTTCAAATGATATTTCCCACTTACATAAACTTAATAAATCCTAATTACACCCTATCTAAGTTCTATTTAATGATGTGCAACTATTGTATATATTTCCTCTTTCAACTATGTGTGTCCTAAGGTACATGCTATCAAAAATAATCGCCTCGCGTTGGGTGCCAGTCTTGTTAGCTTTTCTCTTACCTTTAGGTCAGCTTTCTATATTTTAACTTTCAAAAATTGATCGCTATAAAAGGATACTTGAAGCCCGTCTCTAGCTACAGTGAAGACGTCCTGTATCTTTTATTAACAAGATGTCCAAATTATTTGAGCGCCAACAAGTTTAATCTCAAGCACACTGATATAGGTAGAAGAAACTTATAAACTTCACTCTATATTCTGCACAATACAATCCTTCAAAGTTTAAATGAAAGAAGCAATCCTTTATATAGATTTATTGACAATTTTCGTTGGTAATTATTTACTTTAGCATGAAACGCTTAAATTGCAACTTTCGGAAGCGGTTTTGCACTATCCCTATGGTTTACGGCCTGCTGAACTCGAATCTGTTGTCGGAAGAGGCGAAAAAGGTATATTTTCAACAAGTAAATACCATAATTTACCTCAACTAACACAATTGACGCTTCCAGCGATAGCTACGTTGCCAACTGTCGTTAAAATACCCTAAACGGTGCGGCGCAGCCCTAACGAGTATAAAAGTATAGAGGCCTCTAGTAAATACTTTGGCTGAAAGGTAGTATCGTAGACCATTTCTGTCTCATGCCCAGGAGCTATTTTAGGTTAGCTGTAGATTTGTCTGTACTTAGTAGTACCCACTAAAAGGTTGTGGTCTCTGGAATTTTCTCTCATTCTATCTATTTATTTTAAATCAATGGGTGCCGCCCCTACTAATGTTTTTGGAGATTTAGTAACATATTCGAGCTACAGTCTGCATTGCGTGCGCATCGAAATAATATGATGTGTTTATGTCATTTCGTTGGTGATTTTCGTGTTTTTCGGAATTTCTGATGGATTTTTGTGAGCTTTGTATTTAAAAACGCCTTTCCGCCGTCTTCTCCGTCTTGTCTCTTGTTCTGTAGAGTTGTCTCTTGGGGATTTTATAAGATTTTGGCTTTTGATACAATATGCTAAAGTAAACTATTACCCTAATATAATTTAAACTATATACAGGATCTCTAGTGAGTGCTTGTCGCTAGCGCCCTCTATCTGTGCGGAGATGGACTAGGTTGTTGAGTAGAACGATGTGTTGCTCCTCTAAAAAGTTATCGCTCGCGAGTCAACTAGCATATGAGTTGAGTTATAAGTAAGTCACCTTAGCGGCAATCGTCATTATTTACAAAATATATCACAAATTTTTGAAACCTGGTTTCACGCCACACGTGAATAATACACCAGGTGTAATTATCAAAATTCAAAAGCAATAGGTCACAAGAACACATCATCATTCGTCGTTGCACTAAGCTGGTACAATTGGTCGTTTTATGGCCTGTTATATTTTCTTTTCGAGTATTTGAGATGGAAGGCCCTTTTACTCCGTAAACGTGTGGACGCATATTTTCAATATTAACATTGAACATTACTATGTTTCATCCTCAGCAATTATTTTCAAATTACTTTCTAATCAAGCTTTCCACGAAGAGCAAACATGTGTCAGCATGGTAATAAGGTAATAACCAAATAACATACCTTGATAAAAATTAGATGCTCAAGGGTTGGCTGTTACTTTTCTTATCATGTTACTCTAATTTGGTTAATAATCATTTTAGATGGTGCGTTAAAAAATATCTATACTAGTATATTATTATACGAGCATATAATGGATGCTATTATTATACGACTATAGCGTTTAAATAACGAGCGAGCGAAGCGAGCGAGTTGTTTAAGCCATCTGAGTGTAATACTAGCTATTATATGCGAGTGAAATACGCTATTTTATTTATCTACTCCAGTGGGATAAGTAACTCATTACGTCACTCATTTGACACTATTTCAGTTACGTAATGAAGCTCATTAAACCACTCAGTTATGTAATGGTTTCATTACGTAACTGAGTTGTGTAATGACTTCATTACGTAACTGAAATAGTGTCAAATGAATGACATAATGACATTTGCCTACTAAAATATTTTAGAAAATGACAGATCTGACATTTCTCTTAATGCACTTTTCTCAATTTTAGGCAGTCGTAGATAAAATTTTGTACAATACATGTGTGATAATGCATCATTAATATACTTGTGCGCTTACATAACTCGTGCTACGCACTCGTTTGTAACTTACACACACGTATATTAATGATGCTATTATCCCACTTGTATAGTAAATAACTATTACAACTACTTTATTTTAACCTCCATTCCATAAAATTTTTGTATGCGATATCATAAGTTTTCTTTTACTTTTATGGGAGTAAATTTTGTGTAGCTTGTTTGGCGGCTTTGCGTACTTCAGGGGGCGTACAGCACAGTTCATCACTATTGTCGTTATCGTTTTCCATTTTAGGTTTTAGACGAAAGAAGTGACAATTATTATTTTCAAACTGACAGACTGATAACTGTCAACTCAAAAAAGCAGTTTATGGCTTGTTTGATTATATGCACATAAATCCGTATTAGTGATGTAATTATGGTGGTATCAATGCATTTATGGCGGTATCGATGTAATTATGAGACATAAACAACAGGAATTGTGATTTTAGTTAATAATATATATCATAATTGACAAATAATTACAAAATAACAACGGTATTGTTTAATAGTTGTAAATAAATAAATTTATTTTGCTACGACCATTACTAAAAGTAGGCAATTTAGCACTAGCTTGTTTCACTAAAAATGACATTTATTTAAAATCGGCATTAAAGTATCTCGAAATCGTCATTAAAATACGAGAAATCGGCAGTAAAGTAATCCATTGTTTTACGACTTTTTTGTAGGTGGCGAGGCAACATATAAACGTCAACCGACGTTAGCATAACCTACAAATGTTGGTTAAAATGTTGTAATTTCACGATATCTCGATTTCATCAAATAAAACCAAATGTATTCCTCGGCACTGAAGTTTCTTTTGATCCCTCATGTGGTTTATTTGCTTTGGCCCTACGGACCTCAGCAACTAAATCCACATTCGTGATAAAAAGCTAAACTTTAGTGTCTTGGTATAGAAACTACTATTTATAAATCAGCTGTTTACTTTTAACACATGGGCTAAAACTAAACAGCTGGTGTGGAATTTAGAATTTTGAACTGGAAGTGAGGTTATAAAGTTATTCTAGTTACTTCTTTCGTTAGATGTAGAGTTTTTAAAATAATTAAAGCATTATATAACGAATAAAGTCAAATGTGTACATTTATAACCTTTGATAACTAACTTTTACAGCTACCGGCTGCAAAAACAGTCACCTGTGTCTTTACTATGACATCAATTATAACTCATAAATGCAAACCTTTGTTAAATCGCCATTTATGGATTAATAACAGTAAATTTTATTGCACAAACAACTATTATCTACCACAGTGTATAAAATTGACTTTTAGTTGGCAGTTAAGTTTGTAAAACGACTGTTTAATAACATATGTTTTCATTAGCGCACGACGTCAGTAACAAAGTGTTTAAAATGATTTCATTAGTCACGTCGTCAGTAGCAACGTGTTTTTAAATATTTAACCACGTAAAATTATGACCGGCTGGTAGTAATCCTAATTTACATTTAATAGCTATTTATGCAACAAGTGCTAAAAGCTGATGTTTAGTACGAGTTTGCATACAATATTTTTTCTACGACCTTAAATTTTTTGTTATTAATCCATAAATATCGATTTAAGAAAGGTTTGCATTTATGACAGTTATAATGTATGTCATAATAAAGAGATGGCATTGACGCGTAGGTGAATGTTTGTGGAGCCAATACTGTCAAAGTCAGTTATCAAAGGTAATTTTAATAGTACACTGACTTTAAACAGTGTTGATTGCAGTGGGTTGAGTGGAATTGCTTACAATTTTCCCATTTTGAATTAATTCCGGGAAAACATCAGTTCCGAGTAAAACGTCAATTCTACCGGGAGTGAAGAATTATGGATCTGCTAATTGGATGCTGGAAATGTAGTCCCAGTTTGATACATCGAGGTGAGTATTTGGCATGGAAGCGCAAATATTTTCTAATACCACAAATTCAACAAGCGATGAAAAGTTACGAATTTGTGAACGAATTTCGCATCTAAGAGTACCGCTTGATGCTGTGGAGGAAATTTGACCTTGGATAGGTATTATAGATTTAGATCGAGGTAAACCTAATTTATTTACACAGTTTGTTGTAATAAAACTAGCTTGGCTCACACTGTCTTAATAAGGCGCGAACCGTACGAAGATTGCCCCACACATCAATAATATTTATTAATGCGGTGGACAGCAAAATTGTAGCACGTCCGTCAACAGTGTTTGTAAGAACTGTTTGAGAACTGCATGCTTGAGGGATTGTTGTTTGATTAGCAGTAACAGTCGGTACTACTGATTGCGCATTACTGGAGACAATAGGTTGCTGCGCGATTATTGGCGAAGTAAAATTTTCTGCTGTTCGAGGGTTCCAGTTAAAAATATAACAGCGAATGATGGGCTGATCGGCACGTGCGACATGCAAACGATGACTTACAGTTCTTTTGAATATGCGAATGTGAAAGGCAATTTAAGCACAATTTTCGATCTTTTACAAACAAATAACGGTCATGCGGATATTAGGGAGTTTTTGCACAACGTCACGTTAAAATAGCGTTACGATAGCGTTACGCTAAAATCGAAAAATTTGATTTTGATTGGCTGCATCGTTGACGTCGCTAGGTAACGCAAGCTTTAGCGTTCCTTTATTTTAGCGTAACGTAATTGCAAAAACTACCTATTTTTTTAAAAATTGGGGACATCGTGATAACGAGTGACTGCCATCATATAAAGTACACGTGTAATTTCGTTCGACCTTATTCACAACAAACGATGATTTAGGTTTTGCGAAATACGGTTTGGCGGGTGCAGCTTTGGGAAATTTGGAAACTGACAATTTAGAAAATGGGTAATCAGTTCTAGATAATGATTCACAAAGATTTGACACAAATGCTTTCAGGCTTTCGAACGACGAAAGCTCCACTGTACTGTGCTCCTGCTCAAAGGACTTACGTGTTTCCCCATCTGATTTTTCCAAAAGCGTATTAAACAAAACGAAATCCCATTGCTCAACGGGAAAATTTAATAACGTTAGAGCTGCGAGATTATCGACAAATATATCTAACAAGTTGCACATGAAATTGGCGATTCGCTGGATAATGGGGTGGTATTTTGAATTTCTTTCCAATAAGAAGTTGCCAACGTACGCGTTTTTTGGTAACGTTCAAATAGCTCCTCATAAGTTTGAGGGTACAAAACAACGGACAAAGGGTTTTGGAAAGTGACATGATTAAATGTTGAAACTTTTGTATATTTTATAACGACTCATTGTTCTGAACGAGTTGGTGAAACAAATCTCTAAAGGTTCCCCACGCTTTAAAACTTTCATCAAAATTCGGAAAGGCAATTTCGGCAGTTTGACATTAGTTTGCGAAGTTGTTTTATGATTGTCACTTAATGTGGGATTTTTAGGAACCAGCGCATTCATGGTGCAATTAACATAAAAAACGCATTACCAGCTTGTTTGCGGATTACCTCTTCGGTACCTAAATCGCCTTCTTTTAACAAATTTAAAATTTCGACGTGAATCGACATAAATTTATATAAATACGACTCTGTATATTTTCATCGCTTCTCGATCAATTTATTGTGCTTCCAGTAGGCGGTTAAATGCAATGGTTGGTTGAGATTTCAAATGCAGTAATTTACTCATTTTTAAAATGGGACAAAACTAATTCTATCTTAAGCGAACGAAGTGACGGGGGTTGATAATTATCGGTCAACCCAGGTAGTTGTTTCGAGAGATTAATTTGCACCCGAGGGTCAAAATTATGCTGTGAATCAACAAAACTTCTACGATATACGAATGTATCTTGGTGGGTAATTCGATTTCAAATATAATTTTGCTATACGAAACAATAATTTTTATTAATAATCCGGCTCGAAGGAGCAATAAATGAACAATTAATTACGACGCAACGGCACAAATAAACTACAAGTGGATTATAAACAAACAAAATTGCGTCATTTACCTTTAATTCTTCCTAGGTACAGATACATATAGGACTCGGAGGCGAGTGGTTTCGTAAAGCTGAAAGGGGGATTTGAGCACCCAATACAAGATATACACGTATTTCACGATGAGAATAATGTATGTGCACAAAATTGAATTAGCCGGCAACAACAAGCAAAATCGGTTCACTCTTCGACGGATGGTGACTAATTAATTTTAGGAACGACGGAAGTTTTTCGGGGTTGAACGAGAGGGTTTTAAAATGTTAGGGTTTCTAGGTAAGTGGACCACATGTTAGAATACAGGAGTGACAAGACTAGAAGAGTACAGTCTACTACAAAAATAAATTTAAATTAAAACGCGAATTTTAAACTTTAAATAAACGCTACAAACAAACCAAAAATATTAATTAAAACTACAACTAACACTAACTGTAAAGATGGATAAGATCGAAAATCTGTTAGTGAACATGAACTCACAGTTAGCAGAAATTAAAGACGATGTTAAATGCACCAAAGAGGATATTAAAGCTATAAATACCCAAATGAAGAATTATGGAGAAGCATTGGAATTAAAACTAAAAAGTCAGGAAAAGGACATCAAGAGGAATAATCTAGTAATAAACGGAACTAACTTTGCAGACCAAAACCTGATAAAAAAAGTTACAAACTTTCTACAAAAAGAACTAGGAACGACGGGAATGATAGAAGAAGCCTACAAAATAGGAAAACAGATGCCAACACAATAATCGTAAGATGCAAGAACTTTGAACAAAAATTAGAAATCCTAAAACAAAAAAAAAGTAATTACCAGAACACGTCTACATTGACAGCGACCTTACCCAAAATGAACAAAAAATCCAAGCAGCAAGAGACGAAAAAAGAAAGGGGAAGAGAACGAAAGTAGGGTACCGGAAGTTACTAGTGGACGTTGTGAACTACAAGTGGGCTAATGAAAATGGAGGTAGTCTGAAGTAGTCTGAACAAATATGGAAAAAAATTAAGAAAGCACTACTAACTGCGGCAGAGAAGAGTTGTGGCAAAAGCAGAACGAGAAAAAACAAAAAAACAGACAGAATTGTGGACACAAGTGGTTAAGAACGAGATAGCAAAGAAAACAGAAATATGGAAAAGATATTGGAACACTAATAAGAAGGACGACCTAGAAGCATATAAAAACCAAAGAAAAATAGCAAAGAAGAAAGTACAGGAAGCCCATGCGAAAATTTGAAGGCTATGGAGGAAAACTACAGAAATAACCAAAAACTGTTCTATAAGGTTCTAAAAAGCTTCAAGAAAGAAAAGAAAAGTATATTGATCCAAATAGAAGACAAAGAAGGGAAAGTCATTACAAACGCCAAAGATATGGATAGATGGAGAGAGTACATGATTCTACTAGATGCATACAGAAGTGGATGAGAATAGAAGGGATAAAAGTCAGGAGAACAGCCAAACCGAGGAACAAGAAGAAATTATAATAGAAACTTATTTTAGGTTTTGTCTTGATATGATGATTATTTTAATATAATACTGAGTGCGGCAACGATAGAGTGGTGGGGAGGGTAGAAGCTATTTCTAAAGCTACGAGAGTTACATAAATATTGTTTGCATAAAAGTTGTAGGTACGCATGCAGTGCAAAATAAAATTGATTCTACAGGGTGGCTCAAAAACCTGTGGCGAATCAAACTTATTTTGGGTTTTGTCTTGAAATGATAATTATTGTAATATAATACTGAGTGCGGCAACGATAGGGGGGGGGGGTAAAAGCTATTTCTAAAGCTGCGAGAGTTACATAAATATTGTTTGCATAAAAGTTGTAGTTAGGCATGCAGTACAAAATAATATTGATTCTACAGGATGTCTCAAAAAACTGTGGCGAATCAAACTTATTTTGGGTTTTGTCTTGAAATGATAATTATTGTAATATAATACTGAGTGCGGCAACGATAGGGAGGGGGGTGGGGGGGGGGGGGTAGAAGCTAATTCTAAAAATACGAGAGCCACATAAATATTGTTTACATAAAAGTTATAGGTACTAAGGCAGTTCAAAACAATTTTGATTAAACAGGGTGGCTCAAAAAACTGTGGCGAATCAATCTTATTTTAGGTTTTGTCTTGAAGTGATGTTTATTTTACTATCATACTGAGTGCGGGCAACGATAGGGGGGTGGCGAGGGTAAAAGCTATTTCTAAAATTACGAGAGTTACATAAATATTGTTTGCATGACGGATGTACGTACGAAGGCAGTTCAAAACAATTTTGATAATACAGGGTGCCGTAAAAAACTGTGGCGAATCAAAGCTATTTTAGGTTTGTCTAGAGATGATCATTATTCTAATATAATACTGAGTGCGGCAACGATAGGGTGGGGGGGGGGGGGTTACAAGGTATTTCTAAGACTACGAAGGTTACACAAATATTCTTTGCATAAAAGTTGTATGTACGAATGCAGTGCAAAATAATATCGATTCTACAGGGTGTCTCAAAAAACTGTGGCGAATCAAACTTAATTTAGGTTATGTCTTGAAATGATAATTATTTTATTATAACACCGAGTGCTGCAACGGTAGGGGATGGGAAGAGTAGAAGATATTTCTAAAACTAGGAAAGTTACTTAATATTATTTGCATAAAAGTCGTAGGTACGAATGCAGTGCAAAGTAATATTGATTCTACAGGGTGGTTCAAAAACCTGTGGCGAATGAAGCTTATTTTAGTTTTTGTCTTAGAATGATAATTATTGTAATATAGTACTGAGTCAACGATATGGGGGGGAGGGTAGATATTACTTCTAAAGCTACTAGAGTTACATAAATATTGTTTGCATAAAATGTGTAGGTACGACGGCAGTTCAAAATAATTTCGATTATACTTGGTGTCTCAAAAACCTGTGTCAAATCAAACTTATTTTAGGTTTTGTCTAGAAATGATCATTATTTTAATATAATACTGAGTGTGGCAACGATAGGGGGGTGGGGAGGGTAGAAGTTACTACTAAAACTACGAGAGTTAGATAAATATTGTTTGCATAAAAGTTGTAGTAACGCATGCAGTGCAAAATAGTATTGATTCTACAGGGTGTCTCAAAAAACTGTGGCGAATCAAACTTAATTAAGGTTTTGTCTTGAAATGATAATCATTTTAATATAATACTGAGTGCGGCAACGATAGGGGGGGGTGGGAAGGGTAGAAGCTAATTCTAAAACTACGAGAGCCACATAAATATTGTTTACATAAAAGTTATAGATACTAAGGCAGTTCAAAACAATTTTGATTAAACAGTTGGGCTCAAAAAATTGTGGCGAATCAAACTTATTTATCTCGGGGGTGGGACACCTACCGAGCGCGTCTCCAGGTGGCGGATAGGAGAACGGCCGAGGTCCTCCGGACCAAGGTTAGTGATTAGCTAGTAGCGATATCCCGGGTCTAAACTCCTGTGTGATGGAACGAAAGCTGCCACCGCGGACTATCCCCCCTCTTCATTGAGTTGTGACCGCTCAATGGATTTCACAGGGTCTTAGGATACCCTCGTGTTTGTGCCGTGCGAGGCAACCCGTTACGGTTGGATGAAGGAATCCTGGGGATTGAGCTGCTTCTGGGACGGCTTGGTTTCCTAGAGCGCAGTAACACATCTCTTTGGCCCTTATTTCACTTAGACGGGAGGTCGAGGCTAACCCACCTCGATCAATCGGGTCAGACCGCCGGAAGGGTGAGCTCTTTGGGGGTAAAGGTGCATGCAGTGGGTCCTTAAGGTCCTTAGGGGTTCCGGTTTTTGATACCCTGGGGCTCGCCTAAAGGTGCCTGCTCGTGTGCAACTCATCTCTGGGAGCTATATCTCCTTAGTATCCTTGGCGGCGAAGTTCGGCGTCCCCTTGTTGGGCTCTGTGGTGGGTGGGGAGCTAGGGAGATGAAACTGTTTCTTTCAGCATGGATGACGAGAGGCAAGAAACCATACAGGACGCGTCTTCGGATACCCCTCAAGCAGAAGCACAACAACAGCTGCAAAAAACAGAGGAGGAGCAACAGACTCTTCCAAAGAGGAAAAGAATTTCTGGTGCCGAATAGAAGCGCAGGAGGAAGGCTCGCTTAACTGCAGAGAACTCCGGCGCTACGCCTCTACCTCCACCCAAGGGCTGGCTCCCGAAGCTAACCCTAAGGTGGCAGGTTCAGGTTAAATGAAAGACAGAAGTGGAAAGGGACGTGGGTTATCCTCGACTACTACCAAGGGACTGGCTCCCAGAGCTAGCCCCAAGGCGGTTGGTTCCGGTAGGCCTACACCTTCCACAAGCAAAGGGATTAGATCGGATGGAAGCACGCCCTCCACCTCTAATCCGAAAAAGAAGGTCAAGCCAGACCAAAAAGTAACTGAAAGGGTAGGTGGTTACAAAGAGGCCCTTACAAGGCACCTCCGCGTGGCCATCGTGGATCTAAGGACCCCCGTCGGTAAGATCACCCAGGTCCAAACGGACCTGATAAAAGCTCAATTGCTAGTGGCTCTGGACAATCACATGTTCGCCCTAGCCGAAGGCCAAATTCCACCCACTTTCAAGGGCTGGCAGTACTCCGGGGAGATTCTTAGAATCACCTGCGAGGATGACAAGACCTTGAAGTGGCTAACAGAGGCAGTGTCAAACCTGCCCACTTTATGGGAGGGCGCCCGTCTCAATGTCGTCCAGGTGGATCGGCTGCCCAGGCTGACGAAGGCAGCTCTGTGGAATCCAGGAAAACCTGAACCTACGGAGAGTGTTATTCGCCGACTGGCAGTGCAGAACCCCGGGATAGGTGTTCGGGACTGGCCCCTCTTCCACACAGCCGAAAAGGTGGAGCCCGTTGGCAAACTCCTAGATTTTGGGCTAAACCAGGAGGCTGAAACAGCAGTCAAAAGTAGGGGTAGTAAACTGCACTATCAGTTTACAACTCTAAAAGTAAAAATTCAGAGGCCTGGAGATGCAGTTTCAGACTCCAACCCCTCAAGGCAGGGTGCGTCTACGGATACCCCTAAACCCCTTTCTGTTGCAGAGCGGGGTGCGTCCTCGGATACCCCTCCATCGCCAGTAGGAGAGCCTCTGCTACCACAGCAGCCATCCGAAGTAGAAGCCTCACAACTCCCCACCCCCATGGATACTCTTGAGGAGGAGAGGGAGCTGATGAGCATGCTTTTAGGGTCCGGGTCGGACACCGAGGTCGAATAATTTATTGTCGACCTCATGTCCTCCCAACCTGGACTAAACATCATACAAATTAACCTGCAACACTGTCGAGAGGCTGCTGTTACTCTACAGCTCGACAGCCAGCAGGACACTGTTGCATTAATACAAGAGCCTTGGATTGTAAAATCTAAGATCTGTGGACTAATTAATCGTAATGGCACTGTTTTTACAGATAGCACCCATGAGAAACCAAGGACGTGCATCTACTGTCCCAAGCATTTACAAGCCTTTGTTTTGCCACACCTCTGTACGCGTGATATTACGGCGATACATATGAGCTGTAGTATAAACGAAGGGAAGGAAGATGTCATTTTCGCATCGGTATACCTCCCCAGTGACTCAGTTGACCCTCCACCTAGCGCGGAGTTGATCGAATTGATGAACTACTGTGAGAGGAACAACAAAAACCTAACTATTGGCTGTGATGCAAATGCTCACCACGTTTCGTGGGGTAGCAGTGGCATTAACACCCGAGGTAGGTTCTTACTTGAGTACTTAATAAGTACAAACTTAGAAATACTGAACCGTGGATGTGAACCAACTTTTGTCACAACGCGTAGCCAGACCGTGATTGATGTCACTCTGGCCTCTTCAGATATTTCCAATAATATTGTGGGCTGGCAGGTATCACCTGTTCTGTCTATGTTAGACCACAGATGGCTTTGTTTCAAATTATCTGGATCTATAGCTCAACCAAAACGATATCGACACCCTAGGCGGACTGACAGACTATCTTACAAGATAGATCTGGAAGCTCACCTGGTGAATTCGGTTTTCCCAGAAAATATTGATCAGTTAGAGGACTTGCAAATCAGTGTGGATATCCTGCAGAACTCGATCCTACAATCTTACGAATCGTCATGCCCCTTGAAGCCATCCAAGGCGAGTCGCACAACCTCCTGGTGGTGTCCGAAACTCGACAGGATGAAATCAACATTGGGCAAACTCTTTAACAAAGCAAAAAGAACTAAAATTACTAGTGACTGGGAGGCATATAAAGACCAAAAACGATTATAAAAAAAAATCCGTCAGAGACAGAGGGACTCTTGGAAAACGTTTTGTAGTTCCATAGAGTCCACTGCCTCCGCGACTCGATTGAAGAAGATTCTTTCTAAGGATCCAAACCAACAGCCAGGCTGTCTCAGGCGAGGGGATGGTTCTTTTACAACCAAACCCGAAGAGACAGCGGTGCTAATTCAAACACATTTTCCAGGCTGTATTGTCACCAGTGATGTAAAATTACCGTGCTATGTTTTTTTGGTAATTTACCAAGGTAATTTACCGTTTTTTTTACCGGAATAGATTCTCTGGTAATATATATTTTTTGTAAATTACCTGGTAATTTATGTACTTGGTAAATTACTAAGTAATTTACACTTTTTAGTAAATTACCTAGTAATTTATACTTAGAACATTAATAGAAAATTAAGAAATGATTATACCGTTATTACTTAAGAAGTACAATACATACTATTTCATCGTGATTGTATTTAAAATAAAACAATACATATTAAACAATAATTATTTTTATACGTTTACATTATGTAGAATGTAGGCACAACCGCACAATACAAGACAAGGTAAATGCTAAAACTAAATTAAACACATACACTATACTTTCATAATAAAAAACAAATACATAATTGTTAATGCTCTTCTGCTTCTGGTTCTGGTTCTAGTATGTTCACATCCGAATCCGAATAATCTGATGATTCTTCTGATGAAGTGAAAACTTCCGACTCTCTCTCTCTCTCTTTAGAATTTTATTTTCGAAAAGGTTTAAATTATTCTGTATATAAACCAATTTCCCAGCCCTATCATTAGTCAATCTGTTACGTTTTTTTGTGTGTGTATTCCCGAATGTAGAAAATGATCGTTCCGTGGCTGCTGAAGTGGGGGGACAGTTTAAAATTTCCGAAGCTACTTTACTTAACTTTGTTGTTGAACATTGTAATTTCCACCATATTACAGCAGGCAATTTTCCTTTATCTAGACTTCTCCATACAAATTCTTTAGCAAAAAGTTCATCTTGGGCTTTATATAGTGCAATTTCACTCATAATAGTCCCCAAATGATTATCCTGCAACATATGATGATACTTTGGTAATGTAAGTTAAAGCTTCAATATATTCATCATTGCTCAAGTTTTTTCCAATAAAATAGGGATCCAGCAAGTTAGCTACCAAATGAACAGGTCTTAATTATGCAAGTAATACTTACATTTTAATAAAAATAAAACCTGGTTCAGCAATCTACTGCTACCAACGAACAGAACACAATCATGTTAGTACACACACACCCTTGAGACTTGACTGACTGGAACCCATAGATAAATGGAACCTAAACGTGCGTAATTAATAAACCCAAATCTCGCACAATTTAAAAATAAAATAAGATATGATTGCAATTTTTGCACTGCAGATTTGCCAAGGGCAAGATTGTTTTGTCTAATCTAAAATATAAACGCCATCGCCGCCAACGCAGCAAGCGATTTTGTTTCAGATTTCAAGGAAAGTTGAATATGATGTTCGTAATTATTTAACTATCCGTAATTTCTCGGTAATTTACCGGTAATGTATGACGTAATTTCCGGTAATCAAAAAATGGGAAATTACTATAAATTACGGTAAACAATTTCAGAATTTACAGGGTAAATTACAATTTTACATCACTGATTGTCACCCCTGACAATGTATGGCCAAAACCCAATATTCCACCTCCCTCAGAGGAGGATTGGAATGTGGCAAACCAGGTCGTACGGGGTGACAAAGTAACCTGGGCTATAAACTCCTTTCTCCCCTTCAAGTCGCCAGGAGTGGACGGTATCTTTCCAGCTCTGCTACAATGGGGACTGGACCTGATGCTTGTTCACCTGGTGCGCATCTACCGGGTATGTGTTGCTTTTCGATATATACCGGAGAGCTGGAGAGAAGTAAAGGTAGTTTTTATACCTAAACCAGGGTGTACGGATTATACCCAGGCCAAATCATATCGTCCCATTAGTCTTACATTCTTCTTACTAAAGACGCTTGAGAGACTTTGTGACAGAGAAATACTAGAAAGAGTGCTGGCTTTACACCCATTGCACCCGAACCAACACGGCTATATCTCAGGGAGATCTACTGAATCGGCGCTACATGCTGTAGTGAACCATATTGACAGATCGCTAGACAATAAAATGTCCACTCTGAGAGTTTTCATTGATATTGAAGGAGCCTTTGACAAGGCTTCCTTTGAGAGCATTAACTCTGCCTTACGTAGGCATGGTGTGGCACCCACTCTCTGTGAGTGGATAAAACACATGCTTACGATGAGAGCAGTACAATTTAATATAGGAGACAACTCCATTAGAGGTGTTGTGACAAAGGGCTGTCCGCAAGGGGGGTTATGTCCCCACTACTGTGGAATACAGTGGTAGACAGCCTTCTAAGCACACTCAATGATGCTGGATTCTATACTACTGGATATGCGGATGACATCGTCATCCTCATTACTGGCAAGTTCGAGGGCACGCTCTGTAACTTGATGCAGACAGCTCTTGGAATAACAGAAACATGGTGTAATGAACAGTCACTCTCTGTCAATCCTTCAAAGACAGAAATGGTACTTTTCACAAATAAAAGGAAGGTGGGACCTTTACGTAGACCTCTCCTATTCAACACTTCTCTCAGATTTTCAGACAATGTCAAATACTTGGGGGTCATTTTTTACAGACAGCTGAATTGGGAGAAACATTTAAAAGTTAAAACTGAAAAAGCATGCATGGCATTCTGGCAGTGTCGCCGCGCTTTGGGTAAATCCTGGGGACTCTCCCCTCAAATTACCTTGTGGCTGTATACTGCCGTGATAAGGCCCATACTATGTTATGGAGCACTTGTCTGGTGGCCCAGGGTCAGACAGGCTACGGCAGCAAGTAAGTAAACTAGGACATGTGCAACGCTTTGCTTGTCTTACTTCTACAGGTGCTATACGCTCAACCCCTACGGACGCTTTAGAGGTGGTCTTATGCCTTCCACAACTTGATATTTTAGTGGAGAAAGTAGCCGTAAGGACCGCCTTGAAGCTGCGCTACAAAGGGCTGTGGCACACAGCAGGCAGGGGAGGCAGGCATACTCGCATCCTGAATGAGGCCGTCGACAAGATCCCTCTTCTGGACGCTCTAGTAGACTACCTCCCTCTACAATATGCTTTCAACAGACAATTTAACGTCTATGAAAATGCCGGGTTTACCCAGCATATAGATATATCCATCTTTACTGATGGATCTAAAACAAAGCATGGAACGGGTGCCGGAGTTTTCTCTGGCATACCACTCGGCAAAATGGCCACTGTCTTCCAAGCGGAAGTAATTGGAATAATGCATGGTGCAAAAGCAATTCTTGAAATCAATGTATTGGTACCTTCAGTGACAGTAGAGCAGCTTTACTAGCCCTGGGCAGTTGGAAAATTACCTCAGGTGTGGTACTGCAGTGCCGTGAAGCTCTCGAGGATATCTCAAAAAATATTGTCGTTTCCTTTGTACGGGTGAAAGGACATGACGGTAACTACGGCAATGAGGAGGCTGATGAGACTGCCAGACTGGCTTCCGGACAACCTCTCTGGGGGCCAGAACCCGTAATCCCTATATCCCTGACAATATTAAGCTCTATGCTATATCAAGAAACCTTAAACAGCTTCATACGAAGATGGGTTAACATGCAAAGCTGCCGGCAAGCAAGAGCTGCTATTACAGCGCCCTCGTCAAAGACAGCCAAATATTGCTTGCAACTGTCCCGAAGAAACCTTCGACTAGTCGTGGGTATCCTATCTGGACACTGCACTCTAAACCAACATATGCACAGGATGGGACTAGTGGACAGCCCAAACTGTCGCGGATGCAACGAGGATGACGAGACAGCAGAACACGTTCTGTGCCACTGTCCAGCTCTCGCAAGAGTCAGAGGATCCATGTTGGGGGACTTCTGGCCCAATATGGTCAGAATTAGCAACACTCCAGTTGCGGTTGTCCTTAAGTACATTCAAAGGATTGGATGGATTGAGTCATACCCAACTTGGAGAGCTGCTGGGAGGTAGCACAATGGGCCCACTTAATGCGGCCTAAGTGCATTTGAGGTAACCCACCCTCCATTTTTAATCCAGAATCCAGAAACTTATTTTAGGTTTTGTCCTGAAATGATGATTATTTTATATAATACTGAGTGCGGCAACGATAGAGAGGTTGGAGGGTATAAGCTATTTCTAAAACTACGAGAGTTACATAAATATTGTTTGGATAAAGTTGTAGGTAAGCATGCAGTGCAAAATAATATTGATTCTACAGGATGTCTCAAAAAACTGTGGCGAATCAAACTTATTTTGGGTTTTGTCTTGAAATGATAATTATTGTAATATAATACTGAGTTACTTAATATTATTTGCATCAAAGTTGTAGGTACGAATGCTGTGCAAAACAATTTTGATTCTACAGAGTGTCTCAAAAAACTGTGGCGAATCAAAGCTATTTTAGGTTTTGTCTTGATATTATGATTATTTTAATATAATACTAAGTGCGGCAACGATAGGGGGTGGGGAGGGTAGAAGCTATTTCTAAAACTACGAGAGTTAAATAAATATTGTTTGCATATAAGTTGTATGTACGAATGCAGTGCAAAATAATGTTGATTCTACAGGGTGGCTCAAAAACCTGTGGCGAATCAAACTTATTTTAGGTTTTGTCTTGAAATGTTAATTATTTTAATAAAACACTGTGTGCGGTAACGATAGGGGGTGGGGATGGTAGAAGGTATTTATAAAACTACGAGAGTACATAAATATTGTTTGCATAAAAGTTATAGGTACGAATTCAGTGCAAAATAATATTGATTCTACAGGGTGTCTCAAAAATCTGTGTCAAATCATACTTATTTTAGGTTCGGTCTAGAAATGATCATTATTTTAATATAATAATGAGTGCGGCAATGATAGGGGGTTGGGGAGGGTAGAGGCTAGTTCTAAAACTACGAGAGTTATATAAATGGTATTTGGATAAAAGTTGTAGATACGAGTGCAATGCAAAATAATATTGATTCTACAGGATGGCCCAAAAACCTGTGGCGAATCAAACTTATTTTAGGTTTTGTTTTGCAATGATAATTATATTAATATAATACAGAGTGCGTCAACGATAGGAAGGAGGAGGAGGTAGAAAATATTTCTAAAACTACTAGAGTTACGTAAAAATTGCTTGCATAAAAGTTGTAGTTACACATGCAGTGCAAAATAATATTGATTTTACAGGGTGGCTCAAAAAGCTGTGGCAAATCAAACTTATTTTAGATTTTGTCTTGAAATTATAATTATTTTAATATAATACTAATTACGGCAACCATAGGGTGCGGGGAGGGTATAAGCTAATTCTAAAACCGCTAGAGTTACATAAATACTGTTTGCATAAAAGTTGTAGGCACGAATGCAGTGCAAAATAATTTTGATTATACGGGGTGTCTCAAAAAACTATGGCGAATGAAACTTGTTTTAGGTTTTGTCTTTGAAATGATTGTTATTATAATATAGTACTGAGTGCGGAAATGATAGGGGGGTGGGGAGGGTAGAAATTTCTTCTAAGGCTACGAGAGTTACATAAATATCGTTTGTATAAAGTTGTAGTTACAAATGCAGTACAAAATAATATTGAATATACAGGGTGTCTCAAAAACTGTGGCGAATCGAACTTATTTTAGGTTTTGTGTTGAAATGATGATTATTTTAATATAGTACTGAGTGCGGCAACGATAGGGGGGTGGGGAGTGTAGAAATTACTTCTAAAACTACGAGAGTTACATAAATATTGTTTGCATAAAGTTGTAGTTACGAATGCAGTACAAAATAGTATTGAATATACGGGGTGTCTCAAAAACTGTGGCGAATCGAACTTATTTTAGGTTTTGTGTTGAAATGATAATTATTTTAATATAATACTGTGTGTGGCAACGATAGGGGAGTGGGTAAGGTAGAAGATATTTCGAAAATTACGAGAGTTACATAAATAGCAGTATTATCACAAAGCTTCGACTTACCAATCGCTTATGCATCGAGAACTTTATACGATTCAGAGCAAAGGTCGGCGCAATTGAAAAAGAACTTTTGGCAATAGTTACGAATAAAAAACATTTTGGCCCATACTTATACGGACATAAATTTACCATAGTTATCGATCATCGATCACTTCCATGGCTTCACTCACTGAAGGAACGTAACTTTAAATTAGCTCGATTGTTAATCTTACTGGAAGAATTGGACGATAATATGGTTTATAAGGAAGGAACAGGCAACACAACTGCTAATGCTTTTTGCAAGAATTTCAGGCAATTCTATTGTAGCAGATGACCAGCTATCACTAATAAGCAGAGCTCCACAGACTCGAATAACTTGAAACACCAGAACTTTCTCTCATGTGCGGAAACATTCTCTCATGTGCGCTCAACCTGATTATTACACACAACTGTCACATGACTGATATCATCCAATGAGAATAATGCATTTTTTGAAAATCGACCAATCCCGAACTGATTATCTGATAAGCGCCCGTGGGCTGCTTACCAAGCGATAAGCTCCCTAGGGATGATTATCGACCCCGTGGATGGTGCCATAATTAGAAATAAAAATGCAAGAAACAAGCAAATTGAATTTTTTGGCATTATTAGATCAATTTGAAATCATAATTCGTATACGGTTTTGTGTAATAATCTTCAAAATATAAACGCGGGCAAGACACTTACATATAATTTTGCCCGTGCCAAGAGTCATCGTGCTGGTTGCCCTTAGAAAACTGCCCTCGGGCAACCCTCGGGACAGTTTTCATTGCAACCAGCACTCGACCCTTGGCGTGTGCAAAATTATCGGTAAGTATGTCTCGCCCTTGTTATATTACTATTGAATAGACGTGCGTAGTGGTGCGCTGTGCTAGTTTATTGTGGTAATCAGTTTATTCGTTCTTACAGTAAAATGCCTGAAACTGCAAGACAAACAAGATCTGCTGCCGAAGAAGAAAATTTAATTCAAAGAATTGTTGAAAAAGTTTTTGAAGCACCCACGTTTTTGGACCGGCTTTTTGAACAATTTAAATCTAAAATGCAAGTTCATATCCGAAACGAAGTAAAGTCCTACACCGACAAAATACAGAAGTTAGTGAATCGTTTAGCTGTCGTAGAAACTGAGTCTCTTCAACGTGCCGACGATCTTGAGCAATACACACGATCAAACAGTTTGCGGTTTTTAGGAGTTCCAGAAGAAGAAGGTGAATCCACGGACGAGCTCATTAGTAAAGTTTGTAAAGAGAAACTGCGTTTGGATGTTCCCATCTCTTTAATTGACTGCAGCCATCGTCTCCCTAGGAAAAAATCTGGACATCGTGCCATCATAGTAAAATTTGTAAGCAGGAATACCAAAAACCTGGTGTACATTAATAAAAAGCTTCTGAAGGGGACGAAAATGGTCATTAAGGAGGATCTCACAAAAAGAATGGAATTATTAAAGGCCGCTGGAATTAAATTTGGTATTCGCAATGCGTGGTCTTATAATGGCAAAATTCTCACAAAAGTCGATAACAAAATTATAAAAATTTTGAGTCTTTCCGATTTATAGTTCAGTAAAACCACTTATCAAACCAACCATACAGCAATATAACTGTGAAAATATAAATACATATTTTCTGCTATCACTGCGCTTCTATCTTGGGTGAACTTATTTAGAGAATTTTTAGTGTAATTATTTTGTCTACATATCATTATTTGCACATTTACGTTTTCATTTCAAGTAACTGATAATTTATTTGCTACTAATCTGTTGAAAATTTATTGTTCTCCTACTTAGTTTAATCGGTTAAATAAGTTAATTGTTTGGTACGTTTAATTTGTTTAATTCTCTGCGTTTTGAATTTTAATTTTGATTATGAGGTTCGATATACAAGTTTAACTTAATTTTCTCACTTTACGAGTGCTATTTAATTATAATTATTGTCATTATGCGCCGTCTTGCTCCGCTCTCATTTTGCCCTATAGTCAGTTACTTCTAATTTTTTGTAATGCATTCAGATTTAAATTTATAGCTATTAAGGCAACTAGTGTTTTACAGAGGATTTAAAAATCGAGGTCGATCATGTTAAAATTCGAGCGAAGCGAGAATTTTATGATCGACCGAGATTTTTAAACTGTAAAACACGAGTTGGCTTCAATATTTTTTCTACAGCCGAGGAGTTTGTTAGCTTAAATGCCCTAGGGGCTTCGCCCCTCTCCAAAGCGGCCCTCGGAGCTCCACCCCTCTCCAAGGGGGCCCTCGGGACTCCGCTCTTCCCCAAGGGGGCCCTTAGGGCTCGGTTCCTCTCCAAGGGGGCCCTCAGGACTCGGCCCCTCTCCAAGGGGGCTCTTGCAGCTCCGCCCCTCTCCAAGGGGGCCATCGGGCTACGCCCCTCTCCAAGGAGGCCATCGGGGCTTGGCCCCTCTCCAAGGGGGCCCTCAGGGCTCGGCCCCTCTCCAAGGGGGCCCTCAGGGCTCGGCCCCTCTCCAAGGGGGCTCTTGGAGCTCCACCCCTCTCCAAGGGGGCCCTCGGGGCTCCGCCCCTGTCCAAGGGGGCCATCGGGGCTTGGCCCCTCTCCAAGGGGGCCCTCGGGGCTCCGCCCCTCTCCAAGGGGGCCATTGGGGCTCGGCCCCTCTCCAAGTGGGCCCTCAGGGCTCGGCCCCTCTCCAAGGGGGCTCTTGGAGCTCCACCCCTCTCCAATCGGGCACTCGGGGCTCCGCATACAAATCGGTCCGATATAATAACTGTACTTTTAATCTTCACAAATAAGGTTTTATAACCTCTTAAAGTACTCCGTGCTTTAAATGGAATGGCGTGTTTTATAGACAACATAAAGCACGCCGCATATGACCCTTGGAAACAGTTTAAAATCACGGCTGTAGAAAAAATTGTTTTCATATTAACTGCCGTTCACTAGTTAATAATTTTTCTGATTTTAGGGAGCATGTCCTTAATAATTTATTTGATGTGCTAGCTGTTACTGAAACCTGGTTAACTGACGTTATTGAGGACGAGAATGTTTTTGTACGTGGATTTAATATAATATGGAGAGACCGACTGGCCAGAGGCGGAGGAGTTGCATTTTATCTCGCATCATCATTACGTTATACTGTCATTAATACCTGCATTGATATCGAACAGCCATGGTTGAGTATTACCTTCCAGGGTCGCAAATATACATTTGGGGTGGTATACAATCTACATCAAAAATGTTATCGTGATTTTATAAATGTTTTGGAGTCGACTTTGTCTGTGATATTGCCGGATGTTGAAGCTGTCTTTTGCTTCGGTGATTTTAACATAGATTTACTTAATGTTAACACTGCAGCTTCTCCTTGTATTATGGATTTTTTTGAAACTTTTGGATTCTCTCAGTTAATTACCGAACCGACTCGTGTAACAGAAACATCTAGTACACTTATTGATTTCATACTAACTTCTAAAACGGAAATCGCAATTTCCTCTTCTGTTGTACCAGTAAATGGTAATTTTGATCATTATTCGGTATGCTGTAGTATTAATTTGCCAAACTTAAAAAACAAACAAACTATTTTTAAAACATGTAGAAGTTTCAGACATTTTAATTATATTGAATTTGATTATGCTTTGCGTTCTATTCCATGGAAAAATATTTATTATATAAATAATATAGATGACAAGGTCAAGTTTTTTTAACGAAAATGTATTAACCTTATTAGATTTGTTTGCTCCAGAAAAAACACTTCGGATTACTAAAGCATATGCTCCATGGCTAACTAATACACTTAAGGACATGATGTTGTTAAGAGATCAGGCGTTACATAAATTAAAAAAATCGAAAAATCCTAATCATTTTAATTTTTATAAGCAACTGCGGAATCAAGTTGTAAGTGCCGTTAGAAGAGAAAAAAAGGCATACTTTAATTCTGTATTTACTGACAACACGCGATTGTTTTGAAAAAACCTAAAAGAACTCAATATTTCGAAAAAAAACGGTTAGAGCAGACTTACCTCCTTAATTATCTGATAGTAACAAATTAAATAATTATTTTGTTGACTCTATACCTCAAATTTCGACGAATTATGATAATATTCGTACTTTTTACTCTACTAATGTTAAAAATTCCATTAATTAATATTTTGTTTTTAAATCTGTAAATGAATTGGAAGTACTAAAAATTATATCTTCCATTTAAACTAATGCGATTGGTCATGACGGCATAGGTATTACTGTTATTAAACTTTCTGTCCCTTTTTTTCTGCCTGTCATAACTCATCTCGTTAATTATTGTTTAAACAATTCTGTTTTTCCAGAAGCCTGGAAATATGCTATTATTAATCCTATCCCTACAATAAATAGTCCTAAAACTTTTAAAGTTCTGAGGCCAATCAGTATTTTACCAGCAATGTCAAAAATTATCGAGAGGATCATTGAGCAACAACTCCGTGAACATATAGATTCAAATAAAATACTACCTGTTACACAGTCGGGTTTCAGAAAAGGACATAGCTGTGCCACTGCTCTCTTAAATATTGTCGATGATCTGGTTTCTGCTACTGATGCTGGCAAAGTCACTGTGCTTGTTCTCTTAGATTATTCAAAAGCTTTCGACACAATTGAGCATAAAACTTTGTTATCGATTTTACACTATATTGGTCTAAAACCCGATACAGTTTCCTTATTGTCGAATTATTTATGTGAGCGGTTACAAGCTGTCAGAGTTGGCAACAATATATCCAACTTTATAGTTAATAATAGAGGAGTGCCCCAAGGTTCAATTCTTGGTCCACTTTTGTTTACGATTTACTTTTCTCATTTTTCTTCTGCGATTGTTTCTTGTAATTCGCATTTTTATGCTGACGATTCGCAGATTTATTTTTCTTTTCATGCTGCAAACGCAAATTTAGCAAATTCATTTATTAATAAAAATGATTTGGAACGTGTCTCTATTATTTCTCAACAGCATTCATTAAAGCTTAATGCTAATAAATCGTCTGTAATATATTTTGGAAAGAAAAAAGATTTTGAATTTGCGAAACTTCATGTACAAGTCAAAATTTTCGACAATTTATTACCAGTTGTTGAAACTATAAAAACTTGGGATTAATTTTGGATTCCTCGCTACGTTTTAAGCAACATGTCTCTAAATGTTTGCAGAAAGCTTATTGCAATTTGCGATCTATATACCAAAACCGACATGTTTTGAGCACCGGGGTAAAGGCTACATTATGCCGTAGTTTGGTTTTATCACAGATGGACTATTGCGACGTAGTATACGATTCATGTCTTGATTATCAGGATAAAGTTAGGATTCAAAAGCTACAGAATGGCTGTTTGCGACTTATTTATGGTATACGTAAATATGACAGGATAACTTATAAACTTTGATGCTGAGTGGTTAAATATGATCAACAGGCGACCCTTTCATCGCTCCGTTTTGTATTATAAAATTCTGCTATTTAAGACTCCGCCGTACTTATATAACAAAATCTCATTTCGTACAGATGTGCATAATTTGAATTTGAAGTTTAGGGGTAATATCACTGTTCCATTACGTTACAGTGAATTTGGAAAACGACGTTATCTATATAACATTGCGAAATGGTTTGATGACTTGCCCGTACACCTCAAAGTACAAACACTATCTTTATCCTCGTTTAGGTGCCAGCTTAGCAAAACACTTCATTCAAGACAAATTTAACGTGTTCCCCTATTTTATTTTATTTTTTTTAATGCGTTGTGGTTTTCGGGCAACAGTGAAGGCAAAGCCAGACTATATTTTTAGTATTGTGTGTTTTTGTTGTTTTTGCAACGTAGGGTTAGGTGGAAGAACAGCTCAGTGCTTCTGCTTTGAGCTGAATCTCGCCCTCCATATATTTTTTCTTTCTTATTAATGATTGACTATAGATGTTTTTTTTCTTTTTATGTAAATTGTGATCCATTGTTATATGTGTAAATAAAGACCATATTATTATTATTATTATTATTATATCGCATATAGCAGCCAATCCACCCTCACCTTTGGATTTTGAAAATATGATACCCATAACCAGCATACAACTAGAGAAAAATTCAAATAATACCGTACATACACAAGAAGAATTCACAACTACAGTAGAAATTTTCGAGAAACCCCTATAAACTTAGAAAATCAAATAATTTTCCAACCTGTATCTGGCATACCTTTGACACCTACATTACAAAACAAGGAGAGAACAAAACAATTACCGTGCATGTACCAAATGAAATTAACCAAGAATGAAGTATTTTTGTAATTTTCTTAACCACCAAATTTATGAAAAATTATGTGAAATCGTAACGTCGATTATGAATAGCAATTCGCCAAGTTTCTACAAATTTATATCGCTAGTAGAACACTTAAAAAACCGCGAAGGAAAAAATTAACAATAAAAAATTATCATCAAGGAAAAACCAACCATGGAGGGATTAATACCACGGTGGAAGCATTAAGAGGAAAATATTACTGGAAATTTTTAAAACAGGATGTAATGTATGCCATTTCAATGACTATGTTAACGTTAAGTTTACAATTTCGTTGTATTGCTATGCGTGATGCGCACGCCAAGAAGAGTAAAAAATTGGCTGTCGAACCAGAATAATCACTCATTTATTGTGTCGACTAAATCAAATATTTATCAGTTTTTGTTATATATTATTTACCACCTGGTCACAACAGTAACAAGATGGCGACCAGCATAAAAAGTTAGAAAAAGCAAGTGTGTTTCAATAGTTGCAAGTGTGAGTGTTTCAATCGAAAATTGATTAAGAAGATAACGAGCATCTCAAACGAGCTTAGTGGGTTCGATTCAAATTTTCCACCACAAACCTTCGGACAATTGTTTACCGAAAGGACATTGCAATTTTTCATTGCGAAGGCGATTACCGATGAAAATATAAATCGGGAAATCCTGATAAATTCCTTGTGACTTATATATTGGTAAGAGACATATATTTTGCGAATGCTCCCGATAAGCACTGTCTCAAGGATTTAATGAAAACTATTAGAGACCATTTGCCCCCGGTAACAGCGTATTTTGCGAAACGATTAAAATGCAAAAAGACAAACTACTGAATCCGTATCGGAATTGGCAGCTCGTGTAAAAGTTTGGGCTTTAACTGTAAAATCGGTAGTGAGCTGGAAATTTTTATGCGTGATGTATTTGTGACTGAGTTAATGATAACAAAATAATGGATAGACTGTTTGAAGAAGGTGCATCCAGTGGCAGCTATACATTCACGTCGATGGTCAAAAGAATCAGGGCTGAAGCAACCCATTGGAAGAGAAGAGTCAGCAGATGTTTACTATGCAACAGCAAGGTCATCACCTAATATCAGCTAAGTGCAATTGTGAAAACAAGTGTTTAGTGTGTGCTCGTAAAAATCACAAATCGAGTGCATGTAGATATACAAATTTTGGTTGCCACAGGTTTGACCAGAAAGATAATTTGAAGCCTATGTGTGCAAATGGAAACGATTCAAATAAATCTTTAAACGGAGAAATTGAACAATACATTTTAAGCATTGAACGCAATAATTTTGACATCCAAAATAATGTAAATATTTGCGATCCTATTTGTACAAACTTATTGGTGGAGGATAATATAATCTCATTTTAAGCAGATACTGCTGTTGCTGACTCTACAATCTCAGAGAACACATTCAATAGTTATTTTGAAAATAAAACTTTGCATAAAAATGATCTTACATTAAAAGATTATTTTAGTTTACAAATTAAACCCAATGGTTTTGTATAGCTTAATATGAAAATAATGCGTATATTTTTAAAACTTGTATTGTTAAAGATGGTGGTCCTCCCCTGTTGGGACGAAAACATTACAAATATTAGGTTTAGGTATTTCTAAAATTTTCTGATCATCAGATTTATATGGAAAATTGTTTAGGTAGATTCAATAAATTTGAGGTAGAATTGAAATTAAAAGGAAATGTTCCGCCTAAATTTTTGCGTTGCGTTGGCTTTGAAATCAAAAACAAAAGATCAGTTGGAAAGATTGATAAAAATTACAGCTTTAGTTTCAATAGAATTTTCCGATTGGGCATCACCCATTGTCCCAGTTTTAAAACCAAACGGAAGTGTACACCTATGTGGTGATTTCAAAAAAACGAGAAATCAATTTTTGGAGGATGCATTTCAGCTTCTTCAAAAATTGAGTATCTATTTACACAACTCAAAGGTGGTATAAAATTTCCTAAAATTGATTTTTTGGAAGTATTCCAACAGGTAAAAGTAATCACAATTTCTATGAAAATGTATAAAATCATCACCCGTTTACCATATGGCTTCAAAATAACTAGTGTAATTTTTTCAAGATAGTATAGAACTTTTGCTGGTATAGCAGGAGTAGTGTGTTTTTGGACGACATTACTGTTACTGGGTGTAATGATGTTGAGCACATGCAGAGGCTCGATCTAGTTTTCCAAAAATTACAAGAATGTAGTTTAAAAGTTAAAATGGAAAAATATAATTTTTTCCCAACTCATTAACTTAGTTGAGCCACAACATAGACAAAAATGGTTTACATACCACTGGCAAAAAATTAATGCAGTTAAAAAGGTTCCAAGACCGGGTAACAGGTAGGTAGGTACTCTTTTACGAACCCCGTAAAGGACACGCCTACTTCAGGGACTTAGCATCCGTGCTCACGTGCGCTCTTGGTTTTCCCTCACCTCATATGGATGGGAAATCATGTCCAAACCTGGTTCCCAACTCTCACCTATATTGTAACCTCCTCATATCCTAATCCCCACTCCAACCCGCAATAGACATGGAGTGGTAAGGCCTGAAAACCTTTATGAATTTGCGACAAAATGTACAGCCCTCAGTCCCCAGAACTCCTGGAAGCCCCGGCCACGACAGCAGTCGGACAGCTAAAAGGAGATGAGAGAGTGCTAAGAATCGTTGAGTTAAACCTGGCTGTCACATTACTACGATACGGATAAAAACATACACTCACCGGCACGAAAAACGGAGCACTTGCGTTTTTTGATTAGATTTAAAATTGTATCCCTTTGTGATGTTTTATTATTACATTTATTATTATACAGTAAAAAGGGGACCGCTATCCCCTCCACTTTTTATTTGATTAGCGGACTCGCGGTTTAATTCGCGGTTTTATTCGCGGATTTCGCGGTTTTAATTCGCGAATTGACCCAATTAATTTCGCGGTTTGATCTAATTAATTTCGCGGTTTGATCTAATTAATTTTCGCATGTGCTACTGATTAAATTACGCATTAGCTTCCGATTAAATTACGCGCGCATGAATGGATTAACGTGATTTCCATTATCCCTACCTACTATAAGAAATTTTTCACCACGGAATCCTTGCAGATCTACGAAGGCAGTGTCCATACTGACGTTTCGTCTGGGGCCCATCTTCAGATGCACAAGGGAACAGAACACAATGACTTCAAACGAGTTAGTGCGGTTACGGTTTGGACAACTCGTTTTAAGTCATTGTGTTCTGTTCCCTAGTGCATCTGAAGATGGGCCCCAGACAAAACGTCAGTATGGACACTGCCTTCGTAGATCTGCAAGGGTTCCGTGGTGAGAAGAAGCAGTTTATTCCCAAAGAAGTGGCTGTTATTTCAGCAGATAGTAATCAGCTAACAATTTTCGTTTTAAAACCCTTTGCAAGTTATGTCACTCTGCCCTATTTCGTTAAAAAAGGCATAAACTATCTATCGCATAGACATCACGCCTTGCATGGAATTCTGGTTCTATACATTTTGATGAATTTGAAACTGAGCTAGCAAGAGTTCTCAAAAAAATTGAAAAAGTGTACGTTAAGGGTCAAGAAAAAAAGGAGGTTCTAAGTTTTCTGAATAAAATCGTCGTGAATCTGGAAGATCTCGAGTGCCCATCTTTAAAAGTTCTGCGAAAAACTACTACTGCCGTACGCTGCCTTAATCACAATATCTGTTCGCCGGTGTGTGCATTGGAAAACATACTAATTTTATCCGATTGGTGGCGCTATGAATACAATGGAAGTTCAGAAAATATTGCAAACAATCCCGAGTCTGTTGAATGTGAAACGCCATGTTTTTACTTCTGATCGACTTCCTACAAGAATTGTGCGACTGGTTTGGGAGCGTCTTAAACTTTAAACGCCACAATGAAATTTGTTTTACGATCCCATGTAGACGAATTCTGATTTTATTACTTGCAGCCTTTTTAATTTGAAATGTTGTGCACCCCAAACTACAGTTTTGTAAATTGCTAGCGGATTTTTTGAAATAACACATTTAGCTGTACATTTATTTATATATTATTAAGTATTACACGAAATAAGAACAATATATTTGTTTATTACAAAGTGTTTGAGTTTTTTATTGCTACTCTGTTTTGATTTTTTCACGAGTCTGCAATAATTACAAAATCTAAAGCTAAAATATTAGTATTTGAAGTTATTTTACAGTTACAAAGTGTAAAATTTCAAAAAATCAATCTACGATTTCATAATCGTGTGATATAATTTAAAAAATTGTGATTTCTTTTAATTTTGAGCGATACATTTTATAAAAAGTGTAAAACATTTGCATAGTTTATGTAACATGATCTCGATTTTTGTAAAAATTTATGTGAGATGGTGTGTAATTGGGTGTAATTTTCGTCGTGTGTTGAGTAAAAATGTTGTAATTGCGTGATTTTTGTTCAATTTTCATCGTGTGTTGAATAAAAATGTCGTTTTTTGTATAATTTCAAGTGACATGATGACAGTTTTTGTATAATTTATGTGACATAATGTCGATTTTTGTGAAAATTTATGTGAGATGATGTGTGATTGCGTGATTTTTGTTCAATTTTCATTGTGTGTTAAATAAAAATGTCGTTTTTTGTATAATTTCAAGTGACATGATGACAGTTTTTGTATAATTTATGTGACATAACGTCGATTTTTGTGGAAATTTATGTGAGATGATGTGTGATTGCGTGATTTTTGTTCAATTTTGAGTTAATTTGTCGTCCTCACATGCGTATTTAGTCAATTGTACAAGAATTTTTGTAATAAAAATGCACAAAGAGCCCACATAACCGAAGTTTTGTTTATCGAATGTAGGTGGTAGAGGATTTTTCAAAGAAATTGCCTGTTTTGATTCAAATTTATGTTAATTTGCGGTCAACATGCATATATTTTTATCAAAAGTACAAGAAATTTTGTAGTAAAAAAGCGAAATTGTGACATTATATCTATCAATCTGTAATAAAAAAGCACAACGAGTCTACTTAGCTGAAATTTTGCTTTTCGAAATGGCTGTAGTAGAATATTTTTCAATGAAATTGCTGTTTTTTATTCAAATCTTACTAAAATTGCAACAAGTTAGAGAAAAAAGTGTAAAACATTTGCAAAGAAATAACTCTTAAAACTGTTTTTACATCATTTTCGTTATTATAAATGCTGTGGGATGGCGTATTTTTTATCGCTTATTGAATAAAAACCGATTTGTTGGAAAACAAGATGAAGTTTTTATACTTTTACGAAATTTGGTAGTACGAAATAGAGGAAATTATAACGACACGTTCAACTTGTGGATTCCGACAGTTGCCCCCTTATGTGAAAATTAATTAAATCAAACCGCGAAATTAATTGGGTCATTTAAGTAGATCAACTTAATTAGGTCAATTTAAATTAAAAACCGCGAAATCGCGAAACAGCCAGTGAATTCCTAGAACCTACTTCTTTGTTTCAAAATACACCGCGGTCATGACGTCAGACCAGATTTCGTTCGAAATAAACAAGTTGTAGCCTGTCTAGACACGTGAAATAATGTTTCCAATTCTATATTTCTCAAATATGCTATATGAATAATGGACAAACGGTTCATTATTGTATAAATCAAACTGTTCTAGCATTTCTTAGAAATTTCGCACGAATTCGTAAGTTTCCGCAGCAATAATTAGGATCATACGACGTAATGGGCGCTAAATTAAAAATTTGAAAATACGAGATAATGTTCAGACTTCGGCGTGACGTAAGCAAATTCAAAAACGGGTGCGAAATTTTATATAGCAGGTAGGGACAATGGAAATCTCGATGGCGCCACGCTCAAATTATAAAAATAGGCGAATTATTTCTACCACAACCAGTTACAAATCCAATTTTTTAAAAACTGTATCAACCTTTAAACACAATAAGCTACACATTCCCATTCTTATAATTTAAATTTTTGAAAAAATAGTTTGTTTTAAATCTGGGCTCGTGACGTCAGAGCAGGGAACGTATCTTTCCGATAAACACACTAAAATTTGCAGCACCGCCGTTGTCTCGAGCCACTAACGCTTGCAACTAATTTGGTGAACACGAATGTAGCGTGTTCGAATCCGAGTCCGCCACAGATTTTTTTAAATATAAACAGCCCTTCTGTGAATGCAAGAGAGAGACAACCAAGGAGCAGAAGAGAGAGAGACAGATTACCAGTTTGAAATTCAAATATTTGCGCGAAAAAAAACGACAGCCGCGAGAAGTGCGCACGCAAAAAACCAAGATGGCCGCCACCCCGGAAAGTTTAAATTAAAAAAAATTGAACTTAGAAAAAAATCGGAAAAATTTCAAATTCAAATATTCGCGCGAAAGTTGAAATTAAAACGGCAGCCGCGAAAGGTGCGCACGCAGAAAACAAAGATGGCCGACACCCCGGAAAGTTTAAATTAAAAAAATTGAACTTAGAAAAAAATTGAAAAATTTCTTATAGTAGGTAGGGACAATGGAAATCTTGTTAATCCATTCATGCGCGCGTAATTTAATCGGAAGCTAATGCGTAATTTAATTAGTAGCACATGTGAAAATTAATTAGATCAAACCGCGAAATTAATTAGATCAAACCGCGAAATTAATTGGGTCAATCCGCGAATTAAAACCGCGAAATCCGCGAATAAAACCGCGAATTAAACCGCGAATCCGCTAATCAAATAAAAAGTGGAGGGGATAGCGGTCCCCTTTTTACTGTATAATAATAAATGTAATAATAAAACATCACAAAGGGATACAATTTTAAATCTAATCAAAAAACGCAAGTGCTCCGTTTTTCGTGCCGGTGAGTGTATGTTTTTATCCGTATCGTAGTAATGTGACAGCCAGGTTTAACTCAACGATTCTTAGCACTCTCTCATCTCCTTTTAGCTGTCCGACTGCTGTCGTGGCCGGGGCTTCCAGGAGTTCTGGGGACTGAGGGCTGTACATTTTGTCGCAAATTCATAAAGGTTTTCAGGCCTTACCACTCCATGTCTATTGCGGGTTGGAGTGGGGATTAGGATATGAGGAGGTTACAATATAGGTGAGAGTTGGGAACCAGGTTTGGACATGATTTCCCATCCATATGAGGTGAGGGAAAACCAAGAGCGCACGTGAGCACGGATGCTAAGTCCCTGAAGTAGGCGTGTCCTTTACGGGGTTCGTAAAAGAGTACCTACCTACCTGTTACCCGGTCTTGGAACCTTTTTAACTGCATTAATTTTTTGCCAGTGGTATGTAAACCATTTTTGTCTATGTTGTGGCTCAACTAAGTTAATGAGTTGGGAAAAAATTATATTTTTCCATTTTAACTTTTAAACTACATTCTTGTAATTTTTGGAAAACTAGATCGAGCCTCTGCATGTGCTCAACATCATTACACCCAGTAACAGTAATGTCGTCCAAAAACACACTACTCCTGCTATACCAGCAAAAGTTCTATACTATCTTGAAAAAATTACACTAGTTATTTTGAAGCCATATGGTAAACGGGTGATGATTTTATACATTTTCATAGAAATTGTGATTACTTTTACCTGTTGGAATACTTCCAAAAAATCAATTTTAGGAAATTTTATACCACCTTTGAGTTGTGTAAATAGATACTCAATTTTTGAAGAAGCTGAAATGCATCCTCCAAAAATTGATTTCTCGTTTTTTTGAAATCACCACATAGGCGTACACTTCCGTTTGGTTTTAAAACTGGGACAATGGGTGATGCCCAATCGGAAAATTCTATTGAAACTAAAGCTGTAATTTTTATCAATCTTTCCAACTGACCTTTTGTTTTTGATTTCAAAGCCAACGCAACGCAAAAATTTAGGCGGAACATTTCCTTTTAATTTCAATTCTACCTCAAATTTATTGAATGTACCTAAACAATTTTCCATATAAATCTGATGATCAGAAAATTTTAGAAATACCTAAACCTAATATTTGTAATGTTTTCGTCCCAACAGGGGAGGACCACCATCTTTAACAATACAAGTTTTAAAAATATACGCATTATTTTCATATTAAGCTATACAAAACCATTGGGTTTAATTTGTAAACTAAAATAATCTTTTAATGTAAGATCATTTTTATGCAAAGTTTTATTTTCAAAATAACTATTGAATGTGTTCTCTGAGATTGTAGAGTCAGCAACAGCAGTATCTGCTTAAAATGAGATTATATTATCCTCCACCAATAAGTTTGTACAAATAGGATCGCAAATATTTACATTATTTTGGATGTCAAAATTATTGCGTTCAATGCTTAAAATTTATTGTTCAATTTCTCTTTTTAAAGATTTATTTGAATCGTTTCCATTTGCACACATAGGCTTCAAATTATCTTTCTGGCCAAACCTGTGGCAACCAAAATTTGTATATCTACATGCACTCGATTTGTGATTTTTACGAGCACACACTAAACACTTGTTTTCACAATTGCACTTAGCTGATATTAGGTGATGACCTTGCTGTTGCATAGTAAACATCTGCTGACTCTTCTCTTCCAATGGGTTGCTTCAGCCCTGATTCTTTTAACCATCGACGTGAATGTATAGCTGCCACTGGATGCACCTTCTTCAAACAGTCTATCCATTATTTTGTTATCATTAACTCAGTCACAAATACATCACGCATAAAAATTTCCAGCTCACTACCGATTTTACAGTTAAAGCCCAAACTTTTACACGAGCTGCCAATTCCGATACGGATTCAGTAGTTTGTCTTTTTGCGTTTTAATCGTTTCGCAAAATACGCTGTTACCGGGGGAAAATGGTCTCTAATAGTTTTCATTAAATCCTTGAGACAGTGCTTATCGGGAGCATTCGAAAAACATATGTCTCTTACCAATATCTAAGTCACAAGGAATTTATCAGGATTTCCCGATTTATATTTTCATCCTTAATCGCCTTCGCAATGAAAAATTGCAATGTCCTTTCGGTAAACAATTGTCCGAAGGTTTGTGGTGGAAAATTTGAATCGAACCCACTAAGCTCGTTTGAGATGCTCGTTATCTTCTTAATCAATTTTCGATTGAAACACTCACACTTGCAACTGTTGAAACACACTTGCTTTTTCTAACTTTTCATGCTGGTCGCCATCTTGTTACTGTTGTGACCAGGTGGTAAATAATATATAACAAAAACTGATAAATATTTGATTTAGTCGACACAATAAATGAGTGATTATTTTGGTTCGACAGCCAATTTTTTACTCTTCTTGGCGTGCGCATCACGCATAGCAATACAACGAAATTGTAAACTTAACGTTAACATAGTCATTGAAATGGCATACATTACATCCTGTTTTAAAAATTTCCAGTAATATTTTCCTCTTAATGCTTCCACCGTGGTATTAATCCCTCCATGGTTGGTTTTTCCTTGATGATAATTTTTTATTGTTAATTTTTTCCTTCGCGGTTTTTTAAGTGTTCTACTAGCGATATAAATTTGTAGAAACTTGGCGAATTGCTATTCATAATCGACGTTACGATTTCACATAATTTTTCATAAATTTGGTGGTTAAGAAAATTACAAAAATACTTCATTCTTGGTTAATTTCATTTGGTACATGCACGGTAATTGTTTTGTTCTCTCCTTGTTTTGTAATGTAGGTGTCAAAGGTATGCCAGATACAGGTTGGAAAATTATTTGATTTTCTAAGTTTATAGGGGTTTCTCGAAAATTTCTACTGTAGTTGTGAATTCTTCTTGTGTATGTACGGTATTATTTGAATTTTTCTCTAGTTGTATGCTGGTTATGGGTATCATATTTTCAAAATCCAAAGGTGAGGGTGGATTGGCTGCTATATGCGATATAATAATAATAATAATAATAATATGGTCTTTATTTACACATATAACAATGGATCACAATTTACTTAAAAAGAAAAAAAACATCTATATTCAATCATTAATAAGAAAGGAAAAATATATGAAGGGCGAGATTCAGCTCAAAGCAGAAGCAGTGAGCTGTTCTTCCACCTAACCCTACGTTGCAAAAACAACAAAAACACACAATACTAAAAATATAGTCCGGCTTTACCTTCACTGTTGCCCGAAAACCACAACGCATTAAAAAAATGAAATAACATAAAATAAAATAGGGGAACACGTTAAATTTGTCTTGAATGAAGTGTTTTGCTAAGCTGGCACCTAAACGAGGATAAAGATAGTGTTTGTACTTTGAGGTGTACGGGCAAGTCATCAAACCATTTCGCAATGTTATATAGATAACGTCGTTTTCCAAATTCACTGTAACGTAATGGAACAGTGATATTACCCCTAAACCTCAAATTCAAATTATGTACATCTGTACGAAATGAGATTTTGTTATATAAGTACGGTGGAGTCTTAAATAGCAGAATTTTATAATACAAAACGGAGCGATGAAAGAGTCGCCTGTTGATCATATTTAACCACCCAGCATCTTTAAGTTTATAAGTTATCCTGTCATATTTACGTATACCATAAATAAGTCGCAAACAGGCATTTTGTAGCTTTTGAATCCTAACTTTATCCTGATAATCAAGACATGAATCGTATACTACGTCGCAATAGTCCATCTGTGATAAAATCGAACTACGGCATAATGTAGCCTTTACCCCGGTGCTCAAAACATGTCTGCTTTGGTATATAGATCGCAGATTGCAATAAGCTTTCTGCAAACATTTAGAGACATGTTGCTTAAAACGTAGCGAGGAATCCAAAATTAATCCCAAGTTTTTTATAGTTTCAACAACTGGTAATAAATTGTCGAAAATTTTGACTTGTACATGAAGTTTCGCAAATTCAAAATCTTTTTTCTTTCCAAAATATGTTACAGACGATTTATTAGCATTAAGCTTTAATGAATGCTGTTGAGAAATGATAGAGACACGTTCCAAATATTTATTAATAAATGACTTTGCTAAATTTGCGTTTGCAGCATGAAAAGAAAAATAAATCTGCGAATCGTCAGCATAAAAATGAGAATTACAAGAAACAATCGCAGAAAAAAATGAGAAAAGTAAATCGTAAACAAAAGTGGACCAAGAATTGAACCTTGGGGCACTCCTCTATTATTAACTATAAAGTTGGATATATTGTTGCCAACTCTGACAGCTTGTAACCGCGCACATAAATAATTCGACAATAAGGAAATTGCATCGGGTTTTAGACCAATATAGTGTAAAATCGATAACAAAGTTTTATGCTCAATTGTGTCGAAAGCTTTTGAATAATCTAAGAGAACAAGCACAGTGACTTTGCCAGCATCAGTGGCAGAAACCAGATCATCGACAATATTTAAGAGAGCAGTGGCACAGCTATGTCCTTTTATGAAACCCGACTGTGTAACAGGTAGTATTTTATTTGAATCTATATGTCCACGGAGTTGTTGCTCAATGATCCTCTCGATAATTTTTGACATTGCTGGTAAAATACTGATTGGCCTCAGATCTTTAAAAGTTTTAGGACTATTTATTTTAGGGATAGGATTAATAATAGCATATTTCCAGGCTTCTGGAAAAACAGAATTGTTTAAACAATAATTAACGAGATGAGTTATGACAGGCAGAAGAAAAGGGACAGAAAATTTAATAACAGTAATACCTATGCCGTCATGACCAATCGCGTTAGTTTTAATGGAAGATATAATTTTTAGTACTTCCAATTCATTTACAGATTTAAAAACAAAATATGAATTAATGGAATTTTTAACATTAGTTAAAATGCAAGTGCTCCGTTTTTCGTGCCGGTGAGTGTATAATAATCGAGGACTGTCAGATGACAAAATATATGAATTAGAAAATGAACTGACACAAATTTAATAGGACGTGGCGGGATTAAGCTAATAATACTTAACCCTAAGAAGCGGAAACCATCTAATATATAAAGGAGACACTTATAGCGGAGTAGCAGTTATAGTGAAAACGTGGGCCGTTAAAGACAGCAACGGTGTCTTGGTCAATGATGTAGATGAAATAATTGATGTGTGGCTACAGTACTGCAAGGACCTTTATCAAGATTTTAGTGCAGCGGACCAAGATTTCACTCTTAACAGCTATGATGTAGAACCTGATATTCTCCTATCTGAGGTGGAAATGGCTCTAACCAAACTAAAACATGGCAAAGCTTCAGAATTAGATACTGTGACTGCTAAAGCTTTGCAAAACATGGGATCCATCGGCTCAAAAGTGTTACATAGACTGTGTCAAATAATTTGGACAACCGGTATATGGCCAGACGACTGGAAAACATCGGTCTTTATCCCTCTACATAAGAAAGGTGCTGTTAGTAACTGTGATAACTATCGATTGCTTGCCCTCATTTCGCACGCCAGCAAAGTTGTACTTTACATTCTTCAGGCCCGATTAGAGCACTATCTCGCTTGGAAAATCTCTCCAGAACAAGCTGGCTTTATAAAGGGAAGAGGTACTAGAGAGCACATACTGAATATCAGACAAGTCATTGAAAAGGCATGAGAATATTATATACTAGTATACATTTGCTTTCTTGATTACAGCAAAGCATTTGACAATGTAAACTGGAATACGCTCTGGATTATTTTAATGGCTATGGGAGAACCAAAACATCTAGTTGATATAATAAAACAACAACTCTGCTCCTGTAAGGATTGACAAATGTGTGTCTGATAAATGTATTACATCCAAGGGTGTGAGACAAGGATGTGTTCCCTCACCCCTTCTTTTCAATATATAGGGTTATTCTAAAGTTACTTGAGGACTTTAAACTATTGTAGCTCTTCTACGAATTCGCTAATTTTAAAAATAAAACACATTTAGAATTGTGAAGAACTGGGATTTATTAAAAAACATACAAATTAAGTTAAATGTTGAATATGACCGCCATTTTCTTGAACAACAAAAAAGCCTTTCAAACTTTCTTATTAAATCACCTAAAGATTCTTCTGAACACGGCCCAACTCTTAAATTCTTTACATTTCGAAACTTTCGCAGAGCATTCGAAATGCTCCTTTGATACTCATAGTAGCATTGAATCGAACACGAAGGTCTAAAACCATGGTATGACGTATATGTACACAAATAAGGCGATACTTTGACATACAGAGATTATTATTTCAATTTTTAAATAAGTGAGTATATGATTAAGCTACAGCAGTTCAAAGTACCCAAGTAACTTTAGAATAACCGTATATATAGCAAATTTCTAATGCGACAGGTGTTGGAGGATTGGCAGGGTGATATAAATATTAGAGGGTTAAAAGTGTCTAATCTTAAATTTGTAGACGATACGACATTAATTGCTGCCTCCCAAGATGAAATATGCGAACTTCTAGGAAAACTCGAGGAAGTTAGTACTTCTTATGGTCTTAGCATCAACTAGAGAAAGACTAAAGTTATGATAATAATTGATCGGGAACATAACAACCAACCTGAAATACAATTTCTTGGTCGATGTCAAGTTGTCGACAGCTTTATCTATTTGGGAGCACTATCAGACAATATCGGTAGCTGCGAAGGTAAAATCCGACGGCGTATCCAACTCGCAAGATCAGCGATGACTCAACTTAGCAAAATATGGCTAGACAAAAATATCACAAAATACACAAGAATCAGTTTGGTCACCACCTTGGTCTTTTCTATTTTTCTATATGCCGCTGAGACCTGGACTGTTAAAGAGGCGGATCGACGTCGGATTGAGGTTTTTAAATGTGGACTTGGAGGCCCATGTTGAAAGCGAACAGAAATATAGCACGTTACATAGAAATATACGAAGCATTTTCAGAAAAAGTGCAATTAACAAGAATATAAAACTAAAAGTAATACAAGTGTATGCACCAACCAGCCCACATACAGAAGAGGAGATAGAAATGTTTTATAGAGAGCTAAGACCAGTTTTAGAAAAACAACCTTGCAAATTCCTAATTCTAATAGGTGACATTAATGCAAGGTTGGGAAAACGACAAGAACCCTATGAAATATACAGTGGCCACCAAAAAGTCGACATCATATGGGTAAATTTTTTATATTTGTTTTTTTTTAACTTTTTAGGGCAATAATTTGGGCTAGTCTAAAAACCTATTTAACCCCTAGCATATATACCAAGTGATTTTCACTTATTTAGAAAAAAGTGTTTTTCGAAATTGTCAAAATTCAGAAACTACTGTTTTTCGGAAATTAAGTAAGGTTTCAAAGAGATTTTTTAGAGTGTGTTAATTTTAGCTAACTGAACAATCTCAAGGCCAGAAAACACATACTTTTCCTTTAACTTGAGCAAAAAATTTTAAATATTTAAAATATTTTCAAAATTTCACATACGAACCCTTAATTATAAAATTAAATTTTCTAGAGGAAGACTGTAAAGATTTATAATTGGAAAAAATAATATAAAATGTTAATTACTCCTTTAGATTTTTTATTATTTACCGAAAACTAATATGTTCTTATAATTTTTACGTTTCTGATGCAAGGCGCCTTTTAGAAGAAATATTTTTCAATGATAATTAATAGCGATTTAAATGGTTTCCGAAAACTATAATCTAGCCATGTTAATAAATTACTGTTACAAAATTCCTGTAAGTGTCCTCCCTTGGTAACTTCTTTAAGTATCAATCCTTAAAACTAGCATTTTAAGGCCATCCTGAATTAGCTCCTAAATATAAGGGATAAAAGAAGAAACCAGTCTTGTATCGCCGCCTGTGACTGTTTCGCATGCCTCATTAATTTACTAATAAGATTACTCACCGGTTTGGCTGAAGTATTTCTATTAAATCACTTTTCTACACACGTTATTGTTCGACCATACCAAAACGTTTTGAAATGCTTTCCTGATTTGCAACACAATTCCAGGATCGTTTCTGCATTGAAGATCTAACATATGCAAACAAAAATCGTTGCTGTCGAATTAGTTTTACCGAATTAACATCATATCAACCTCTTACTGTTCATAAAATAATCCATTTTCAATTTTATTAAACACGTACGCGTCAAAGGCACCACAAGACTAATTGCTAAATTCATTTCTAAAATAGTACACTTAATCGCAAAACACCTGCAGGATTTCTTTTCTTACGATAAGAAACTTGGAGTGGAACAAATGTATCCTTGAAAATTGCGTAATTATCTAAATTTATTTTACGTACCAGTGGCATGTGTAACTATTATTTGTGAAAAACTTTAGTAAAGTATTACTCGAAAACGTACCTGCCGATTTTTCAAATATTTGGGGAATATTATTACTTCAGTATAACTTATATTCGTGTTTGATTTTTCTATGATGAATTTTGATACACGCTGTATAATCAAAATAAATGTTTTTCTATCAATAATTAAATTAATTCTGGCGTCTTTTATTAAATAATTTGACTTAGTATATCCATCTGTTACATATTACTATTAATACTGAAAATACCCTGTTTCAGCATATTGGTTTAATAACTGACACAATATCACAAGTTAACAGATATACTTCATTATAAGTTAAGGTTATTCCAAAATGCAAAGTATAAAAATTAAAATTCCTACAATTTAAATAGTTACACATTAATACTTGCAATATGCAATGAAAATAGTAATTAATTAATGTTGCACTATTTTTTATCACATAATGCCTTGTATAAGGGCATTATGACAAGTAAATTCAAAATAATAAAATAAAATTAAAGTATTCTTTATGAAAATTAAAATCATATAGTACTTGTTTTTGGTCCTGTACTTTTTGTAATTTTATTCCTAAACATCCAAAATCGGGACATTTCACATCCCGACAGCCATAGTGCCGATTTTTTAACGGTTGTCCGGCAACCGTTAAAAAATCGGGGCAGTCCGAATGTATATTGTCCTTTCTACAAATCGTTTACCTAATTTAAATTCAGAGCTTCTTAACTAATCACATTTTCTTTGAGATTCTGATTTTTTTAAAAATATCATTATCGTTAAGGTGTTACTATATTATAATTAAATTGATCTATTAGTATAAGTACCTGTATTATGTAATGGTCTTTAGTATAAGGGTTTAATATCAGATTAAAAAAAGGTAAAAAGAATACAGTATTAAATTACAATGATGAATTTAGGGATCAGAAGGATATCGAAATTATTAACATGTATTTGGTAAAGAAATGAAATAGAATTTAAAATTCAATTGTATGATGCTATATAAAAAACAGTAAGATTCTAACATAATCTAATTATTATCTGAAATGAAGTGGAGGATCAATAGCAAATGCCTATTCGAGAAATATAGTTCAACACAGTGGGTGTTAGATAAATATGATAAAGTTTCTATAGAATGTTGGACTATGAAATATATGCTAAACTAAATCACTAAGGATATAATAATATTTTTCCACGACCGGGAGTAGAAGTTGGTTTCTAAAGCATCAAACTTGTGACAGAAGTAAAACATTTACTCCCTAGAGACTAAATAAGACAAAAATTTCCCTAGGGAGTTTTCATTATGACTGACAGAACAATTATGTCAAATTCGAGGTTATCAGGTTAGGTTTTGCGTCAGTTTTGACACAAACTGACGCAAAACCTAACCTGCTAACCTTGAATTTGACATAATTGTGAGCTCTTGTCATAATGACTTACAGTACCACCAACTTTAAAATCTACCATAGGCTACTAATTTTAAGATAATTGTAACTAAAATGTCAATAAATGACGTTTAAAAAAACGGGTTTTTGGTTTTAAATCTTCTTGTAACGTGAAAAAAATAGTGTATGCAATTCGGAGAGACTGCTATTTTGCTTCAGTGCAATTTCTGACTCTCGGGCTTCTCCCTTGAGTCAGAAATTGCACCTCAGCAAAATAACGCATTTCTCTCCCTCATTGCATAATCTACTATTATCAGTATGTAAAAATAATTTGGTACAAACACATGTAATACCTTTGTAAGCCACTAAAATTATTAAAATAAACCCTTTATGAAAGTTATCATCTGTTTGGGATATAAAAGGGTTGTAAATTAAACTAAAATTGGGGAAAAGAAAAATAAAACGTAAATTTTAAAAGATTTAAAGATGTGAAAACGGTAACGATGAAGAAAATGGATGTGGTGAGAATACCTAAGTAAAACAGTTATAATCTACAAAAGCACATTTCTGGAATGGGATGCCGAACTGAGTTTATTGTCAAATTACATTACATCATATAAATTGGATAACAGGGAGTGGTTTTACTGGAAGTGGTTTACATCGAGATTGTTAGCAGAGTGAGCGTTTTATGGGGGGATAGGAGGTTTTCATCTAATGGAGTTCTAATTCGGCAAGCTTGTCATTGAAATGACATCTTGTAACTTTCATCTAGTCGAGGTTCGTGATACTGGGTCTTCGGTGGCTTGAGGATTTTGGTAGGAAGACGTGGAGGGCATTTGCTGCTAACAGTTTTGCTGGAGAAAGTTGTGTAGGTAGGTGTCTTGTCTTCTTTGGCCGGGAAGCTTTTGCGGATCCAGGTGTTTGGTGGAGTTCGTACTAGGGTTTGTTTGGACGTTGGGAGATCTCTGTGAGATTGCTGCATGCGTTTGGGTTGGTCAAGGAGAGTTTTGAGGTTCCTCACAGGTGACAGAATACATATATTTGAGTAAAAACTGAAAGAAAAATATAGAAAGAGCGAAGTGAGGTAATTTTAAAGAGAGGATGTTGGACTCTAGTTTTAAGATTAATTAAATAGATGTATTTTGTGCGATTAGTTTGCAACGTTTCAGTTAAATTCAAAATGTTCTCACGGTTTCGTGCAGTTTGCCAAAATTATTCATAAGCACGTTCAATGCAGTTCTTAAGTTTATTACTTTATTACCCAAAGAGGCTATGGCATTTTGCACCCCCAATAAAACCTTTGCCGGGTGCACGTTCGTGAAAACCGCAAAATCTTAGTTTCATTGGCTATTTCGACACCCCCACGGGACTTGCAGATAGCCTACCAAATTTCAGTTTAGTTTGTAAGTAGTATCATAGAATCCTGTGAACGATAACCATCCAGCAACGCAGACGTCACTCTTAAGTGCTATTTGTATATATAATAATAATAATAATAATAATAAATTGTCTTTTATTTCCACAAAAACCAAAATTATCTAAACATATAAGAAAAGTAATTACAAAGTTTGCGGAAATAAAGGCGCGGTTCGGCATAGCATCAAGATGCGTCGCCGTTCTTTCACCTAACCTTAAAAAAAACAAAGAAAAAAAAACAAAAAACGAAAACAAACAATTCCTAATACAGTTGTAACATAATGTATCTTCAATAATGAGCAGATACCACACGTAGAATTAATTCAGCTCACTGCTTTGAGATTAAAAATGATTTAATTTTTTTTTAAATGACGCATGCTGTAGAGTTCTCTGGGAGCAGCTTAATTTATTATATATATGAACAATTTGATAGGAGTAAGAGCTTTTAAATTTCTGTGTTCTATGTTCTGGAATAGACAGACAATCTTTCCTGCGAATATTAATGTTGTGTACATCAGATCGAAATGTAATCTTATTTATATAATAATAAGACGGACATTTCGTCGTAACGACGAATGTGAATATACTCTAAAACTATAAAATCAACACTCTTTAATTTATTCAACTATACCAACATATATTGTGGTGTAAAACGCTACACTGCATCACCAATCCATGTGGTCCTTCGAGCCGGATACAGGTTAAACAATTAAAACAACAAATTCGGGCAAAAATTGTGAAGTAAATCCATTCAAGCGACCAACCTCAGAATCGGCAGCGGAAGCGGTCAGCCAACAGCGCGCCTAAGGCCCCCCACGAGTTCAGAGGAGTCCAACAAGTCATCTTAACAATACAACCACAGCGGTAAGTCCCCAAAACAATCCTTTGTTTTGTGTTTACTTCACTTGCCGGATTTGAATCAAAATGAGTTTAACAGATGCCAATGCTTTAGATAAATTAAAACGCCGACGCCTAGTAATCGTTGCAAACTTAAAAAGATTCCAAACGTTCATTGCTTCTGTAAGTGAAGATAATGTTTCCTTATCCAAATGCGATATGATGATGCTAAACCGTTAATTAATAAATTTAACGAAATTCAATGCGAAACCGAGGAACTTGTCCCTTTAACCGAGCTAACGACCGAAGTCAATGAGCGAGAGCATTTCGAGTTCATTTATTATAAAGCGCTATCTATGGCTAAACAATTAATATCGCAAAGCGAAACAATACGTGCTACCTCTGTTGCCAGTTTTAATGCTAACTTTCAGACACCTAAACTTAAGCTACCTGAGTTGAAATTAAACACGTTTGATGGAAGGCAAACTGATTGGGCAAATGATCGCAATATTTTCAAATCACTTATTCATTCCAACGAATCACTTTCATTTGTAGACAAATTTCAATATTTAAGAGGTTCATTAATCGGTGATGCTGCTAGAGTAATCAGATCTATTGCGGTCACTGAACAAAATTACACAATTTCTTGGAATAGATTATGCGATAGGTTTGACGACAAAAAGGGCACTATATTAGAGCACATTTTAGGGCTTTTAGATCTTAAATCTCCAAAACGGGAATCAAACAGCATTCGTCAATTTGCAGACGACATATCGAATCACTTAGAATCCATCAAAGTGTTAGACAGCTCAAGCAGTAACCTATTAGATAGATTATTAATTCACTTGCTTTCAACGAAGTTAGACACAGATGCAAATCGCGATTGGGAAAGAGAATCCATCTCAATTGAAATTCCTACACCTGACGTTTTTTGTAATTTTCTTATAAAACGTGCAAAGCTATCACACAAAATTCAACCTGACACTTCGTCAAAATAATATTCAAACCAACCCTCCAAAGCTTCTCACAATAAATTCACGAAACAAATCAATTTTAATTGTGCTGCGGGCATAGTAAATCAAAGCTGCCCATATTGTCAAAAAGCTCACAAAATCTATTACTGTCAATCTTTCATCAGTCTACCGGTTGAAGATAGATTCAACTATATTAAAAATTCAAAAAGATGCACTAATTGTTTAAGAGGTAACCACTTTACCAAAGATTGCAAGTCAATTCCATGTCGCACTTGCAATAAGATGCACCACACTCTCTTTCATTTCGGCGACAGTAATCAAGCTACAACTGAAATTCAAACACATCAACAAACAAATTCGAACCCAGAAACACATGTAGCAGCATACCATTTTAATTTCAACACCGCTCAAGTCATTTTAGGTACTGCAATCGTTGAAATTAGAAATTCACGCGGAACGTGGTCAAATTGCCGTGCATTATTAGACCCTGGATCGCAATGCAGTATGATCACTAGCAATTTATTTAAAAAGCTTAATCTTTAACCACTAGCGACAAATTTGCTGCTAGTCGGAATTAATCAAGCATCATGCAGGATCAAACACCGGTCCATTGTCACAATCAAATCAAAACACATTAATTTTCAATCAAACATCAGTTGTTTAGTTCTAGACAAAATCACGGAAAATCTTCCAACAGTCTCGTTTAATCGAAATCAATTAAATATCCCAGAAAACATTAAGCTTGCTGACCCAGATTTTAATAAATCATCAGATATAGATGTTTCAATCGGTGCAGATCTTTTCTGGAATTTATTATGTGTCGGAGCAATAAATTGCGGCTCCAATCAGCCAATCATTCAAAAAACCAAACTAGGCTGGATCATCTCTGGTCCTCTTACACATCCAGTCTTTTCAAACAAAATCATAAGCAATTGTTTTATAAACAAACAAGTTCAAACGCAATTGGAGAAATTTTGGACTCTCGAATCATGCGTAAACGAATCTAATGATCAGTCAAAGGAAGACGTTTTATGCGAAAACTATTTCCAACAAACGACCACTCGAGATGAAACGGGACGATTCACAGTCTCCATTCCTTTTAAAGAAAATCTAAATGAACTGGGTGATTCCTATGCGACGGCATTAAGCTGTTTTTATTCATTAGAACGCAAACTCTTAAAAAATCAATCGTTAGAACAACAATACGCCGAATTCATGGATAAATACCTTAGCCTCGGTCACATGTCTAAAGCAGGAACCAATCAAATCGCAAACGGTTATTATTTACTTCACCATGCTGTAATCCGCGACGATCACATAACCACAAAGCTCCGAGTCGTCTTTAATGGTTCATCCAAGTCTTCATCAGGTAAATCGTTAAATAATGTTCAGTTTGTCAGCCCAGCATTACAGAATGATTTGCTATCAATCCTAATTCGTTTTCGGCAGCACAAGTTTGTAATTAAAGCAGACATCGAAAAAATGTACAGGCAGATCCTAATTACACCGAGCCAAAGGCAATATCAAAATATTTTATGGCGATCCAACCCAGATGACCTAATTCAGACATTCACTCTAAACACAGTAACGTATGGTACAGCTAGCGCACCATTCTTAGCAATTCGAACATTAAATCAATTATCAATCGAAACTAAAAATTCAAACCCATTTATAAGCTCGATTATTCAAAACAATTTTTTCGTTGGTGATCTTTTATCTGGTGGTGAAACATCAACACAAATCAAACAAATTCAAAGAGAAACAACGCAAATTCTAAATACCGCAGGTTTCACACTCAGAAAGTGGGTCTCTAATGACAGGTCAATTCAACAATCAGATCATCAAACACCAATCAATCTCGCTAGCCTAGACAACCAAGCCATATCTAAAACGCTTGGCATTCAATGGAATAACAAAACAGACTCATTGCAATTTTCGATTCAACTCAATTCAAAATCACGCATTTCAAAACGCTCAATTATATCGGAAATTGCACAGATATTCGATCCTCTCGGATTAGTGGGTCCATGTGTTGTCACAGCAAAAATAATTTTGCAACGGCTGTGGCAACTAAACTTATCATGGGACGAATCAATACCGTCAAATCTTTACACGCAATGGACAAAATTCAAATCACAATTGGACGAGTTAAATCAAATTTCAATTCCGCGACATGTTTTATGCAATAATCCAAAACAACTCGAGATGCATGGTTTCTCTAATGCCTCGGGATCAGCCATCGGAGCGTGTATTTACATCAAGTCTACAAACAACTCCAATCAGACTGTCGTGCAATTAATTTGCGCAAAATCACGTATTGCGCCATTGAAAACAATTTCAATACCTCGTTTGGAACTTTGCGGTGCTTTACTACTTGCAAATTTAGCAAAAAAGGTCAAAACCTCTTTAAATGTAAAAATCAATCGCGAATTTTATTGGAGCGATTCAATGATAACGTTATCATAGATAGCTGCATCTCCAAGCCGATGGAAACAATTTGTGGCAAACCGCGTCACAGAAATACAAAACCTCTTGCCCAACGCTAAATGGAACTATGTGCCCACGCAGGACAACCCTGCAGACATTATTTCACGTGGAATAAATCCGAAACAATTAAAATCGTGCAATCTGTGGTGGAATGGTCCATTGTGGTTAAACAAATCTTCCAACCATTGGCCTAAACAAACAACTAAGACTGAAATAGACATTCCAGAAGCACGTATCTTCAAAAATATTGCTTTAATCACTACTGAAACAAACAATTCATTAATCGAAAGATATTCATCTTATGTCACATTAAAGCGAATCGCAGCTCTTTTATTAAGATTTAAATTTAACTGTCTAGCACACAAAACTAATCAGGCCAAATTAACTGGTTATTTAAAAACAAGGGAATTAGAAAATGCATAAACAGCCCTGATCAAAACCATACAGCCAATCGAATTTCAAGACAAATACGTGAACTTATTAAAAGGTAAACCCATAAAACCATCAAGCAAATTGTTATATTTAAATCCATTTTTGGATGAAAACAAGATAATTCGCGTTGGTGGCCGAATCAAAAATTCAAATTATTCTTTTAATCAAATCCATCCGATTATTTTGCCCAGCAAAAGCACATTAACAAAATTAATTATTTGTAACGAACACAAGCAACTATTACATGCAGGCATAGCCACAACGCTTGCTTCGGTGAGACGAAAATATTGGCCAATTTCTGGCAAATCTATAACAAAAACTTGTGTCAAACAGTGCATTCCTTGTTTTCGCGCTAACCCGATAATGGGTGATTTGCCGAGTTGTCGTATTAGCCCAGGTAAGCCTTTCATCAAAACTGGTGTTGATTACGCCGGCCATTTTTTTATCAAAGAAAACACGAGTCGACGTTCAAGATTAGTCAAAGCTTATATTGCAATTTTCATTTGTATGGCAACAAAAGCAGTTCATATTGAACTTGTGAGCAATCTAACTACAGAGGCCTTTTGGCAGCCCTTGACAGGTTTATAGCGCGAAGGGGCACGGTTACCGATTTATACTCGGACAACGGCACAAATTTCATAGGTGCTAATAATCAATTAAAAACGTTATCGGCATTATTTGAGTCAGAGCTTAACAGAAACAAAATCATCAACACACTAACAAATAAGAGCATTTAATGGCATTTTAATCCGCCAAGAGCCCCCAACTTTGGTGGATTATGGGAATCATCTGTCAAGTTAGTAAGAAATCATCTCAAACGTATACTAGGCGATTCGAATTTAACTTTTGAACTTTTCAATACTGTTTTGATTCAAATCGAAGGCATAATCAATTCCAGACCTTTAATTCCTTTGTCCAACGATCCAAACGATTTGTCCGTTCTAACACCAAACCATTTCCTAATTGGAGACTCATCAAGCCAAATTCCGCATCCGAATATAACCAATACAATGACTGGACGTCTAAACCAGTGGCAACGAATCCAGCAGCTGAAACAACACTTCTGGAAACGGTGGAGTCAGGAATACATCACGCTATTACAGGGACGCTCAAAATGGAGAAAATCTTCTGGCCCCAATCCACAGCTTGGGCAATTAGTGCTCATCAAGGAAAAAAATTCACAACCTCTAGAGTGGACAATGGGAAGAATCATTCAACTCCATCCAGGGAAGGATGGCATCAATCGCGTGGTCACCATTCACACATCAAGCGGCGAAATCAAGCGCCCAATATCAAGTGTCTGTGTTTTCCCCATAAGTGACAGTGCAAGTGACTAAAACACTAATCAATTGAAAACCAACTTTTCAATAGGGGGGAGAATGTTGGACTCTAGTTTTAAGATTAATTAAATAGATGTATTTTGTGCGATTAGTTTGCAACGTTTCAGTTAAATTCAAAATGTTCTCACGGTTTTGTGCAGTTTGCCAAAATTATTCATAAGCACGTTCAATGCAGTTCTTAAGTTTATTACTTTATTACCCAAAGAGGCTATGGCATTTTGCCCCCCCCCCCCAATAAAACCTCCAGTGTACGTTCGTGAGAACCGCAAAATCTTAGTTTTCCACGCCAAAAGTGACCGAACGTTTGATTGGCTATTTCGACACCCCCACGGGACTTGCAGATAGCCTACCAAATGTAAGTAGTATCATAGAATCATGTTAACGATAACCATCCAGCAACGCAGACGTCACTCTTAAGTGCTATTTGTATATATTATGTGAATATATTAAGGAAACGGCATACATTTTACTTAACGAAGAAAAATGCGTGTCGTCTTTCTCAATATTTTTAGACAATAGTTGGCTATCGATTCTTAAAGATGAGATCAAGTAGGTACAGATATCAACAAACGTCAATGTCAGAAAATTCATTGGAGGTTGGTCGTTTTTTCTTCCAGTGAAAAAAAGATAAGTTCTTGTTAGTTCTAATTGTTATTCGTTGATAACGAGGGCAGATTGTCCCTCGAAACGTTCGTTGTTAATATTTTCGTTATTTAATATTTTAATTTGCAGAGTGGCGAAATACCCATATAAGAAAATGAATTATGAATTCACGCCACAAAGAAGTTTCAGAGATTATCTTAATCAAAGGTATGGGCCTAATATAACTAGTAACTTCCGAAGTTGGGAAACACTTTACAAGAAGCTGGCACACTCTGAAAATAGTATAACTTTCCTATGTCGTTGTAGAAATAGCTGTATTATTCCAAAAGGGTTTAGACTCAAAGCACCTTATGTAAGTGCTCGTTCTAGTAATATCATGAAAAGAGCTAGTGAAGCTCTAGTTAGAGACAGAATACAGTTTCACAGACATAACAAAGTGATACTATTTTCTGACATAAACAAACTGGAACAGGTTATGCAAAGGGATGTACGGGAAGACGATTTCAATCGTATGTACAACTCTATTAGTAATACCTACAACAAAACACACACAGAGCAAAAACGTACACATTTAAAAAAGTACCAACACCTCATACAAGAAAAACACACAATTGAACTAAATACACTAAAGAACAGTGACACTTTTTTAAATAAAACTGTAGTTAATCTGTCTTCTAAAGAACTAAACGCCACTGACAAATTAGTTCTTGGCAAAGGGCTCAACTACGCAGTGGCGCCAAAACGAATTAATAAACTTGATTTAGTTACAGCTATAGAAGAGACTTGTCAAAAACTTTCAGAAGACATTAGACAGGAATACAGAATTAGAAACAAAATCATACTAGAACGACTTTACACAATCAGACAAAATATATCCGAACAAGAAAAACATTCACTACACACACTAAAAACCGATAACACAATTAAAATTCTACCTGCAGACAAAGGCAACGCCACAGTAGTACTTGACACAACCACATACAACGAAAAACTTTTAACACTAATTAGTGAGGGACAATACACTAAACTAAATAAAGATCCAACACGTACAATAGAAACAAAAATATACAGAACACTTTACAAACACAGAGAACAATTTACAGATTTTGTAAGACGTACGCTAACACCACACTACAGTAAACCACCACATTTTTATGGATTACCAAAGATACACAAACCAAATGTACCACTTAGGCCAATAGTTAGTTCTATAGGTTCTCCTTGTCACAGTTTAGCTAAATATTTACTTAAGATACTGACTCCTATATCAGGAAATACAGACACGTATATAAAGAACACGCCCCATTTCCTTGAAAAACTTAAAGAAGCAAACATAAACACACAACACTTAATGGTTAGTTTCGATGTAGTTAGTCTCTTCACTAATGTTCCAGTAGACAAAACACTCAACATCATTAAACATAAGCTACAAAACGATAACACATTACATACACGAACAACATTAAACGTTGGTACCATTATGGAACTCTTAACACTATGCATTAAAACGACATACTTTCAACTAAACAATGAATTTTACCAACAAGATTTCGGGATGGCAATGGGTTCACCTTTATCTCCCATTGTTAGTAACATTTTTATGGAAGACTTTGAACAACAACATGTCTACACGTACACCAACAAACCAGTAGTTTGGTGGAGATATGTCGATGATGTTTTTGCAATTTGGCCTCATGATATAGATGAGGTGGACAAATTTCTTGAACATATTAACAGTAAAGAAACCTCCATCAAATTCACATTAGAAACAGAGCAAAACAATCAGTTACCCTTTCTTGATACACTAATCACACGCACAATAAATACTTTTGAAACATCAGTATACCGTAAGAAAACCAATACTAATAGGTACTTACATTTTAATTCTAACCATCACAAAAACATAAAGACAGGCGTTGTAAAAAGTCTTTACGACAGAGCCAAAGTTGTTTGCTCTAATGATACAATTTTCAAAAAAGAGAAAGAATTTATTATTAATGTTTTACAAGATAATGGCTATCCAGAGACTCTTGTTCGGAACATTTTCAATACACGAAGCAATGCCACACACATACAAAGGAATGACACTCAAAAATATAATACTCTTACTATACCATATATTCCAGGCATATCTGACAAAATTAGACGAATTGGAAATAGATTCAATGTTAGGACGGTATTCAAAACGATGAATACTTTACGGTCAGTTCTTACAAAAACTAAACCGTTCAACGAAGAACAGCATTCAAGGAATTGTATATATAGTATTCCCTGTGAATGCGGGAAATATTATATCGGTGAAACATCCAGGCTTTTAGCAGTAAGAGTTAAAGAACATAAAAATATGTTGAAAACGTATCAATTCAATAAGTCTAAGCTGGCAGAACATGCTTGGGATGAAAACCATAAAATACAATGGGACAACACAAAGATCTTGTCTAAAGAATCGATGTCAACAAGGCGAAAAATTAAGGAAACGGCATACATTTTACTTAACGAAGAAAAATGCGTGTCGTCTTTCTCAATATTTTTAGACAATAGTTGGCTATCGATTCTTAAAGATGAGATCAAGTAGGTACAGATATCAACAAACGTCAATGTCAGAAAATTCATTGGAGGTTGGTCGTTTTTTCTTCCAGTGAAAAAAAGATAAGTTCTTGTTAGTTCTAATTGTTATTCGTTGATAACGAGGGCAGATTGTCCCTCGAAACGTTCGTTGTTAATATTTTCGTTATTTAATATTTTAATTTGCAGGGTGGCGAAATACCCATATAAGAAAATGAATTATGAATTCACGCCACAAAGAAGTTTCAGAGATTATCTTAATATACTCTGAAACTATAAAATCAACACTCTTTAATTTATTCAATTATACCAACATATATTGTGGTGTAAAACGCTACACTGCATCACCAATCCAGAGGAGTACTTACTATTTTATATTTGTTGAATGGCAAGTAATGTAAGGAGAAGGTATTTGTAATTGATTTTGTACTTGAAATTACAGGTGACAGAAGTATAAGTTGTCATGAAACAAAAGAATCAAATTTCAGGAATAAATGTGTCAAGATTATGAGCGAATCCGACCTGTGTTTCAGTTAAGAGTAAAAATGGATAATCCATAATTATATAAGGGCAAATGAGTTACTTAAAATTAAATTTTAAATGAGAATTGGTTGAAAATAAACTAAAGTATAGTAAAAGTCAGATGTAATAGCTAAAGTATAATGATTATTATTATAACACAAAACCATTTTCGTACATAAAGACCATTAAAACACAGTCAATTATAATAAAAAAAGCGCCACAACGTGGAGCCAGAATAATATATTTAGTAAGATCTTTAAAAATGCGACTGAAATATTTAATTCGTAGGAGCGTGGAATATGTTCTTTTAGTATTCTACAGTGTGTCCCAGGATTGATGTTACAAAAGGTGAGATGGACTAAACATTTTTGAATTTTATTTTAAGGTTGTGGGATTAGGTCCCGCTTGGCCTGAACAGAATTTTAAGGATATTTTCAGTTTTTGAAAAAACAAGTCGAGCTTGACAGTGAAGCGAAAACTATTTTCTTTTCTGGTAAACTACCCTTTATGTTCATGATACGGCAAAATTTTTCCGAAAAAAAGTTGTTTAGAATGATAAATTATGGTGCTATACAAAATTTCAGGAAGATCTACTTACTTAAATCAGACCGTTAAAATTGTATTTATTAAAAATTACGGTTTGATCTAATTACGGGGAACTTCCTGAAGTTTTGTATAGGGTCATAATTTTTTATTCTGAACAAATTTATTTAGCAAGATTTTGACGTATTATAAACAAAAAGGACAGTTTACCTGAAAAGAAAATACAATTTATTCTGTTTATCTAAAAATAACGGTTTAGGCTAATGCGGTAGATCTTCCTGATATGTTGTATAGGGCCATAATTTATTATTCAGAACGACTTTTCTTGGTAAAAATTTGCCGTATCATAAACAAAATGGGTAGTTTACATGAAAAGAAAATAGTTTTCGTTTCACTGTCAAGGCCGACTTGTTTTTTAGAAAACTAAAAATATTCTTAAAATCCTCTTCAGACCAAGCAGGACCAAATCTCACAACCTTAAAACAAAATTCAAAAATTTTTAGTCTATCTCACCTCTTGTAACATCAATCCTGGGACACACTGGATACAGGGTGTTTGTAGATCGCTGGACAGCTCATAACTTTATTAATAATAGAGATATAAAAAAAATTTTTTTGTTTTAAATGCTAGTGCACAATCTACAAATTGACGTAAACCAGTTTAAGCCATGCCCTCTTATTTTTTCTCAGTGATACACGACTTTGGTTTTTTAAATGGAACACCCTGTATATTTTTAGATATTTGCAATCAGCGCTAAAGGTGATTTATGATAGACTGTTTAAATTTTAAATTTAGGAACTTACTATTTTTCAAAATTAAAAAAGAGTGCATTAGATGAAGTATCTTTGTGATAACATAGTTTCATAAAAGTAAGCCGATATTTCTGAAATTTTTCATGAGATCATAATTTTACATTTTGAACAACTCTTTCTGATGGCATTTTGTCGTATTTGAAACAGAAGAGGTACTTTATCTGATAAAACAATTGCTTTTATCTACCGCTAGTGAGGGCTTATGAAGACCAATCAAACATTTTCGTATTAAGATCTTCGACTCAGAATTGTACAAGGAATATCGCTACCTGGAGCTTTTGCGCCAATTTGTATACACCCTGTATAACGAACAAAAACAAAATAACGTACCAACTAAATTACATCTTGACCTTGAATTATTTTCCTAAAAATATACAAAACACTTAACAAAAACAATTTTTATTGATCGTTATGATTATTACACTCGTTGTTGTTGTGTACATGCCATCTTATTTTCCTTTTTGCTTGATACAATTAAACTTAATGCAGTAAACTTTTAGCAGTCACAGTGACAGATGTTTTCATAAGCAAATTGCAATGTGACATTCACTTACAGACTTAAGACATGACTAGATATTCTGTCTTTCTTTCCAGGGCCTACCCTAAATGAGTTTTTTTTTTGGAACACACGATATATAATCCCTAATGAGCTGTAGGCATTTTATGAAATTATGTTCTAAAGTAAAAGTTAGCACCTATAAGCCAATTCATTTAATGCGGACGTACACTAACCTAGCATCTGTTGAAACCAGATATAACAAACACGAGAAAACGAAAAAGACAGCAGACAATTCAATCTGGAAATCGATTGAAGTCAGGGCTAATTAATACCATATTTGAAGAAAGCTAATTAAAAATATTTTTTTTAAATACAGAGATATACGTGTTCTATTTAAAATCGAAACAATTCAATTTGCAAATTATGAGCTATCTGTATAGCTTGCATACCCAGAGAACGTAAGCAGAAATATTTGGACATTTAACGTCTTACGTATTGGTGTATTCGCTTTTTTTAATCTAATTCTATTGGATCCTGGTATTAATTTATTTCTACTTTTCTCACGGTTTCGTGTTTATTTCTTCTTGTATCAACAACGACTAGATTTGTATTTTTAATCTTGGTTTTCTGTTTTCTTTAGAGAGCTCAAGTGCTTAAATTATTATTTTAAGGGCGTTTGTTTGTTATCCGTTGAAATAAGGCATCTTAGTGGAATTGCTATTTATGCTAAAATACGCAGATCTAAAAAACAATTAAATTTAGGGGTATCAAGTGATATATCAAAAGAAAGTTCATTATTTTGACCATTACAAAATAAAAATATATACAGAGCGTTCCATTTAAGACAATCGAAATTATAAAATTGCCAAATGTTGGGCACCCTGTATAACATTAATACCCACAGCGACTATTTTACCCTGGAAAGATAATTAACGAAAAGTTTAATTTTTTGGAAACGTTTTCCTTAATTCAACTGTTTTCTGTTGCAAGAGCCGCCTGAATTTCAGCATTTTCTTGCATAAAATCAGTAATAACTCTAAAACCGTTGACGTTAGACCTATGCAACTTTATATCGACATTTCCAGGACTATAATACAAAATTTTCAAACTACATAAAGAAAGGGTATTGCATTAAAAAAAATTTGATTAGTCACCTTTTTGTGTCACTCAACGGCAGGTTTGGTTTTTCTTACTACGCTAATTTCAAAATTTGCATTTTAAAAACGTGTAAGTATTGTTTGAGAACGCCTTCAAGAATAACCAGTTACTTAATACAAGGACACATATTATTAAAATGTATTTTTGTTATCAAATAATGCGCTTACCTTATTTCAGTCAACAACAGGTCCACCTGTAACAAAAAAGTTATCGGTTAGGAGTGGCAGTTATTCCATCATGTTTATCAAATAATAAAAAAAACGCATTTTCGTTTACATAATAATCATCCAGTGTGTGTGCAGCGATTAGAAGAAAGGTGCAAAAACCCGTGGGCGTCGCGAGTGACGTGCAAGGGGGTGCACTTGCATTTCCCTAATCTCGAGCTAAAAAATCTGGTGTGATACATTCACACAACTTCCTTTTACAATGATCTTATAATTAGCCACAAATTTGATTTTTAATTTTTGAGCAGTTGTCAAAAATTACAAAATCTACAAAAACGGTACAAAGTACGTAGAGCATTAGTTCAAGAGACAAATTTTCTCTAAAATTTCAAGCTGAATTCAAAAATGTAATAATATACCGGGCGTTCTGTTTAAAATAAAACTTAATAAACAAATAAAAAGAAAAAACAAAAGAAACCCATTTTAAAGGTATTCAACTGGAAAGTCACCTATCTCACATCAATATAAATTAAAAATGCAGTAAAAATGGTCTAATTTTGTTTGGCAGTGATCGTTTACTACCCCTATATTAAGGGTCTATGGCATATCTCCGAATCGACAAAACGCTGAATCTTGTTTTAATGCCAAAAAAGTCGAATTTGTTGGAGTGAAGAAAACGGCGCTAAAACCCAAATCCCCTAGTCCGCTATTGGTGGATATGGCAAAAATTAAAAGATGCGGAATATTTACGACCAAACGAATTGCGAGAATTGTTTTAAAGTTGTTAAGTGGTACATTAAGTATTTTTTTCTACGATCGTGTTAAAATGACAATTGTTTGCACTGTTTCTAGTGTCAAAAGCGAAGTTTGTAGCACTTTTAATATTAGCGCCCAAAATACGTCTTATTCGCACGTTGCCGTTGGAGGCGTGTTTTAATAATTTATTAAAACACGCTTTGCCGTAAATTGTAATGTCAACATAACCTAGAATACCTAACAGAATATGACGGACAAAGTGTCACTGAACTAAGTTTTCATATTTCTGTTACGATCGTAGAAAAAATGGCGTATGATGCACATGTATAAGAGCCATTAAAGCACTACCGACGTTAAAAGCACTCCTCTAGCGCGTCGTGCTCTTAAACTCGTCGCACGTGCTTTAAAGGCGTACTTATACACTTGTATCATAATATACTATTAAATTACAACAATAATAATTTTCACTAGCAATTGCCGGCGTCGGTAACTCAGTGGTTAAGCCTTCTGACTACTGATTTAAGGTCGCGAGTTCGATTCTTGGTCTCGGTGAGGTTTTTAAAAATAAAAAATGCGGATGAAAGCCTCTACAGAATGCCATCATTCGGAAGTGATGTAACGCCGTGGGTCCCATGTTACTACGATGTGTAGCATGTAAAGGATCTCTTGCTAGGGTCGGAACTCCTTAGTTTCGGCAAGTAGGACTTTGACCATATGACCAAAGCAGTCGGTGCCTAAGGTAGCTGGTACCCTGCATGTCTAGACCTTGTCAATTAACAAACAAACAAACAAACTAGCAATTACTGTCAGCATAAACAACACACCTATAAACCAATAGTGGATGGTCTAACTAGATATCTGTATATCCCTTGTGCATTTTTGTAATTGATTATTTAGAGTGGTCTCATTTTGTTCTTTATGCTGTGGGCAATTAGAAAAGTGGCGAGGGAGGGGAGGGGGTTATTTGGAGGTAAGTTATTATTTTAACCCGTAATCAGTGAGTTTGAAGGATATAGATACAAACATAAGCTCCCATATTGTACTAACTTAGACATACTGTAAGGTGCCATCCTTTTCTCAAGCAAAATAATGTATATGTGTTTATCTTTCTCGTTTGCGCTGCCAACCATAAAGCTAAGAAGCCAAAATTTACATTGCCATTACGTATTTGTCATCTTATATCAATGCATCTTGTATTTTCAAATAATTTCGAAGTAATCGGCACACCTTACGCATTCTAGAAAGTTTCAATAGGGTGTCTCAAGTTTTTTTGTGTTAGTTTTTATAGAAATTTTCATTTAAAGGTTTTTGTCACTCGGCTCGCCTGTATTGATTAATAAAAATTGCGAAGTTTTTTAATCAAGGTAGGCGATCCTCACACACGATACATTTCAGCATCTTGACTATAATTTACAAAATTTCTTCGCAATTTCAATGATTTTCTAGGAACTAGACGAATTTACGTCTTTGCAATATAGCAACTTCACGTAAAAAGCTTAAAATGCGTACGGTTTTTTTTTCACAAAAATGAGTTACTTTGACGTTTACGTGTCATTCATAAAAAATTGTAGTAATCAAAAACATACGTTTCTGAAAAACAGAAAGAAGCTTGGTGTGTTGGCACATAACCGTATGTAATACGTTAATGCTGTATTTGTATCTATATCTTTCAAAATCACTGCCTGTAACCACAGACGAGGAGTCAAATTGACTCCGTCCAAGTTGTAAATTCCTAGTTTCTCCCCACCCCTGTTAGATATACGCTTGTACGTTTCAGTGCCGCTCAGTATAAAGTCGTCTGCCAAAATAGTGTGTTGCGCTTGTGACTAGCTATCTGTTTATTGTGTGTTAAAAATTCGTAGGGGTCAAAACGACGTCAGGTCTGTGTATAAGTGACCAATCAGAAAGCTGGATTTAGTTAAGTTATCGTGTATAATTTCGATTATACAACTCAGTATAAATTTGGTCAATAGTAATTGAGAATTTTACTTAGTTACAAGGTATAGATAAACGGATATACCCTTGACGACGTGGTATGATCATTTCGGTGTTTCGGTGGGTCCAACAAAGCAAAAATAATGGATAATAATAATCTAGAGCCATGATGTAATAACTGTCTATTGTGCAAATTCGAGGTTAGCAGGTTAGGTTTTGCGTCAGTTTTGACACAAACCTAACCTGATAACGTCGAATTTGACATAGACTTACAGTGCCACCAACATAAACAGTGCCACTAACACAAACAGTGCCAACCTAAGAAATAAAATAATTTATTATTATTGGTCTATTCATTATATAATCGTAACGAATACCACTCGAGCAATCGAAAATAATGATTATTTTTCACTCTTAACTCGACGTAATCCTTAAAATACCACTCGAGCTGCGCTCTCGTGGTTTTTCGTAGATTACGTCTCGTTACTCGGAAAATAATCGATGATTATCCATGCTCTTGTGATATTATAACTGATTATACAAAATCGATTATATTAGAGCAACATCACTAGGCGACGCAATACATAACTTTTGTCAGCTTGATGTTGTTTTCATGGAGATGACCATCAGCTAGGTAAATACAAACAAATCGAGCTGCCAGTAAAATATTTATTTGTTCCTAATATTAACATTTACTCAAAAAATAATCAAATCGAGTACAATGCGTACTTCGAACAAGTTATACGTCTCAAACTTCCTGCACAATAACAAATCGTGTCAGTTTTACAGAATAATCCTCCCGCTGACGCGGTCGGACTATTTAACCTGTCAAACTGACACTCTGTTATTATTGTGCAACAAGTTATCGACATATAACCCGATAATATCGGAGTACCTACTTATATTATTACTACTGATAATTCTTGTTTTAGCATCAAATTGATTTGGCTGTTTTATCTAGGTTTTAACAATTAGGAAAGACGAAGAGCCTGGATCATCAATGAGGATAAGGTATGGAGATAAAGATAACGAAGAAACATTGCTGAGATTGATAGAACAGGTTAGTTCAGGCGAAAGTGACGTAGAATTCTATGCTGATTATGCTCCAAGCGATCATGACACAGAGTCTGAAATAGAATCAAATGAAGATTTTAGGCATAATACAACTGAAGATGAAGAATTACAATTGAAGAACCAGATCTCTCGCTTAGTACAAATTGTTTCCAGGGTAAAAATCGCTACAAATGGTCTAAGGTATCTCGATATTGTAAAAACACGCGTATCTTCAATCATAATATTATCATGAAGTGTCCGGAATTGAAAAATCGTGCGGTTTACAAAGAAGAGCCAGAAAATGTGTGGAATACTCTCTTCGATGATGAGATAATTCTTCAGTGTACAAATACACGCATGGCTAGAATAAGATTGAAATATAAAAATTAAACTAGAAGTGATCTTCGTGATTTGGATGTCTTACAGCTTAGATCATTTATATGTTTTCTACTGTTCACTTCAATCTTCAAATATATTTATGAAGATTGACGGTCCCTATTCGCTACTGATGGGTCAGGTCCTGACATATTCAGGTGCGTTACAAATGCTAATCGATTTGCAGCCATTCTTTCAGCTGTAATATTTGACGATCCCGAAACCAGAGCTGAACGTAGAAATAAGGTTATACTTGCTCCAATTTCAGACATTTTTAATGGATTTATTCGTAATTCTTAAACGTTTACACAATATGTTTTTGTGCATGTACATATGTATATGTATATATATATACGAGATTTTGGTTTCATTTAGAAGCCGTTTAAAATTCAAAATGTACACACCTCAAAAACCCTGCAAGTATGGATTAAAACTAATGGGTCCAACGGATGCAAGAAATGGATATCTACTAAACGCCTATATTTATTGTGGAAAAGATGTGGATGGATATGATTTATTCAAAGATTTGAAGAAGTACTCTAAGCCAACCCAAACTATACTTAAGCTCGCGAAAAGAATTATCGGTACAAATCAAAATATAGCGGCCGATAATTGGTCTTCTTCCATAGAGCTGATAGATGCACTGAAGGAAGTAAACCTCACTTATGTAGGAACTCTGAAAAAAAAACAAGAAGGGAATTCCTCCAGAGTTTCTTCCAAAACCAACAAAGCATGTGCTCATCTTTATTTGGATATATCAATAACATAACGATATCGTATGTGACAAAGACAAATAAAGCTGTCATACTAGCTTCTTCTGTTCGCCACCGAGATAGCACTGACGACGGTAAACCAGAAATTTTCTCCTATTACACTAATACAAATGGAGGTGTGGATAATCTTGATGAAAAATTTAGTATTTATTCATCAGTTCGAAAAGCAAGGCGATGGCCTATGGCTATATTTTTCAGAATGGTGGACATTTCTTTTGTAAATTCATGTTTACTTCATCAGTCATACAGAGATAATCCGAAGCTGACCAAATATAATTTTGTTAAACAATTAGCAATGGTAAACCTGAAATGGGACGCAGATTACAGAATCTTGGCATTGCACGTGAAGTCAGGATGCGAATTAGGAGAGTTCTGCAAATAAAATAAGACAATAATGTTGTTGAAGAAGAAAACTTTGAAGTCCGAAAAGCATGTATGAGATTGCTTGCGAGTAAAAGAAGAAAAACATCTAATTTTTGCATTATGTGTAAAATCCTTATTTGTATGGAATGCACAAAGAGGGTAGGTATAGACTATAGAATGTACTGCTTGAGCAACATGTCAAAAAATCGGTTGTAGTTTTTTATATTGTAAGTTGTTTCTATAGTATTATATACATACCACCAAACCAAAAAATTCAATATCACGAATTGAACAGAATTATTAGACAACTACCGTCCCTTTCGTAATAAGCGACGACTTTAACGGGCATCGCCTCTTATGGGGTTGCACAATCAGCGACACAACAAGAAAGATTATTGAACGGCTCGTAGACAGTGATAACATATTCCTGTTAAACACCGCCAACCACACCCATTTCGACTCAGGAACCGGAAACTTCTCGGCCATAGATCTTAGCATATGTGACCCTAAAATTGCACCTAACATAACGTGGACTGTTATTGAAGACTTACACGATAGTGACCACTTCCCTATAAAATAAATCTCCAGAGCAACAATATACACCCAAAAATTAACCCACTTACCAACCACAAAGGGTGTGATTCAACACAGCCCATCGGGATCTATACAGAACCCCATTTACACCAACTCACAAAGAAATAAATCAGTCAGAAAACATAGACACAATAGCAAACAACTTCACAACTCAAATATACAATGCCGCAGAGATTACCATAACGAAAACAAAAAAAAAACGCACTCCTAAGAAACTCAGTACCATAGTGGAACCAAAATTGCGAACAAGCGTGTCCTAAAAATATATAAGAAACACAAAACAACTGAAAACTTAACAGAATTTAAAAGATTGGGCGCAATAGCGAGGAGAGCAATTAAAGAAAGCAAAAAACGATTACGTGTAACATATATGTCCACTATAAATCACCACAGTACCCCCAAGAAAATGTGGAGGGAAATCAAAGTAATGAAGGGTATAAATACGCAATTCAGATTAGAAGAATTAATACATAATGATATAGCAATAACAACACCCTCTGAAATAGCAAACCAACTAGCAGATGTATTCGAACAGAACGCAGGCAATCAACAATATGAACCCGAATTTCTCAACTATAAGCTTAACAAAGAAAAGGAAGAAATCAACCAAGAGGAACAACACCAACACCCAATTAACACACCCTTCGTGAAATGGCAATTTGACGACGTTGTGGTATCTTGTAAAAATGAAAGCTCCGGCCCTGACAATATCCCATTTCAAGTAATAACGAACTAGACGAGAAATCAAAAATATATCTACTAAAAATATATCTACAACAACTTCTGGAAAAAACATAACTTTCCAAATATATGGCGATCGTCAATAATTATCCTTATTCTAAAACCGAACAAGCAGAAAAACCAACAAGAGCTACAGCCCCGTCGTACTCACTTGCTTTCTCTGTAAACTTATGGAAAAGATGGTAAATAAACGGCCAATGTGGTATGTAGAACAGAACAATATTACCGACTCCTCACAAACTGGCTTCAGACAGGAACACAGTATGATAGACAATATACGATCCCTGGAATCAGAAATCCGAGCTGCGTATAATAATAAACAATTCCTCATAGCGATCTTTTTTGATCTCGAAAAAGCGTATGACACCGTCTAGAAACACTACATATTAAAAACGGTACTGCAATACGGACTTCTTGGAGACATTGCTCTCTTTATAAGAAATTTCTCAAACAAAGGTCCTTTAAAGTGAAAACAGAATGAACGTACTCAGAAAGCCATACACAATTCACCACAAGAATCCATAATAAGCGTAACATTATTTCTGGCAGCCATAAATGGAGTGGGAAACACAATATCACTACCAACAAAACAATCTATCTACGTAGACGATATGGCAAGGTATTGCAGGGGAAAAAACGTAAACAACGTCCAATGACAAATACAAGACTCCATAACGAAACTAGAAGAATGGACGAACACAACTGGATTTAAATTCTCATCTACAAAAACCAAGTGCATGCCCTTCACAAGACGACAGCTCCCAGTGATACCGAATATTACTCTTCATGGAACAACAGTGGCATATGAAATGGCGATTCACTTTCTAAGCGTAACTTTTTACAGGAACCTTTTCTGGAAAAACACATTCAAACACTCAAAGCAGATTGTAACAGAAGACTAAACCTACCAAAAACTTTAAGCCATCATTACTGAGACACTCACAGAGAAACGCTTTTGCGTATTTACAACGCTCTTATAAGAACCAAAATAGATTATGAAAGCCAGGCTTATGGCTCAGGGAGTAAAACCATACTTACATCCCTAGACGCAGTTCACCATTCAGCTATGAGAATAATTGGGGGAGCATTTACAACCAGTCCCACAATCAGTACATTAGCAAAAATTGGAGAAGAACTACTTATATCTAAGAAGACAACTAGCCTTCCCATATTCAATAAATACAACTGAAACCGCCCATCGCACGCAGATCCAAGCCAAAGTTCACAACCAAAAACTATCCCCAGACTTTTCCATTAGACTATACAACATCCAAGAGCAACTAAACCTAACAATTTCACGATTAGTCCACTCCATACACTGTACAATTCCACCTTGGACATACAAAAAACCAGATCTGATACTAGCCCTCACACGCTATAACAAAGACGATACACCCCCAGCCACCTTTAAGCAAACATTCCTTCATAATATGTAGACATATATATACGGATGCATCAAAGATTGCCAATGGAGTGGGTTCAGCCTTAATAGTAATAAAGAGACATTCCAATTCAGAGTTCAACTATACAGCATTCTACAAAGCTTAAAATGTATTGAACAAAATAGTGATAAAAATGTGTGATATACAGCGATCCCGTTAGTGCAATCAACAGCATAACAAACATGTATACCAAAAATGCACTGATACACAAGATACGCGCTTTACTAAATAATATATACCAACAAAGGAAAATGGTAACATTGTTCTGACTACTTTCACACATGGACTTTTCTGGCAATGAAGAATCAGACCTAGCCGCAAAAGCAGCATCAACCAACACGACCCTCGCCACAAGAACTTCATACTACCAACAGTCTTCAGGACTGAAAAAATCTTAGAAGAGTGGAGCGAAATATGGTAAAACACGACAAACAATAAATTAAGGGATGTCAAACCTACAACAAAACCATGGGTAACACATACAAATAACAGAAAAGAACAGCAATGCCTCACAAGACTAAGAATCAGACGCACGAGACTCATTCACCAATATCTCTTCATCAACCCTTCTCCACGACCACACATCTGCGACACATGCAATCAACCAATCACAATGAAAAATCTACTTGTCGAGTGCCAAAAGTACACACAAATAAAAGTGAACAACAGTGCAAGTAACGAACAGAAGTTAATACGTTTTTTAAAATACTTATACTGCTTTCCCAAATCTAATACGAAATCAATTTGATCACTATAACACATTTTTTACAATTTCCTAGCTAGATATAAATTCTGTATTAACCTATATCGTGTAACTTACTAATGTAATACTGGTGCTAAAACCTAATAGGTAGATGCCCCTTGATTTAAATAAATAAATGAATAAACAATGAATCGCTTGTTTCGCTCCTTTTGTTAGCTTTATTGGCATTTTGAAGGTATATTTTACAAAACCTTGTAATAACCTACAGCGTTCGAACAGCTGTCAAAAGTGATGTCAGAAATCACAGCCTGCTCTAAGTCATGTTGAAAAAAGATAGACTTTAATACTAAAGCTGATAACCTTTGGAAACTGTGTCCAGTACACTTTTCAGCGTCCAGTAGTTTTAAATAGTTGGCAATTTCTCGCCCCATTTTGGTTATCTTGTTGACATCTATTGTTTGACAAGTGCACTTGCCATTTGATAGTTTAATAATATATATCAGTAGACACGTTTGGAGGATGTAGCTGTGGATCAATATATTCTTGAAAAACATCATAGAATTTACCAGTTATAGTAAAACTACTTCAAGTTTTGGTTTTGTGTGACAGGGATGGTGACCGACATTGTTTTGTTTATGTCAGCTATATCATATATTTTCATGACATATATTTCGTTGGTCCTACAAGCACACAGTTCCCATTATAAGAGCAACCTTAAAAATATCGTCAATTGTAGGTAAACATGTAAGCATATTATTAAGAAGATTTCTTACTTTGCAAGATATATTTCATCTGGAGCTTTGCATAAGAATTCATCAATTTCCTTGGGCGTGAATGTTTTTTATTTTGTAGTCTCATATCTTAAGATTTTCTTTTAAAAAATGGACGTCACTTGGGATAGGTTTCAATATTAATATTGTTGTGAATGTTTAGAGTAGATCTTAGCATAGAATATTGAAATCATAATAAGGAGAATTGCTAATTCGTATTCTTTGTGCTGTGCCAATCCATGACAGTTTCGTAAAGGATTAAGTGTTCATATCATTCACAATTTTCATTCTTTCTTCATATACATGTAGAGTAAACACAGATTCCATGAGAAATGCCAATGCCAATTTTTGAGAAAACAACGAACCGTCGTATAAGCAGGGGTAATATAATAAGTGATACGTTTATTTTTGATAAATATTATGAGTTCTAATACCAAAGCTGAAAATAAAACGAGCTCATAGGAGAAGTTGTATTTTCTTGCATTGGGATTATAACGAAATAATATTCTTCAAAGGATATAGATTATTAGGCGCACTGCGAATTATATTTAGGAAGAGAATCTAATGATTTAAGTATATACCAGAAAAAGCGCCATACTATTTTATTACGTGCGTATCAATGATAATTGTCAATGTTCGTCTCAAACATACTGTTTGCTGCTTTTTATGCTTAAAACGCACGATCTAATCTAGAAAAATCAACTCACATTTCGAAATCAGTTCATTTGACACGTGAAACAAAACCAAGTTAGCTCGTACCAAATCGAAAATCGCGAGCCGCTAATATTGTTAGTAAGGTAGAAGGTCCTAAAATTAAGAGATGATAATTGACACAAATTTCAAGGAATTATATTTTCGTCATAGTAATGACTAATGATAAGTACTGCCCGGTGATTATTCCAGGAGATCTGTAAATAATAATGGCCGCACTTAGATCTATAGGAAGTTATATTGAATCAACTGGCATTTCTCAGTTATGGAGCGAAAGTGATCATTTTGTACATTTATCTATATATATAAAACTGAAAGTCCTGACTCACTCATTCATTCATTCATTCACTCACTCACTCATCAACGCCCAGCCCAAACTCTTGTACCTAGAAAGCTGAAATTTTGTACAGAGGTTCCCTTTATGATGTATACAAGGAATAAGGAAAGATATTTCGAAATTCAACCCCTAAAAGGGTAAAATGGGGGTTGCAATTTTCTATGGAAAAATAATATTAAATAGACATTTCAACTTGAAACTTCGTAGAAGTACTCCTAAAAACAAATGAGCATACATGCATTTCGTGATTTTCAAAAAATCAACCCGTTAGGGGCTGAAATGGGGTAAATAAACCTAAAAATCGATATGGGTGTCGTTATTGAGGTTTTTTGGGACGTTGATTGCGAAAACGGCATTTGAAATTTGGCAGGCAGATTTCTCATAAGGAGTAGGCACCCGCTAAGAAAGGATTTTTGAAAATTCAAAAGGGGTTGGAATTTTGTAAGATCAAATTTTGAACTAAGCCATTCAAAGTTTTTGGAAATTTGTCCGCTGAAGGTGAAAATAGGAGATGACGGGACGGGACGGGAAAGGACGGGGTGGGACCGGACGGGACGGGACTAGACGGGAAGGGATGGGAATGGACGGGAGGGGAGAGGAAGGAACGGGGCGGGACAGGACGGGACGGGACAGGACGGGACGGGACGGGGCAGAACGGGACTGGACGGGAAGGAAAGGGTAGGGATGGGATGGGATGGAAGGGGAGGGAACGGGGCGGGACAGGACGGGACGGGAAGGGAAGGGATAGGATGGAATGGGATGGGATGAGAGGGGAGGGGAGGACACAGGGCGAGACGGGGCGGGACGGAAAGGGACGGCACGGGACGGTACGGGACGGGGCGGAAAAAAGGGATGGGATGGGTTGGGGGGAAGTAACGAGGTGAGACGGGATTGGACGGGAAGGGACGGGACGGGACGGGGCCGGAAAAAGAGACGGGGACGGGAAAAGGGGCGGGGACGGGGACGGGAAAAGGGGCGGGGACGGGGACGGGAAAAGGGGCGGGGACGGGACGGGACAGGGCCGGAAAAAGAGACGGGGACGGGAAAAGGGGGGACGGGGACGGGAACGGGGACGGGGACGGGGACGGGGACGGAGACGGGGATGGAATGGGATGGGATGACAGTAAATAATTAGTCATTATTTAATACACAAATAACGAACCTCGCGCGTACGAAGTCGCGGGTAACAGCTAGTTAGATATAAAGCGAGTAATGCTCATACCACAACTTAGCCTTTGTTGTTTACTACGCTTGCTAAAGAGTTCTTAAAGACTTATGAAGACTAAGGACTCATTTAAAACTATTAACATAGTTCTTTGAGTAACTTAGCAGAAGAAATAATCAAAATCCATATCATGTGGCAACAAAGCTGCAACTGAACACGCGAAGAGCTGTAATTCTATAAAAAGCTTAAGGACTTCAGAAAAGAGAGAAGTGAGAACCGAGCTCTGTAGTTTAGTCATTAGCAAATCAGCGACCGTTTGCTCTGGTTCAGGATTTTAGGTGATTTTCCTGAGTCAACACAGTACTTTCTCTGAGGCAAATGCTGGGACAGTACTTCTCCACGTTTCCTGGCATTTCTTCCATTCTCCACCCTTCCTTTCTCTCACCCATCCTATAACTCCAATTCTTGGCTGAAGAGGGAAACAAGGTCCCTATAGCAGCCCTCCCCCAGTTGGGTGAATTGAAATTACCTTTAACCGTTTTACATAGGAGTGAGAAGGATTCCACTTTCAAAATGGCACTGAACAACAAGAACATCGTGCCTACTTTGATGTCATTCATTCGTGCAGTACTAAGTGCGAACGCGGCGTTGAAATTGTCTGCATCAGATGAATTCAATAAGTATCGTTTTGCAATAAACTTGCGTAATTACAGCGCACTATGTGCATGGCACATTGTTGAAATAAAAGTGCTATATCAAAATGCTCATGAAATATGAGGAGAGCTTAAAAACTTCTAACAAAACCCCGTTTGTTATCTTGGACGGGATGAAGCACTCTCGAAGGAAAATCGACGTATGAAGGTAAGTGGTGGGATTATACAAATAACATAAAATATACAATCCCTTAGAAATTTCTTCTTAACAAGTTTGTTTAGTATTAAGAAGTGACAAACTGCGACGCTATTTGTGTCGGTTACTTGTTCGTCGAGATATGGACATTTTATGACTAGCAGCCCTTAAATCGAAAAGGGCAGACTCGAACCAACGTTAGCACTGGTCGGTCGCATGGAATTATAAGCTTTAACGTTCTCGTACAGAAAATGTTTGTTCGTGTATTTGTAGTTAAATAAAGTATATTTTAAAACGGTTGCTACCGAAATCAATTATTGTTTAGCATACAGTCCACTACTAAACTATTTCAGGATCGTACATTTGGCCCTAATCGTACCGGATTTCGTTTTAGTATTGTAGTACGTGTTCTAAAGAACATTATATATGCGAACGAGAAGTGCTTGGTTAAACGTAAAGGCATCAAGAGAAGTTAGTTAGTGAGTCTCAATAGAAACGATAGATGAAATCGACGTAGAAGTTAGAAACCGATAGTCGGCCTGTTGGATCAACAACGCAATGAAAAAAACCCTGAACAAATCACAGCCGCTAGAAAGAACCAACGTTACCAAGTTTAATAGTAAGTGGCCACCATTTTCTATTTCAAATATCCTATCCTTATCTGATATCCTTTCGAAATTAATAGTTAATCAAAAAACACAAAAGTAACTTATTAAAGGCAAATTAAATGGGTTTTGTGCATTTCTCTCCGATTATGACGATGTTAATTTAATACAACTAAGAATGAGATATTCAAGAATTGAATCTATAGTAGATAGATTTGACGAACTTCAATCAGATATAGAAGCGAAGGGGGAGGGAACAGGCGTAAATAGTGATGACAAGCGAGCGTTTGAAACCATTTATTTTTATGTAATGGCACGAGCGAAATCGTACATAGATATCGCGGATAGGGAATTAATTAATAGCACACCCCAATCACTTCAAAATTCTAATCATTTGGATATAGAGCAGCAATCAAACTGCCTGCCCTTTCATTACCAATATTCTCGGGAAGTTATAGCGAGTGGAGGAATTTTCGCGACACGTTTGAAACAATCGTGCATAACAACAGCAACCTTGCGAATGCTCAAAAGTTTTATTAGGTATCTCCGAATTTCGTTAAAGGGAGACGCTTGGCGGGCTATTGAGGCCATCGAAGTGACAGATGTTGGCCTTACAAATATTAAATAAAATCTGGTGTGACACACTCACACAACTTCCTTTTACTCTGATCTTATAATTAGCCAAAAATTTGATTTTTAATTTCTAAGCATTTGTAAAAAAATTTAAAAATGGCAAATTCTACAAAAACGGTATAAAATAGAGAGTTAGTTGAAGAGACAAATTTTTTCTAGAATTCTAGTCTGAATTCAAAAATGTAATATTATTCCGGGTGTTGTATTTAAAATAGGAGTTAATAAAGAAAATTTAAAAAAAAACAAAAGAAACCCATTTTAGAAGTATTCAACTAGAAAATCACCTATGTCACAACAATACACATTAAAAATTTAATAAAAACATAAAGTTTAAAAAACATCGTTACAGCCATTTTTGGAAAAATCGAAAAAAACTGAAAAATCACAAGAGTAAACACCTACTTCCGGTTATGCGATTTTCTTCAAAAGCTGTCGCATCTACATAGTACACAAAACTTATATATGAAGTTTCAACGCCATACCTCTTTTCGGTTTTGAGATATTCTGTTTACAGACAGACACACAGACAGACAGACAGACACGCAGACAGACAGAACAATGAAAAAAATATGTTTTTTGAGATCAGGACACTTTAAAACGTGAAGATCTGTTGAAAACTCAATTTCGAATTTTTGGGGTGAATCCAATACTTCCTTTACCGTAAAAGAAAGTAAAAATGTAGTTCTATAATGTTATGCAACTTTTAATCAGCTGAACACAAAAAACGTGTACATATTAAATCAAATTAGGTACATGCAGTAAGTAATTTTGGGAATGCACCTTTAAATACCAAAATGGTACGTTGTCAGAGTTTTGAAAACACAGAACGCGGATCACTTTATTCATTAACATAATGAACATTTATTTGTCATGCGTTCTCTTTTTGGTGTACAATAATAGAAATTCCGGTAATGCCAAAACGTTATGGGGTTTACATAAGTAATACAGAGTCCGGCAACGATTGCGGGAGGATGGAACATATTTCAAAAACTGTGAGAGTTACATAAATATTGTGTATATGTTATAGGCAACTTGTATATATCAAGCATTATATATAATCCCTAATGGGCTGTAGGGATTTTATGAAATTTATGTTTTAAAGTAAAAGTTAGAACTTATTAGCCAATGGGTTTGATAATGTAGATATTTATGGCGGGCGAACTCATCACCGGCATCAAGCAACGACTGGTGAACATTATCCGGGACCGGCAAATGCAGGTAAGGACGCATATAATACACACAATCAAAGGCTGTAACTAACCTAAAGAAGCTAGAACGACTCACAGCCTAGAAATGACACTCAGCAATGCCGGTTTATTTAACATAACCTACAATTATACATATTGCCTGCAACAGTCCAGTCATTACAAATGCAATTTTTTGGACATTTCGCCACACTACAAAATGAAAAATATTAAAACATGAACGTTTCGGAAGACAAATCTACTTCCGCTATGAATGTTAACTTACTAAATTAAAAATCAACAAGGAGAACGTAGCTTACTTTGTTTGAGATCCAGCAAAATGCGACTAACCTCTCCAATAAACAGCTTTCTGCTGTATCTCCAATAAAGTAAGCTAAATTCTCCTTGTTGATTTTTAATTTAATTAGTTAATGTTGACAACGGAAGTAGATTTGTCTGCCGAAACGTTCATGTTTTAATACTTTCCATTGTGTGGCGAAGTACCTAAAAAAATAAGCATGATCATTGAAGCGCCGCAAAGAAGTTTCAAAGATTATTACGTACTATTGCGGAAAAAATATTTCGCACGGTTTGTTTGCCTTGCGTATGTATGGTTTTATCAAGTAGACTAAAGTCACTGAATTGTTAATTGTATAACTGACATTCTGCCATTAAAAGGTTCAATCACGTTCTAAGCGAGGCCGAAAAAGGCTTTGTTATCGTAAAGCTAGAAGCGGGATGGTCACTGCAACGTGTGGCCGATGAAGTTGGTTGCGGAAGAAGAACCATTTCTTAATATAACCTGAAAAAGCTAGTAATTCGACAATAACCCCAAAATGTGAAAAATGACAAGTAGTCAGATATACACTAAGCCACTGTGGATAAAACCAAGTAACTAGATTAAGTATCGTGCGAAATATTTTTTTTCGCAATTACATATAATGACTAGACATCTTACATAATGGCTAGAGATTATATAAAATAATACAAATTCTCTGTAACATATATAAAAGTTGTAGGTACGAAGGCGGTACATATTACTAAAATAATTTTGCTACAGGGTGTTTCAAACAAATGTGGAGAATCAAACTAACTGTTTTTAATGGAATGCCCTATATTTAAAAAGCTTTGAAGTATTATATTGATATGACAATCATCTTGAAATAAAGTTGTATGAGTCTACCTTCAACTGTTTTGACGTTATTAGCGATTCTATGCAAGGTAATGCTGAAATTCAGGCGGCTGTTGTAAGCAAAGTTAACAGAATTTATTCTGTAATCTTCGGTTGTAAGTAACAGAAAACAATTGAATGAAAGAAAACGTTACCAAAAAAATTACCTTTTTTCGTGAATTACCTTTAGAGTGTAAAATAGTGGCTGGGGACATTAATGCTATACAGGGTGCTCAACGTATGCAAATTTAATAATTTCGATTTTTTTAAATAGACCGCGCTCTGTATATTTTTGAAGATCCCTTTCAATGATCTTTCTTTTGATATGTTACTTCATACTCCTAAATTCAAATGTTTTCCAGGTATGCGTATTTTAGCACAACAAAGCAAACCCCCTAATATGCTTTATTTCAGGGGATTGTTTTTTCCATCTAATTTTTTCGTGTTTATTACTTCTTGTATCAACAATGACTAGATTAATATTTTCTAACCCAGCTTTTCTGTTCTGTTTGGAAAGCACAAATTGCTTAAATTATTATTTCATGGGGGTGTGTTTGTAATCCCTTGAAATAAGGGCTCTTAGGGAAATTGCTTTTTATGATAAAATATGCTTATCTGGAAAACGGTTCAATTTAGGGGTATGAAGTAACATATCATCAGAAAGCTCATTAAAATGGCTTTTCAAAAATGTAAAGATATACAGAGCGTTCTATTTAAAAAGATCGAACTATTTTACACTCGAAAGATAATTCACGAAAAAGAACATTTTTGGTAACGTTTTCTTTCTTTCAATTTTTTCTGTTACTTAGGCATCCGTATGGATTTCAGCATTTTGTTACATAAAATCGGTAGTATCACGAAAACAGTTGACGTTAGACATATGTAACGTTATATCGAAATTATTAGCACACCAATAAGAAAATTTCAAGCTACCTAAAGGTGGTATCTTAAAGGCAGCGGTTATCAAACGATACTTGGAAAGTTACAAAGTTTTTAAAATAGAAATATTTTTAAATTAACCGATTTTAAAAAACCAAACCTGCCATTGTCTTCTAATTACCGCAATCTATCTCAGTTCTAGCTTTCCACAGACCTTTCAAACTTATCCCATTTACACGTCCACTCTCAGTCGATACCGTACCCTGTATATTTGAGCAGTTTCCAATAATAGACAAAGTCAAAGTGGTGCAAAATGATGGAAGATTATTAATGAAAAACGAGCATCGGGCAATCACATCTACGTTGAACATTTGCCATTAATTAAATTTAAATCCGAAAATTTCCTACCTGAATATAATACGGTTTCCTCTATTTTCAATCTTGAGTTGGTGTGTCTTTCTAGGTTCTAGGTAAATAGACCGAACTCAATAGACCGAAAGGCAGTTGACCGAACTCATTTGACCGAAAAGCAATAGACCGAAACGTCACTAGACCGAAGCAGCAATAGACCGAAAATCACTTGATCGAAAATATGTTACGGTTAAAGTACACATTCGGTAAATGTACACATTAAATATCTGGAAAAATTACATTTATTAACAATAGCATCAATAGAAATATTTACTCACGAACGATTTCCGGAAACGAAGATAAATACTTCATTAGCAGGATTAACCCATTAGCAACTTTCTCCAGTTTGTGCGTAAATACTTGGAGTACTTATCGTTAACGATGCGTTAGGAATGTTAAAGTTGGTTAAATCCTATTGTCAAAAAATCGCCCATAATTTTAATTTTTATATTAGTAGATAAGTAATTGGATAGGATATATCTGTTAAGTATTGTATAATTTACTAGAATAAAGTTAAAATAGAATAAAAAAAAACAAAACAAAAACTTCTAAACACGCCAGCAGTTTATGCTGCCAGTCCTAAGCTTGAATAAAGTGTGAATGGAAGTTGACGCTATTAATGTTAATAAATGTAACCGTAATATATTTTCCACCAAGTGATTTTCGGTCTATTGCTGCTTCGGTTTAGTGACGTTTCGGTCTATTGCTATTCGGTCAATTGAGTTCGGTCAACTGCTTTCGGCCTATTGAGTTCGGTCTACTCGCCGTGAGCGGTCTTTCTAGGCAGGATAAATCGGCACTAAATTGTATATTACACTGGTTTACACATTGTCAGAACAGCAGTACCTAATTTACCTAATTCCACGTATATTTAAGCATTTATCCTATTAATATAGTTTTAGCTGTATAATGAACACACAATTTATAATTATAACGTAGCCATTAGGTACTAACGAACAAGTTCACTCGTAACATACAACTGAAGTTATCGGTGTAGTGGCATTCTTTGCAGCATGTTTATCAAAGAACCAAAAAACGCATTATCGTTTATATAATAATTGTCGAGTGTCTGCAGAGATTAGAAGAATAGTATATTATACATCAAGGTAGCGAAGCGCAGTATTATAACCTGAGCGCATATTAGAGTGCGAAGGTTATAAGACGATTCGCTATCGTGGTGTACCTATATACTATTTTTTGCACTATCAAACGGCTTAATACCTAAATTAACAACAAATTTCGAAAATATTTTAACTGTCAACCTGACAATACAGCTCTTTGAAACGTCAAAATTAAAATAGTCATATTTGGTAACTTAGCAATTTATTAGTTACCACGGTGAAAATTGTTTATTTTACTTTCTCTCCCTTGGTGGAGAAAATCAACTTCACGACCTAAAAATAGGCCAATAACGATGCATTCTGAGACTAGTAGTGCAAAAAAGTACAAAATACCCATGGGCGGACGTGAAAGGGAGTGCACTTGCTTTTCCCTAGCTAAAATAAATTAGGGGAAGCAGAAAAATACTGTAGATTACGATATGGCAGTTTAGTATTGAACTTAAAGTCGTTAACTAAGAATAATATATGATATATTTTTTGCAGTCATAGAACAAAACTTTGAAGTTCAATATCTTTAAATACTAAAATCGCTTTGATTTATAAATTGTTTTAACATATAGCTCCAATAGATTGCGTGTTTCCTTTTACATTTTTAACACATACCAAGAAATAAGCTTTCAGTAAAGTACTAAATTGGGTTGTTAAAATGGTATGCGAAAATACTTTTGCCTCATCTATAACTCGAAAGAACACCATCGTCATGAAAACCAATGGTTTGGTTCAAGTTGTTTATAATATCCACATTATTAACTAAATTAAATTCTCACATAAAAATCATGAAAATGTCTATAGGCTAATTGTTGGATAAAAACATATTTTACCTACAACTTTTGTTTACATTTTTTGTGAAAGGTACCTACCTATAGTTTTTAAAATGAGCAAAACCAAAATTTTACAAAAATATGCACAAAATTTTTATTATTGTTGGATTAAAACAAAATTTCTTAAAACAAGGTCTCACATTGTACAAATATCTATCACTTTTGGTTTAAAAAGTTTTTTGAAAAAAGCGCAAAATTATATTCTTACAAAATGTTCTCAAATTTTATATAACTGTGGCATGAAAATACAATACTTTGGAACAAGATCGTATATTATATAACTATCTACAGCTTTTGTTTAAAGGTGTTTTGGGAAAAAGGGTAGATTTTGAAAGATCGCAAAGCCAAATTTTTATAAAAAACGGCCAAAAATTAATGAGAATAAAATGTTTTGTATACGAGTATTATAAGGTACTGCCTATGACATAGTTTCACGCCAATAAAGTAGCTCTTTATAGTACAGTAAAATAAAGTTTATATTATTTTCCTAGCACTATAAAAGTACTTTACCTTATTTTACTAGTACTATCGAACACCTTCTAGTTATAAAACTATTACTAGATTGATCTTAGACCTCTAAAGTGGCCTATAACTCACTACTGAGTTGAACCATAACCCACTAGTAAAATAAAAGTCAAGTCATTTACTACTAACCTCGAATTTGACATAGACTGACAATACACTTCAATACTGCCAAAGGTATAACATGAATCACTTTCCAAATTGTCACTTTTGATGTCTGTCAATACAAAATGTATGTTTTTTAGATATTTATTGATTAATGGAATTATAAGAATTGAATAAAATTCTGCATTATACACGACGATCAAGTTATTATAATCCACTCTTGAATCATTAACGTCGCGACTCCAATTATAAATTTATTTGACCTCTCGGTACTTTCCAATTTGTTACTATGCTTTTTCACGGCTGTCAACAAACGATTTGCTTTTTTTAGATATTTATTGAGTTGGATGAAATTTTGTATATTTGTAATAATTCACCTGAGAAATGACCGCTCTAGGCCTGGCGACCTCAAGAGTTCCTCTTTTCTCTCGTGGATTATTTGTAATATTACACACTTAACCATAAATAACTATTACGTCAGCTGTCAATGTCAAAATAGATGCTTTTCAATATCTGTAAAGGAACTCTAATGTCAAGTTTTTTCTGTCACAGAATAGACGTCTAATTTATAAACTCGACTGTTTTACTTCCTTTTACAATAAAGGAAGTATTGGATTCACCCTAAAAATTCGAAATTGAGTTTTCAACAGATGTTCATGTTTTAGAGTCTCCTGAACCCAAAAAACATGTTTTTGTTCATTGGTCTGTCCGTCAGTCTATCTGGGAACAGAATATCCCAAAAACGAAAAGGGGTATGACGTTGAAACTTTATACATAAGTTTTGTGTACTATCTATATGAGACAGTAAGCTTTTGAAGAAAATCGCATAGCCAGAAGTATGGTATTTACTTTGGTAATTTGTCAGTTTTTTTCGATTTTTTCAACAACGGCTTTAACGGTTTTTTTCAAACTTCACATTTTTATTATAGTTTTACATTTTTTAATTCGGCTTAACATTTTAGAGAAAATTTGTCTTTTCAACTAACTCTCTATTTTGTACGGTTTCTATAGAATTTGTAATACTAGAAAATTTTTGACAAATAATAATAATAATAATAATATTGTCTTTATTTCTGCTTAAGAATTAAAAATCAAACTTTTGGTTAATTTATAAGATCACTGTAAAAGGAAGTTGTGTACGTGTATCACACCAGGTTTTATATTTTAGAAGTAAACATAAAGCTTTGTGTGCAACTCGTACATAATATGACTTTATGACTCGTCTCCTTTACCGACCTCGCTCGGCTATAAAAGTATGGTAGTAGTTTTGAAAAAATTGCAAAATTAAATTTTTACAAGCAGTGATAGAAGATCGTGTGGTGGTCCACCGTTTTTAATTTTTATTGATTTTAAAAAAATAATGGTCTTAATAAAAGTTGGTATTTTAAAACTGACTTTTTATAAGCAAAGACAGCATTATTACTACATATTATAATTTTGGGTTATCTGAAATCTCAACCTAGGTATTGTTAAAATCGATTATGCTGACTTTTAGCTAAGAAACATATTGCAACATACGAGAGAGCTCATTTTATTTTACTTGCTGTATATTTATTTGAGATTTTTGCTACCCTCGTCTAAAAAACGAAGGGTCCCTAGATGACGAAAAACAGGTTTTCTCAGTTCCGTCTGTATACCGGCAACAGACGCAGACGGGCGGAATTGAGAAAAGCTGTTCTTCGATGTCTAGGGACCCTGGAAGTGAAGATCTGAATAAATCTCAGAAGGTAGCTTTTCTCGATTAGAATACTTTCTTCGTCTTTTAGACAGGGGAAGTAAAAACAAAAAATTGAGATGCATTACTTCAAGGGATAACAAAAACCACCGTTAAATCAATAATTTAAATCTCTCCGAACAGAACATAAAAACCAGATTTAGAAAATAAAAATCCGGTCATGCAGATACAAGAAATAATAAACACGAAAAAACAATAAATGCTGAATAAATTGATTCTATTATTAAATTAAATCAGATTTTGAAAAAAACAAACGAATACATGAAAATTATACAGGGAAAGTTTTTTTTATTTTTGATTTTTCAAAAGAATCTTTTACGACAATAATTTGTGCTTGTTCAAAAACCTATTTAGCTCCTATCAGATATACCGAGTGATTTTAACTTATTTTGTCAAAAACAAAAAAGCGCAATTTTTGGAAGTTAAGTAAGATTTCAATGAGACTGTGTTCTTTAGAGTGTGTTACTTTTAGCTAACTGAGCAATCTCAAGGCCAGAAAACGCATATTTTTCTTCATGTATAGTTAAAATTTAATTTTTCAATGTTTTAAATATCTTTCAAAATTTCACATAATAAGACTTAATTTTAAAATTCATTTTATTGAAGACTAAAGATTTATAATTGTAAAAAATAATATAAAATGTTAATTTCGTAATGCTATCAATACACCTCCACCTCTTGCTTTATCCGTCAATTCAAAATTCTGGTCACACCTAGCTATATTATAAATCTTCAAATCTGAAATTTCAGCATTTTTAATATTATTAACCATCAACCAAGTTTCTGTAATACATATAACATCATAATGTCCTTCAGCAGGACTAATGAATAAATCTTGCAATTTGTTCTTAATACTTCCACACTTTTGATAAAGTAATGCTATCTCAGACATATATTGTCTACGGAATTAATTCGCAAGATATGTGTATGTATTTATACCTAAAAACAAAAGAAAACAATTCTAAATGACACTAGTAAAATTAAATGGTGATTCCAGGTTTTGCATAAGCACTAAAATAATAATTTACCATAGAAACAATTAATGTAAACACATGTAAAAATATATATAACAAACACTAAACTGCATTCAGATCAATTTACAAATAATTGATAATAAGAAAGGTAAACACACTAGCCTTTAAGTGATGAGCTTGTAGAAACCCGCTCCAACAGATTGTGTACATCTGTTACAGTTTTTACTCAAATGTTTACGCTCTTCATATCTCACCCAAATTGAACCATCCAATGTCCATACGTTTTCGCGCTTGAATTTCTCTTGGGCACATTTCAATACTTCCAGTCTGCTTCTTGTAAAATCTTCCGTTATCACACATCCAGTCCCTTTAAGCTTCTTTTTATTTTTGATTGTTGTTTCCCGATTGTGATAATTAACAAACTTCACAATAAGATGCCGTCCTCTGTTTTTATTTCGACCGATCAATTGAACCCGTATCCATTTTAACACCAAGCTTTTCGTGGAAAAAGTTCAAAATCTCTTGGTCCGTGTTCTCGTCATTTTTTTCTTCGATCCGTAATATTCGGATATTATTGCGATGGGAATATTGTTGGAGATTGTCGACTTCCATAATTAAGGTGTTATTCTCCTTGATGAGCTGATCATTTTGAATTTCCAGAGTAGAAATTCGTTTTTGCATGTCCTCAACATTTTTATTTATTGCCTCAAAAGTTTGCTGGAGATTTGTTTCGACCACCCTTGTTAGTTTACCTGTAAAAATTTCTAAAAAGCTTTTATCGCTGGCCAATGTTTTCACGGCACTATCCACGATACCTCGAAATTCTTGAATTTGTGACTGCGTTAACACCATTTTTAAAAATTTGAGAGAAACGTAGCAACCCCAGTGTTAAGTTTATATCACAATTCAATTAGCACGTAAAATAACTGTTTAGAGTAAGTTTACACACACGTCACTTTTGTAACTGCAATAAACAGAGCAAAACCACCAAATATGCGTGCTAGCATTTTAAGGCCATCCTGAATTAACTCCTAAATATAAGGGATAAACTAAGAAACCAGTCTTTTAACGACGCCTGTGACTGTTCCGCATGCCTCATTAATTTACTAATAAAATTACTCGGTGGTTGGGCTGAAGTATTTTTATTAAATCATTTTTCTACACACGTTATTGTTCGATCATACGAAAACGTTTTGATATGCTTTCCCGATTTGTAACACAATTCCAGGATCGTCTCTGCATTGAAGATCTAACATATGCAAATAAAAATGTTTGCTGTCGAATTCTTTTTACCGAATTAAAATCATAGCAACCTCTTTAGGCCGTCCGCTCACTGAGACGACGCGATTACAACGCAGCTGACAAGAAACTCATAGCGATAATCGCGTGGCGATTGTAAAGTACGTTTTTTTTTCTATAATAACTGTCAAAGTGTTACAATGTTGGTAGATATGTGATTAAAACGCTAGGAAGTTTTTATACCCCTCGTGTTGGTAAAACTTTTTCAAAATTATGGTTATGTGTCAATTTTGAATGTCAAAGTTTCTTAATTTGAACTCTTGACAAATTTCTTTTTTTAACATGGAATCATCATCATCATCAATAAAATCGGATAAAAAAAGAAAACCAAGAAATATTTTAAATGCAAAAATGAAGCAAGCGATATTAAATTATGACATATCTGTCAAAATGAAAATCATTTTTTTAGTGGAAGAAAAGAACTAAAAATCTATGTACCAACATTATTAAAACTAGGGACCCTGCAGGAATGCAACTTATCCCCTAGAAAGTTGACCTTGAAAATTATTATAGAAAAAAAATGTACTTACTTTACTATGGGTTTATGCACTTCACTGCACACTGTTGAGATTGCGATGCGATCGCGATGCAACTTGCACAAAATAATTGCTCGCGACTGACAGTGCCAATCGCGAAGCGATTCGTTGCGTTGAAGTTGAGAGGCAAAAATGTAAGGAATGTTAAATTAGTGCAAAAATACCCTTATATTGATGCCGCGCCTTTCAATCGACGACTTAAGCTTTTCCACTAATACATTAGAGTTCTCTTTTGACATTCTGTAACATTATTTTGCTCATGTTGAGAGAGCTCTCTTGCTGCGATAAAATAAAAGTATTGCACTCTTTATTATTTTTGATATAAGGATGAACGTGGACTTCTATTTCGGTTTCCTGTCCTTATTTCGTATGTATCAGTAAGCTACAACCACGTCATCATCATCATCATCATCATTCGAAAACATTCTGCACCAGACTGAGAACAAATTGCTCTGATGTGCATAACACAAGTTGCCGTCGCGATCGCACCGCAGGTATGTCGTAGTTGCATCGTAATCAAATCGCAGTCGCGTCGCCCCAGTGGACGAAGAGCCAGGCCCCCCATCCACTGGTCCGACGCAACTGCGACGCAATTACGATGCAACTACGACATACCTACGACGCGATCGCGACGGAAACTCGTGTTATGCACATCAGAGCAATTTGTTCTCAGTCTGCTGAAAAATACTTTCGAATGACGATGATGATGACGTGGTTGTAGTTTACTGATACATACGAAATAAGAACAGGAAACCGAAATGGAGGTTCACGTTCACTCCTATATCAAAAATAATAAAAATTGCAATACTTGCATTTTGTCGCAGCAAAAGAGCTCTCCTAACATGAGCAAATTCATGCTACCGAATGTCAAAAGAAAGCTTTAATGTATTAGTGGAAAAGGTTAAGTCATCGATTGAAAGACGCGGCCTCAATACACGGATATTTTTGTACTAGTTTGACATTCCTTGCATTTTACCCCGCAATTTCAACTTCAACTAATCGCTTCGCGATTGGCACTGACAGTCGCGAGCAATTATTTTGTGCAAGTTGTATCGCGATCGCATCGCAATCGCAGCAGTGTGTAGTGAAGTACATAAACCCATAGAACAATCGCCACGCGATTATCACTTATGAGTTTCTTGTCAGTTGCGTCGCAATCGCGTTGTCTCAGTAAGCGGACGGCCATACTGTTCATAAAATGATCAATTTTAAATTTTATTAAACACGTACCCGTCAAAGGCACCACAAGACTGATTGCTAAATTCATTTCTAAAATCACTTAATCACAAAACACCTGTAGGATTTCTTTTCTTACGATAAGAAAATCGGAGTGGAACAAATGTATCCTTGAAAATTGTGTAATTATCTCAATTTATTTTACGTACCAGTGGCATGTGTAACTACTATTTGCGAAAAACTTTGGTAAAGTATTACTCGAAAACGTACCTGTGGAATTTTCAAATATTTGGGAAATATTATTACTTCAGTATAGCTTACATCTGTGTTTGTTTTTTCGATGATAAATTTCGATACATGCTGTATAATCAAAATCAATGTTTTTCTATCAATAATTAAATAAATTCTGGCGTCTTTTATTAAATTATTTGACTTAGTATATCTTTCTGTTACATATCCTTTATCTAATAGAAGACGTGTCCGTCTGGGACGCTGTTTCAGCAGCCAAACCGTAAGAGATAGAGAAAAAAGTTATTAAAGTTATATGTTTGGAATGGCCATGTCAGGTCAGGAACCGAATTTCAGTCACGTGACACAAAAATCACAAAAAAGACCGTTTTTCAAATAGAACGCGCATTAAATAAAAATGTTTCAGCAGCCAAACGGAGCTGCGACCCTCTGCGCCTTAAGCACGAGTCACACTAGGCTGCTTACCAGCTGCTGCTGACCAGCGGCTGGCAGTAGCACCAGCAAGCAGCGGCTGGCAAGCCGGTCACACTGTCGGCTGCTACTCGCCAGTTTTTACTAGCAAGAAGCGGCTGGCAACCCGGTCGTTTGCACCGGTACCACTTTTTTTGGACTTTTTAACCTTATTCAGTTCTTTTCGATACGTGTCCCGTAAACTTTAAATTTTTTTTTTAATCGACTCGAGTGTACCAGGAATTCCTGCAGTTTTTAAGTCTTCTAAAAGGTTATTGTACGATACCTCTTTCACATTCCGATTCAAATAATCTTTTGACGTAACGTCCCACAAACATGGATAATTTTGAAATATATTTAAAAACGAAATAATTTCTTTCCCATTCCACTTTAATTCATTCATTGTAACAATATATACCGGGTGACTATAAATGATTGAAATTTTTTTTCTTAGGTTGGCACTGTTTATGTTGGTGGAACTGTAAGTCTATGTCAAATGTGAGGTTAGCAGGTTAGGTTTTGCGTCAGTTTTGACGTAGAATGACGCAAAACCTAACCTGCGAACATTGAATTTGACATAGACTTACAGTGCCACCAACATAAACTGTGCCAACCTAAGAAAAAAAATTTCAATCATTTATAGTCACCCGGTATAACAATTATAACAAAAAACAAAAGACCACGTGGTAGGCACGGTAGCTGGGTATTCGATGCTGATAGTGGCAATAAGCACGGGTCACACTAGGCTGGTTGCCAGCCAAAAATTTAGTAGCCGCTACTGTCAGCCGTCAATCAGCTTGGTGTGACCACAAAATTCGACGCTGGCGTCGCCAGCCGGCGAGTATTCGTCAGCGGCTGGCGAAGTTGGACATGTTCAACTTTTGGCAGCAGGCAGCGGCGACTAATAGATCACGTGACCGCTGATACCAGCCGGCAGCGCAATCTGACCACTATTGCCACTATCAGCATCGAATACCCAGCTATCGTGCCTACCACGTGGTCTTTTGTTTTTTGTTATAATTGTTATACAGTGAATTTATTTTAATGGTTAACATAGCAGTTTCGTTTCTATGCCAGCATTTAATCATACAGGTCACTTCCATAGTTACCAATGAAATCAATAGATTGGAGAGTTTATTTTACGAGTTAACATAGGAATTTGAATTAAGTACTTGGTAATAAGAAACTTTAATTTTTTTACCGGAATGTAATTATGCAACTAAAAAGTAGATACGTAGGGACAACTTCCGTGTTGTATCTTTTCTTCAGTGGTATACATTTGGATAACTTTTAATTGTCTTTTTGACAAGTAATAATTCCTATGTTAACTCGTAAAATACACGCTCTAATCTATTGGTCTCATTTGTAACTATGGAAATGACCTGTATGATTAAATGGTGGCATAGAAATGAAACGCTTATGTTAATTATTAAAATAAATTCCCTGTATATATTGTTACAATGAATGAATTAAAGTGGAATGGGAAAGAAATTATTTCGTTTTTAAATATATTTCAAAATTATCCATGTTTGTGGGATGTTACGTCAAAAGATTATTTGAATCGGAATGTGAAAGAGGTATCGTACAATAACCTTAATTAGTTGCTTTTTACGGCAACCCACAGACGACATGCTTGCTGAATATCGAATAGCAAACTGACGAGTAGCAACCGACAGTGTGACCGGCTTGCCAGCCGCTGCTTGCTGGTGCTACTGCCAGCCGCTGGTCAGCAGCAGCTGGTAAGCAGCATAGTGTGACTCGTGCTATAGTGGTCAGATTGCGCTGCCGGCTGGTATCAGCGGTCACGTGATCTATAGTCGCCGCTGCCTGCTGCCAAAAGTTGAACATGTCCAACTTCGCCAGCCGCTGACGAATACTCGCCGGCTGGCAACGCCAGCGTCGAATTTTTTGGTCACACCAAGCTGATTGACGGCTGACAGTAGCGGCTACTAAATTTTTGGCTGGCAACCAGCCTAGTGTGACCCGTGCTTTAAAACCTCGATCGGTTAGGCAACCACTTTGCCATATTCCAGGTCTGGGTACAGTTTTTATTTAATACGCGTTCTATTTGAAAAACGGTCTTTTTTGTTTTTTTAAATGAGACATTTGTCTCACTGGACGGCTAGTTACTATTAATACTAAAAATACTCTATTTCAGCACATTGGTTTAATAACTGACACAATATTACAAGTTAACGAATATACTATGCCAAAATGCAAAGTATAAAAATTAAAATTCCTACAATTTAAACAGTTACACATTAATACTTAGAATATGCAATGAAAATAGTTATTAATTAATGCTGCACTATTTTTAATCACAAAATGCCTTATATAAGGGCATTATGAAAAGTAAATTCAAAATAATAAAATAAAATTAAAGTATTCTTTATGAAAATTAAAATCATGTGGTACTTGTTTTTGGTCACTGTACTTTTTGTAACTTTATGCCTAAACATCCAAAATCGGGGCATTTCACATCATGACAGCCAGTGTGCCGGGACGCCGGACAACCGTTAAAAAATCGGTGCAGTCCCGAATGAGTATTGTCTTTTTTGCACTTCCGGGACTAAAGTTGATACTTTAGTCTCCGTAAACAGGGACTAAAGTAGCTCATTTAATCCCTAGGGACTAAAGTAAAAATGATACCGTAACTATGGTAAATTTATGTACACACGAGGTTAGTAGGTTAGGTTTTGTTTGTCATTTAACACACACTGACGCAAAACTTAACCTGCAAATTTCGAATTTGACATATACTGACAATACATTTTACATTACAACTGATTCAGGCTACCCAGAACCTGCTGCAATTCAGTTAAAACAATTGTAATTGTCAGTTTCCAAATTGACAGATTCCAAATTTTGGAAATGTTTGATGATAATGTTCCCAAAAGTGCAAAAAATGGCGTATATACCTCCGGACTAAAGTGTCTAAATCCCTTGAGTGGTTGTTGCCCTCGTGCTTAGCCTTCGAGGCAACAAACTCCACTCGCGGGATTAAATGGTGCACTTTAGTTCCTCATGATATAATATACTGTTCTACAAATCGTTTACCTAATTTAAATTAAGAGCTTCTTAACTAATCACATTTTCTTTGAGATTCTGAATTTTTTAAAAATTTTATTATCGTTAAGGTGTTACTATATTTAAAATTAAATTGATCTATTAGCATAAGTACCTGTATTATGTAATGATCTTTAGTATAAGGGTTTAATATCAGATTAAAAAAAGGTAAAACGAATACAGTATTAAATTACAATGATGAATTTAAGTATTAGAAGGATATCGAAATTATTAAAATGTATTTGGTAAAGAAATGAAATAGAATTTAAAATTCAATTAAATGATGCTATATAAGAAACAGTAATATTCTAACATAATCTAATTATTATCTGAAATGAAGTGGAGGATTAATTGCAAATGCCTATTCTAGAAATATAATTCAACACAGTGGGTGTTAGATAAATATGATAAAGTTTCTATAGAGTGTTGGGCTATGAAATATATGCTAAACTAAATGACTAAGGAGATAATAATATTTATCAGTATGTAAAAAACAATTAATACATAAAACATGTAATACCTTCGTACGCGACTAAAATTATTAAAATAAACACTTTATGAAAGTTGTCATCTGTTTGGAATATAAAAGGGTTGTAAATTAAACTAAAATTGGGTAGAAGAAAATAAAACGTGAATTTTAAAAGATTTAGAGATGCCAAGATGGTAAGGATGAAGAAAATGGATGTGGTGAGAATACCGAAGTAAAACAGTTGTAATCTACAAAAGCAAATTTCTGGAATGGGATGCCGAACTTGATTGATAGTCAAATTACATTACATCATATGAATTGGATAACAGGGAATGGTTTTACTGGAAGTGGTTTACATCGAGATTGTTAGCAGAGTGAGCGTTTTATGGGGTGAATAGGAGATTTTCATCTGATGGAGTTCTAATTCGACAAGCTAGTCATTGAAGTGACATCTTGTAACTTACATCTAGTCGACGTTCGTGATACTGGGTCGTCGGTGGCTTGATGATTTTGGTAGGAAAACGTGGAAGACGTTTGCTGCTGACAGTTCTGCTGGAGAAAGTTGGTAGTTGCCTTGTCTTGTTTGGCCGGGAAGTTTTTGCGGATTCAGGTGTTTGGTGGAGTTTCTATTAGGATTTGTTTGGACGTTGAGAGATATCTGTGAGATTGCTGGATGCGTTTGGGTTGGTAAAGGAGAGTTTCGAGGTCCCTGACATGTGACAAAATACATATATTTGAGTAAAAACTGAAAGAAAAATATAGAAAGAGTGAAGTGAAGTAATTTTAAAGAGGGGAGTACTTACTATTTTATATTTGTTGAATGACAAGTAATGTAACGAGAAGGTATTTGTTTGATTTTGCACTTGCATAATTTAAAGTGACAGGTGACAGAAGTACAAGTTGTCATGAAATATCCGAATCAAATTTCAGGAATGAAAGCATAGATTATGAGCGAATCCGACCTGTGTTTCAGTTGAGAGTAAACTGTTTTCTACCGAAGCTAGAGATTTAATAAAATTGATATCCATAATTATAAAAGGGCAAATGAGTTACTTAAAATTCAATTTTAAAAGAGAATTGGTTGACAATAAACTAAAGTATAGTAATAGCTAAATCATAATGATTATTATTATAGGTAACACAAAACCATTTTCATACATTAAGACAATTATAACATAGTCAATTATAATATAAAAGACGCCACAACCTGAAGCCAGAGTAATATATTTAGTTAGATCTTTAAAAATGCGACTGAAATAGGTATATAATTCGTAGGAGCATGGAATGTGTTCTTTTAGTAATCTAGAGTGTGTATACACTGTATATGCTTTATACTAATAGAAGCATTCTAGAATTCCTTGATTGGCCTCTATAAGCAGGTCAGTTTTCGTGTGTTACTAGCAGTACTATAGAGGCGCTTTTGGAAACTGCTAAAAGAATACCTGAATCGCAGTACCAACTGAGGTTCACTGACACTGAAGTTTAGTGGAATATACGTACTACCTTTTCGTTGGTGCACATGGAACTAGTATCGAATTCTTTTTAATTAATATCATACTATAACAGGTCCATAGGCATTGTTCCATAAGACTTCTATTTTATGAAAAAATTGGTAATGCCAAAGGAAACTTTATGGAACCTGTGGTTTTGTTGGCAATTTTATGCGCATGCAATTGTTGCATATAATAACACAATTAGACAACAGGGTATTCACCATTTCAAATTTAATTACGCAACACATCCAGTAGAAATAATCCATTTGACGTATTCTAAGAAAAGGAATATTATCAAAACTAGGTAAAATCTCACTAATCTATTGTTATGATACGTCTATACTATGTTCGTAAATAAAATTAAAATTTGAAAAAGAAAATGGGATGCTATTATCAACCTATTATAATAGTCGGTGATGTTTAAGAAGTTCTTCTGAATAAATCTGATTTAAAGCAAATTAGTAATTGAATGATTGAAATTTTTAAAATATTTCAAAATCACTTTTTCAGAACAAAGTAACTAGATAACCGAACCCAACCCTGTAAGAGTTTCAGGCGCTATTAATCATATTAATATTTGAAAGTTTGCATATTAAAAGGCACGATTTAAGTAGGGTAGCCAGTGCACTATATTAACCCATATAACCCTACCGTCCTTTTAAAGGGATGGTAGAAATCTGCACACCTTGCGCTAATTCACCTACTAGAACACAGGTGCCAGGACTGTGACCCAACGTTTTCAAGTACTCAGAATGTACGTGTGGCACGTGTTTGTTGAAATTATTAAATTTTGTAGTTTTTATGTAAAAGTGTTTGTGTTAGATGCACGGGCTATTTACGATGAACAATTGGAGGTAAGTAATTTTTATTGTTATCAATAATTATGACTGTATGACATCAAGTTTCGCTCTAAGAAGATTCTAAAAACCCCTCCAGCGCCATAACTGCTAACTGTTGTTCATATTCAAAAAAATGTGGACTGAAATGTTTTGCTGTCCTTTTAAAAGGACGGTAGGTTTATTCGCTACTTGTGTAAAGATATTTTATTTTTTTCCAGTTATTGGAAAAAGCCACTAACATTTGCTGAACTGCTAGAAGAAATAGAAAATGATAATACTGCTGAAATCCCTGAAGAAATTGCTATCTTTCCACCAGAAAATGCTAACGACGAAATTGACACTGACGAAGATTCAGGAGACGAAAATTTTGTTGTCCCTGATAATCTGCCTGGATCGCAACTTAGAACAGAAGTAGATGTACAAGGAATACCAACAGAAGACGACTGGAGTAGTGACGATGAGAGACCACTGTCAGCGTTCATGGAACGAAGACCCAAGCAGGTGAAAAAAATTGATTATAAAACAAGCGATTTTGAAGCAACAAATTTTTCGAACTAGAACACCCTTTCCTCGGTTGCAAATAACCTTTCACCTGCTGCCACATTTCGTCTTTTATTTGATGATGCAGTGATAAATCTAATTCTCAGTTATTCAAATAAACATGCCCAACAAAAAAAACCGTGAAGGAAATATAACTGCCGACGAGCTAATGTGTTTTGTTGGAACTCTTATACTTAGTGGTTATGTATTTCTGCCACGAAAGAAAATGTTTTGGCAAAACAAAAATGACTGCAACAATAAATTGGTGTGCGAAGCTATATCACGTGACAGGTTTCAATACATTATGAGCAATATTCATTTCAACGATAATACAAAATTAGATAAAAAGGATAAATAATAAAAATTGAGGCCTCTGTTCGATATTCTGAATCAGAAATTTTTTGAGCACGCTCCAGCTGAAGAAAATCATTGCGTAGACGATTCTATGATTCCATACTTTGGACGTCACAGTGGGAAACAATTTATTAGAGGTAAACCCATCCGCTGGGGTTATAAATTTTGGATTGGCGCTTTACGACTAGACTATATTGTTTATTTTGACCCGTATCAGGGCTCTTCAACAACACTGCCTGAGAAGTATAAACATATGGGACTTGGGTCATCTGTTGTACTGCAGTATGCGGATATTCTGGAAAAAATGCCTTATGAATCATTCAATTTATATTTCGATTATTTTTTCACATCTCTTTCTTTGCTCAAGGAATTAACAATCAGAAATATAAAGGCTACTGGTACTTTAAGGAAAAATCGCATTCCACAGTGTCCTCTCTCGAGTACAGCTATCATAAAGAAAAAAGAGCGGGGTTATTTTGAAAATACTCTAGCCGATGAAGAAATAATTATTGATTGCTATAAGTGGAATGATAACAGTGTTGTGTGTGTAGCTTCAAATGCCTTGAAAGTGTTTCCAGTGAACAAAGTAAAACGTTTTTCACAATTTGAAAAAACCACATCTACATAGAACAGCCGGGATTGATAAAATCTTACAACGAAAACATGGGGGGCGTTGATCGTGGGGATCAAAATATAAGTGAATATAGAGTATACATTAGGGGGAAGAAATGTTACTTTCCAGTTTTTTCACACTGCATTGATATGGCTGTACAAAATTCTTGGCGATTACATAAATGTAATAATGGCAGTCTTGATCAGTTGGAGTTTCGAAGATCTATAGCCACTGAATTATTGGAAACATACAAAAGAGTGACAAAAAGGGGACCATCCAAACCATCTAAGAATTTGCATCAGTTTTCTCGCTATGACAGATTGGACCATTTAGTTCAATACTATCAGAATCAACGACGCTGCGCTGTGTGCCGCAAAAAATGCAATTTTGAATGCCAAAAGTGCGACGTCGGCCTACATCCCAAGGATTGTTTTGTACAGTATCACACCATTTAATTTGCGTTATGTTATATCAAAGAAAAATAAATGCATATTTGAGTAACTAGTTTACGATATTTATTACTTTGAAGTAGTGTATAACCCTACTGCCCTTTTAAAGGGACAGCTAATTACTGCCAATTAAAAAAAGAATATTTTTTTTGCTTATTTTTTTAATGAATTATAGACATAAAACGCTAGGTTGAGTGATATATTTTCTGTATATTCGAAAAAAAAAATAGTTTCCGGGCTATATGGGTTAAAAATAATTTACGAAAGAGTTCGAGAGAAGCCATTACCGGCAACAGAAACGCAAAAAGGAGACATTCACAATTTAAAGTAGAAGACCAAGTATTCACAATAACCCACAATGCAAACAAAAAAAGCAATAAATAGGACGAACCCATCATTATTCATAAAATTGCCTCCGCAAATGCATGCTCATTACTGATATAATAATAACCTAATTGCAAATATTGGAAAATAACGTCAAGAAAATTCAACTGTCATTTAAAACTCATACCAACGGCGAAGCCTACAAAACCGAATTTCATAATGATCAAATAATATTCAAAGCATAATTACAAGAAAATCAAAGAAAAATCGAACACATGTTTCCACATCAACCTACTGAGAGGTGCAATCAATGGACTAGGAAACATAGTCAAATTCATAACAGGTAACCTAGATGCAGAAAATGCGGAACGAATCGAACTGAAAAACAGAAAAACAATAAGATAAGGTGATTATTATCATAAAACCAACTTCGTTAAGACAAGCAATAGAAAAAATCAACAAAACTGTGCGACAATTATGCACGAATCAATTAGTATTACAATAAATAATTCTGCAGCTTGAATCAGCGATAAAAACTTTCCCGTTACACGAAACAGAGAGATGTACCCATTTAGTAACATGAATTCGATCCAATTACAAATAGCAGCACTATTAAATTTGTTATAACATAGTTGAAACACTCTGGAAGAAGCGTCACCCTCAATAATAGAAAGAAAGGGCCTAACACGAGGATTAGAAGAAATAGAGAAAAATGCTTTGCGTATAATTTCTCTCTTCTATATCCAAAGAATTAGTCGAGTACGAACAAATAATCATCATCAAGGCATATAGGAAAAATTACAGTCTTAATTTTATATTAGATACTTCCTTTTGTAATTATATCCAATATGAATATCATCGCCTTTTCTCTGTACCAACCAGGAACAGTAAAAGTTACCAAATTATAACTCCTTCCAAGCTTTATCTCCTATATAACGAACAAAAACAAAATAGCGTACCAACGGTGAAAAAGTGCAAACAGCACAGCAAACGAGCTAATAAAAATAATTTTTGTAAAAGTGACCTTTCAAAATGCGTCAAAAGCCTAAACTGTAGAAAGTTTCATGCGCAATTAGATAAGCTTAAAATTCAAAAAATAGATTTAAACTTTTGGATTATTGTTAACCCTCAAGAACTAATTGCTTCCATATATTATATTAATCATATCATTAAGTATTCTTGAAACGGCACATACTTATTACAAGTTCCCGAAAACTGCAATGTGATTATTGAACCACGTTTTCTCTTAACTTTAAAGTAGTATTTCAACAAAATTAAAGAAATAAATAAATTGCCTGTTTTGGAAACCGTAATTATTCAAAGTTTAACTGAATATGCCAATTTAGGGAAATAAAATCGAGAACATATAAATAGATCTGGAGGATTTAAAATCAACTAAAATTCAATTTCCAACTACCTAAACGTTTAGAAAATAATACGTATTCGGTAATACATCACCCTTTTGATAATTTTAATACCTTTGGGGAAATTACGTTTATAACATATACAGGTTGTTTCAGAATAACTGTTCCTAATTCTCAGAATTGAGAGAGGGCATGTTATTCAACACTTTTTAACGATAAACTAGAGTAATAATGCGACACCTTAATTGGAGCAATCAAATTAATTGACCTAATTAAATCCGCGAATTAAAACCGCCTATTGACCTAATTAAATCCGCAGTTTGACCCAATTAATTTCGCGGTTTGCTCTAATTAATTTTGATATGTGCTACTGATTAAATTAGGCGGCAGCCATTTTTAATTTTAATTTAGCGCCCGTTTTAAATTTCAAATTGGTGAATCTATCTCTCTTGTACTCAATGGGTATTGAATGTCTCTCTTGCATTCACAGAATGGATGTTTAAATTAAAAACATCTCTAGCCGACTCGGATTTAAACCCGCTACGTTCGTATCCACATCTGGGTTGCATCCTTTTACACCTCTAGACCACGGAGCGCTACGGATTTTAATGTGTTAACCTGAATGCCACTTCAATCTTGTGTCGTCACACTTCCATATTTTAAACTAAATATTTCTTGAAAATTATAATTTTAACAGCGGAATTGCATCGTCTATAGTTTTAAAAGCCTGATGATAATTTTAAAAAACTAGTTTCGTACATGGTTTTGATGGAATTAACTATTTTATTTTTATAATTCGTCCCGTATATAAATACGCGTATTCTTTTTAATGTCTATAATTCTGAATGTTGAAACGAAACTAATATTAAAATTATAAATTACAACACCGGAATTGCATCGTCTATAATTTTAAAGGTTTGATAGTAATTTTATTAAGTATGAAAAGGTCTCATATAATTTTATTATTCATAAACTTGACCGCTGTTGCTGTAAAAAGCCTGTCTGAACCTGCACGGAAAACGCAAGCCCTGACTTGCTGTACCGTGGGCAAGAGATTTGGCCTGCAGCTGTTGGATCGTCTATAAAATTCAAACAAACTTTTCTCTATGGCCTATAGGTCTATGTGCTTGTTTAAATTTATGCTCAAATTTCATTATAATATCAATTTAAACTTTGTCGGAAGAATTTACAATTAGGCGTTTTTTATTTAATTGCAAGCCGTTTCCTTAAAATCAGTGAATTATGATTTTGTCGCTTTTAAAATAAATAGACACTACTTTACTTCTTATACCAATACCATAAAATCGGTGGTCTCTTTCTTTCTTTGTATGTATGTACCTTTGATCGCTATCTCCTCCGATGATACTGGACCGCTTAAATTGTATTTATAGTTGAAAAATTGCCACGCCTATAATTTTTAATTTTCTGCGTCGATTTTAAATTTTAAATTAAAATTTGTACAAATTTGAGTTTAATATATTCCTGAAATACCTCTGTTCTGATAGATTTTATTCTATTAAAAATTTTAAAATTTGAATCAACCACATGTGAATAATTATTTTAAATCGCAAAATTCGCAGCGGCCATTTTTGGATTTGATTACGTCACGCCGAAGTCTTCGGTCTCACTCATCGCCGCTGTTCCCTCTCGCTCGCATTTATTTAATTTTTAAGAAAAAAGCTGAAGTTTTCCTACGCATTCTAAGTGCATCAAACGATGTGAGCTGGGATCACAAGGGTACCGTTACTATAAAGGGTAAAATTTTACCGGCGTCTAACATAGTCGATTTAATTCACGACACTCTGAGGCCTCGAAAAACTATTAATCCACCCGGACGCCAACAGTTTGCTGATTACATCAAAGACCTTAACGTTGCTCATGTGCTGCTATCTAAACCTAAACAGCAAAAGGTGCTAGCCCCGACTGGTACTACAGGAAGAACCGATATGGGAACTGATAACTGCGAGTCCGATTTAGAATATAAATTAAAAACATCAACTACTCATCCAAGTCCACATCAAAAAGGTTCAGTCAAAAGAACGTCGATTAGAAAGCACTTCCAAAAAAGGACCGCTAGAAAAACACCTCTAAGGCAGAGGTCATCAACATCAAATACGAATGTAATTCTGGATTGGGAGTGTCTTAAACTTTAAAATGCCACAATGAAATTTGTTCTACGATCCCGTGTAAACGAATTCTAATTTTATTACTTGCAGCCTTTTTAATTTGAAATGTTGTGCACCTCAAACTACAGTTTTGTAAATTGGCTAGGGGATTTTTAGAAAATAAGACATTCACCTGTACATTTATTTATATATTATTAAGTATTATACGAAATAAGAACAATATATTTGTTTATTACAAAGTGTTTGTTTTTATTTTTACTCTGCTTTTGTTTTTCACGAATCTGCAATAATTACAGAATCTAAAAGCTAAAATATTAGTATTTGAAGTTATTTTACAGATACAAAATGTAAAATTTAAAAAAATCAATCTACGATTTCATTTAAAAATTGTGTTTTCTTTTAATTTTGAGAGATGCATTTTATAAAAAAGTGTAAAACATTTGCAAAATTATGCTTAGAAATAACTTTAAAACTGTTTTTACATAATTTTCGTTGTTATAAAATCGTTTTGTAAAACGAATTGTGATAATTTTAAGTGAGATGATGTGTAACTGCATATTTTTTATTAAATTTTCATCGTGTGTTGAATTAAAATGTCATTTTTTGTATAAATTATGTGACATGATGTCGATTTTTGTAAAAATTTATTTGAGATGATGTGTAATTGCGTGATTTTTGTTTAATTTTGAGTTGATTTGTCGTCATCACATGCATAGTTAATCAATTGTACAAAAATATTTGTAATAAAAATGCACAAAGAGCCTACGTAACTGAAGTTTTGTTTATCGAAATGATGGTGGCAGAAGATTTTTCAACGAAATTGCGTGTCTTTTATTCAAATATTACTGTTGAAGCTATTTTACAGATACAAAGTGGCGAAAATTCATATACATCAAACTACGATTTCATAAGTGCGTGATGTAATTTAAAAAATTGCGATTTATTTGAATTTTGAGCGATGCAATTTATAAAAAAGTGTAAAACAACGGAAAACTTCGGCGTGACGTAATCAAATCCAAAAATGGCCGCCGCGGATTTCGCGATTTAAAATAATCATTCACATGTGGCTAGGGTTCAAATCCGACTTGTGGCCGACCCAAAGAGCTTTTTTAAATTAAATAAATGCGAGTGAGAGAGAACAGCTGCGATGAGTGAGACGGAAGACTTCGGCGTGACGTAATCAAATCCAAAAATGACCGCCGCGGATTTCGCAATTTAAAATAATCATTCACATGTGGCTAGGGTTCAAATCCGACTTGGGGCCGACGCGAAAAGCTTTTTTTAAATTAAATAAATGCGGGCGAGAGAGAACAGCTGCGATGAGTGAGACGGAAGACTTCGGTGTGACGTAATCAAATCCAAAAATAGCCGCGGCGGATTTCGCGATTTAAAATAATTATTCACATGTGGTTAATTCAAATTTTAAAATCGCGGCCCGTCAAATTTTTAATAGATTAAAAGCTATATGAACAGAGGTATTTCAGGAATATATTAAACTCAAATTAGTACAAATTTTAGTTTAAAATTTAAAATCGACGCAGAAAATTAAAAATTATAGGCGTGGCAATTTCTTAACAATAAATACAATTTAAGCGGTCCAGCATCATCAGATGAGATACCGATCAAAGGTACATACATACAAAGAAAGAAAGAGACCACCGATTTTAAGGTATTGGTATAAGAAATAAAGTAGTCTATTTATTTTAAAAACCACAAAATCATAATTCACTGATTTTAAGGAAACGGCTTGCAATTAAATAAAAAACGCCTAATTGTAATTTCTTCAGACAAAGTTTAAATTGATATTATAATAAAATTTGAGCATAAATTTAAACAAGCACATAGACCTATAGGCCATAGAGAAAAGTTTGTTTAAATTTTATAGAGGATCCAACAGCTGCAGGACAAATCTCTTGTCTGCGATACGACAGGCAACGACCTGTTTGGCCGATTGATAAAATAAAAATAATTAATTCCATCAAAACTCCTTACGAAACCAGTCTTTTGAAAATATCATCAACTTTTTAAAACTATAGACGATGTGATTCCGCTGTTATAAATTATAATTTTCAAGAAATATTTAGTTTAAAATATGGAAGCGTGACGACAGAACATTGAAATGGCGTTCTGTTCAAACCCTTTAAATCCGCATAGCTCCGTGGCCTAGAGGCGTAAACGGATGCAACCCAGATGTGGATACGAACGTCGCGGGTTCAAATCCGAGTCGGTCAGAGATTTTTTAAAATTAAACATCCATCCTGTGAATGCAAGAGAGACAACCAACACCCATTGAGCACAAGAGAGACAGGTTCACCAATTTGAAATTCAAAATAGACGATAAATTAAAATTAAACTGGCAACCGCTAGAAGTGCGCGCGCAGAAAACCAAGATGGCCGACACCCCGGGAAGTTTAAATTTAAAAAATTGAACTTAGAAAAAATTGAAAGATTTCAAATTCAAATATTCCCGCGAAAATTGAAATTAAAATGGCCGCCGCGTAATTCCGGAAGCAAATTTAAAATGGCCGCCGCGTAATTTAATCAGTAGCACATATCAAAATTAATTAGAGCAAACCGCGAAATTAATTGGGTCAAACCGCGGATTTAATTAGGTCAATTAATTTGATTGCTCCAATTAAGGTGTCGCATTACTACTAAATAGTGTTCGGAAATACTTCTGTTTCGAGATAATACGACACTAACGAATTGAGTACTGGAAATAATCTCAATGTGAAAAGTAACGATTTTATTGATTTCCAGCGGTTGCAATTTTTATTAATATTTAAAAAATGGTATTACACAAAAATTATAAGAATTGTTCAAAATTATGGCCGCCATTGTCGACACACAAGGTATAACTATGTGTGATTGACCGACGAATTCTTCGAAATATCTGCGGACGATCACGAATGTCATCAAAAGCAAGAATAATTCAAGCCACTAACTCCTCTGCTGTGTCCACAGGTGTCGCATAGACGAGTGATTTAATATTACCCCAAATACAAAAATCAATTGGAGTCATATCTGGCGAACGTGCAGGCCAAAGAATAGGACCTTGTCTCCCAATCCATCGGTTTCGAAATTGTGCATTTAAATAATCTCGAACATTTAAACCGAAATGCGCTGGTGCACCATCATGTTGAAAGACCAAATTTCTACGATTATTAAGTGGCACATTTTCAAGTAACTCCGGCCATGTTGCCATGGATAAGGTTCACTATCTGCAGCTATTTTGCATGCATGCATGTGTTACTTTCCACATTGAGATTATTTCAAGTACTCAATTCGTTAATGTCGTATTATCTCGAAACGGAAGAATTTCCGAACACTAGTTTATTATTAAAAAGTGTTGAATAACATGCCCTCTCTCAATTCTGAAAATTAGGAACAGTTATTCTGAAACACCCTGTATACTAGGTCAGAATCTAAATGTTCATCATAGAATTAAGATGTCACGTTTTAATCAAAAATTAAAGCACAATTGAAAGGAAATTTCTCTATAGCAGCAGAGCTGTTATGTGGGACAGAAAAGACACGCTTGGATAATCTTACGAGGTGTCATTTCCTTATCTTATCGACTGCCTAGCTTGTAGACAGAATGCAATTAGAAAGTTAGTTGTTATGCAGCAATCTTTATGCAAGGACATATGTATAACTGCTCAAGTGTTAAAATAATATAAAGTTTTTTGAATTAAATTTTGGCACATTAAAATTTAACTCCTGTCAGAAAATCACATTTAATCTTAGACGTCCTTTGTGATTTTATTAAATAAAGGTTATGTAGTGTTATGCTAAATTTAATCTGCCGAACACAAAAAAAACGTGTGCATGTTAAATAAAATTAGGTACATGTAGTAAGCCGTGTGAAAACAGCAGCCAAAAGATAGCAGCCAATTTTAACGACGATACCCAAAGCAACCACAAAATCAAAAGATGTAGATAGCCAAACAGAATACAGAGTATAAACTATTATTCGATTTCCTTAGTTTAAAAACCATACAAGGCTAGAAATACGTAAGACATAAATATCTTTATTAACAACAATATCCTAACAACTAAATAAAAGCTCTAATACCTGCAAGCTGTCGAAGAGGGTAGCAGCCAGCCCCAAAATATTCAAAAATTAATTATGAAAACCCTGAAGTGTTTGGTAGGATCACTGTTAGATTAGTAATGGGGCTAGTTAAATTATGTGTGAGTTTTATCGTGGCACCATGTACAGTTTTTCATAATTAATTTTTGAATAATTTTGGGCTGGCTGCTACCCCTTTGACGGCTGGCGAATGTTTGGCAGGGGCACTGTTAGATTGGTTCTGGGGCAAGCTAATTTATGTGTGAGTTTAATCGTGGCACCATGTACAGTGTTTTCATAATTATTTTTTGAATATTTTGGGGCTGGCTGCTACCTTCTTCGACAGCTTGCATGTATTAGAGCTTTTATTTAGTTGTTAGGATATTGTTATTAATACAGATATTTAGTTAGTCCTTGCGTATTTCTGGTCATGTACGGTTTTGAAGCTAAGGAAATCGGATAATAGTTTATACTCGGTATTGTGTTTGGCTATCTACATCTTTTCATTTTGTGGTTACTTCGGGTATCGTCGTCAAAATTGGCTGCTATCTTTTGGTTGCTGTTTTCACACCGCTCATGTAGTAAGTAAATTTGATTATGCACTTTTAAATACCAAAATGGTGTGCTGTACAGTTCTGAAAAAACAGAACAGGAACCGCTTTAACCATTAACACAATAAACATTTATTTTTTATACATTCTCATTTTGGTGTAAAATAATAGAAATTCATGTAATATCAAAACAGTATGGGTTTATATAACATTGAGTGCGGCAACGATGGGAGAGGAGAGTGGAAGATATTTGTAGAACTACGAGAGTTACGTATATATTGTTTATATAAACGTTGCAGGTACGAAGGCGGTGCACATTAGTAAATAATTTTGCTTATACAGGGTGTCTCAAAAAAGTATGGCGAATTAGACTTACCTTGTTTAACAGAATACGCTATGTTTAAATAGATTAGAGGTTTTGCCTTGAAATGTTAATAATTTTAATATGATCTTGTATGAGTTTAACTTCAACTGTTTTGGAGGTATTAACGATTCTATACAAGGAAATGCTGAAATTTAGGCCGCTGTTGTAAGCAACAGAAGATAACTGCACGAAAGAAATCGTTACCAAAAAATTTTTTTTTTCGTGATTTACCTTTAGAGTGTAAAATAGTGGCTGGGGATATTAATGCTATACAGCCCTTTTAATGAGCTTTCTGTTGATATCTTACTTGTCAATATTAGAATTAGACCGCGTCGTCTTTGTTGATAAACACCCACCATTTGCTGGCTCAATGTGCCTAACACCTTATGAACTCAAGCAAGAGTTTGTGTAACGGTTATGTTTTCTGGTGGCGCATGAACTCTTACAAGCCACCCATGATTTGGTTCGAGTTATTAGAGTAGCTACCTTGTAAACAAGGATACTTAGGCATATTCGTTTGTGCACCCATATAGGCTATATGGTGTATATGGGTGTTTATCTACAAAGACGACGCGGTCTAAGCCGAAATTTAATTCTAATATTGACAATTCGGGTAACCGCAAAAGCCTCAAACTTAGATATGTTACTGCATACCGCTAAACTCAATTGTTTTCCAGGTATTCGTATTTCAGCACAGAATAGCAAATTAAGTCACTTAAGGTTGGGGATTGGAACAAAGAAAATGCTCCAATCTTCCCTCTCGCTTTATTGTGTTGCAGCATGCTACCACCTGGAAATTTATAGTCAAACTAGTTATAAACATTTCTACTTTAGGTAAGTATACGACTAACTAAGATGGTGTTCTCTGCTGAACCTGTCAGGTGTTTGTGTTTTGTAACGTCGTGCCCAGACAACAGGTGCAAATAGATTATAAAAATCACAAGACATAAAAAGTTATCTGGTAATATTTGTAACTCCAATCTCGTGTATTGTATTTCTTTGACCTGGCAACTTTGTGCATGTGCGATATCAATAAATACGAAGAATTTGACGTTAGTTATACAAATATAACAATGGTTAAACATAATTTCGCACGTCGAAAGAGAAGAAATAATAAGGCAACTGCTTCAAGGAGGGGTACGCAGATACGATATACAGGGTGTTTCAGAATAACTGTTCCTAATTCTCAGAATTGAGAGAGGGCATGTTATTCAACACTTTTTAATGATAAACTAGTGTTCGGAAATACTTCCGTTTCGAGATAATACGACATCAAAGAATTGAGTACTTGAAATAATCTCAATGTGAAAAGTAACGATTTTATTGATTTCCAGCGGTTGCAATTTTTATTAATATTTAAAAAATGGTATTGCACAAAAATTATAAGAATTGTTCAAAATTATGGCCGCCATTGTCGACACACAAGGTAATTCTTCGAAATATCTGCGGACGATCACGAATGTCATCAAAAGCCAGAATAATTCGAGCCACTAACTCCTCTGCTGTGTCCACAGGTGTCGCATAGACGAGTGATTTAATATGACCCCAAATACAAAAATCAATTGGAGTCATATCTGGCGAACGTGCAGGCCAAAGAATAGGACTTTCTCTCCCAATCCATCGGTTTCGAAATTGTGCATTTAAATAATCTCGAACATTTAAACCGAAATGCGCTGGTGCACCATCATGTTGAAAGACCAAGTCTCTACGAATATTAAGTGGCACATCTTCAAGTAACTCCGGCCATGTTGCCATGGATAAGGTTCACTATCTGCAGCTATTTTGCATGCATGCGTTACTTTCCACATTGAGATTATTTCAAGTACTCAATTCCTTAATGTCGTATTATCTCGAAACGGAAGTATTTCCGAACACTAGCTTATTATTAAAAAGTGTTGCATGTTGCATAACATGCCCTCTCTCAATTCTGAGAATTAGGAACAGTTATTCTGAAACACCCTGTATAAGTAAATACGTGGAAATTCTTTTTAACAGCATCATTGAGAAAATACCTTTGCTGACACGTATGTTTTCATTCAATAATGAAATGGTGCAACCTTCTGTTTTTTTTTTCACAGAAACAAGCCAATTTTGTAGGGGTATTTTAGAGAAAATTGTCGAAGATTGTAGCCGCAGCGAATCTCCAGTTTCAAGTAAACAAGAAACATCCGATATTACTGCAGAAATCATTGAAGAAAATGAGTATGACTTTACATGGGAGTCTGTGCAAGAATAGGAAGAGTAAGTAGTACAGGGTCCGGCAGAGTGACCGACCCTATTTAAATTGTTAATAACTGTTTCAAAGTTTACAATATTTTTAATTTTTTTTCAAAAATGTAAAGTAAAAACAATTTTAGTTACAATATAATTTATTTATTAAAAATATTAGCACTTGCTCCAAATTAATTTGGTTATTATTATTCAGTAGTTGAAGGAATTGTGCACAAAACGTAACCCAAACTTCTAAATCTCGTGGTACCTAGTAACTGGTGCACGACTTGAACTTTGTAAGGATGAAATTTTAAATCCTTTAAAATACGGTGAAGAGTTCTGTCTGATAGGCCCAACTTGATGAATTTAATCAAATTAAGGATTAGGTTAATCTGTATTAGTGTGAAAATGAAGTTTGAGTTTGAGTGATGTTATTTTCAAAACCTAATATTTTTAATAAATAAATTATATTGTAACTAAAATTGGCAAGTTTTTATTTTACATTTTTGAAAAAAAATAAAAATTTTAAAATTTTAAACAATTATTAATAATTTAAATAGGGTCGGTCATTCTGCCGGACCCTCTATAATTCAGGATACTAGATACTATCAAACAAATTATTTTTGAAATTGTTATATGTATTTACACTCATAAACACTGGCCTTTCAAAACGGTTTCTTATTATAAAACAGTTTTGGGTAATCTTGCTGTTTACGGCTCCCATTTTGAACTACCACTCCTAGAGCCTCTAATATAGGAGGGAGACTGCAACGCTGTGGGTCAATTATACCTAGGTACTACCGTTTAGAAGCAGCTTATTTTGAAAAAGAAATTGCGAAAACTAGATAAATGCAAATTAACAAGGCAAATCAATTTTAATTCATTTACATTATATTACAAATCAATTATTACCAATAAAACTGTTTCCATTGCAATTGAAATTCTACTATTTTTCTGATTTTGAGTAACTTCTTAAATAATTTCTTTAATAAAACTAAGCCTACTACAACTTTTCAATTTCCTCCATTTATTTTTGATGGCAGTAGACTGGCGTGCAGTAAAATTATTTAAAAATTGCAATGATAACCCCGAGTATAATTGAAATAAAATTAAATTTGTCAGAAAATGGGTAAGAAAGATGCAGGGGTGTGTAGAGAAGAAATGAAATATACTGTATTTTTAAGTTAATTGAATAAAAAAGAACTACGAAAAAGAAATTAAATTGTTTATAAAGTCAACACGTACTTATAAAAAAAATAAACTAAATTGTTAATACAAAAGTGCATATGTATTTAAAAAAATATATTAAATTGTTTATAAAAAAATAGGTAAATGTATTTACAAAAAATAAACTAAACTGTTAATAAAAAATCTTTGGTAAATATGTATGCACTTTTTTATTAACAATTCGGTTTATTTTTTGTAAATTTCTACTTTTTTATTAACAATTCAGTTTATGTTTGGTAAATACATGTGTAAATTTTTTTATAAACAAGTCAATCTAGTTTTAATACATTTTTATGCTATTTAGACAATTCTTATAAAACATCTATAAAATAGAGGTGCGAGTTTAGCGACAGGACCGTATCAAAGTTAGAAACAAATAGTAATTTTTATTAAATGTAATATAAAATATTTTATTTCTTTAAAAAAATAGTATTTTGTAACTAAACAACCAAAAATAAGGAAGATTAATACGTACAGCAGCTGAACAAGTCAGGTTAAAAATGAAGTTTTTTCATTTTTAATTTCAATTTCTTCAGTAACTGTACCTTGTATAAAAAAAGTTTATTAAGCTTTCTTGTTTATATTGTTGTTGTTTAATTCAAAATTCTAATAACTTCACGAAATCTACATTCATCATGGGCAAAAATGGTTTTTCTGCATAGGGTTGCCAACATTGCGCCAATCCCCGACGAAAAAATTGAGGGGGGCGGGGTGATAAAATAACTGAAGAATATCGATGGTAACATGAATGAATAGTACTTTCCAACAAGGAAGAGAAAGGCATATGTTTTTCCAAAGTGTGAGTTTGAGGCGGAAGTGCGAAACGGGAGGACTACAAATACATAGAAGAAAAAATGGCGTTCTCTCCTGCTTATATACAATTTTTTCCATGACCGGGATCAGAACAACACGAAACGAGTATTACTGCAAATTAGAATGATGCTGCAGTATTTAGCAGCCTTTGAATTGTGCTACTCTGCGAATACAAACAATATCATCAGAGAGTACCTTAAATACAATGAGCATTTTTTTCTTTAGAAGTAATAACTTATGTTAAAATTTTTAGCAATTTTTTGTACTTATTATTAATTACTATCTTCGTTCAATAGACAGGACGAGTACGACCGAAAGCAAGACATCAAGACGAAATTCTAAACCACTTCGTCCCAGGGCGGTGACCTCAATCACAGTGTATCTGCTATTAATCTTGTATTGAAAATAAAGTAGTGTAATAAAAAATACTTTTTTCTTTGTCAATATTTAAAGTTTTTTATATCTGTTTAGGCAAATACAGCATTATAGGAAGTATAAATTGAGTTGTAAACGTATAACATTTACCAATATATCGCAGTAAAATTTGATAATTATCGGTTTTCTTGTAAGGTGTTGCAAAGTGATTCCGGTGTGCTGTTAAATGGCAGAAAGGTTTTGAAGGTAAATATCGATTGATAAATTTGAATATATTATCAAGTTGATTAATTAGGTACCTAGTTATTATCAAAAACTATATAGTTGTAGATAAATTATTGCACTTGACTTGCATATAATGGCTGTATTACACTTGGATGATTTGATCTTCGCGTAATATAGCCTACATTATATGCTTGTTAAATAAAATAGTATTTTCCGCAACCAAAAGTAATTACTTTGATCTACTCCAGTGGGATAAGTAACGCATTACGTCACTCATTTGACACTATTTCAGTTATGTAATAAAGCTCATTACACCACTCAGTTATGTAATGGTTTCATTACGCAACTGAGTTGTGTAATGACTTCATTACGTAACTGAAATAGTGTCAAATGAATGACATAATGACATTTGCCTACTAAAATATTTTTGAAAATGAGAGATCTGACATTTCTCTTAATGCACTTTTCTCAATTTTAGGCAGTCGTAGATAAAATTTTGTACAATACATGTATGATAATGCATCATTAATATACTTGTGTGCTTACATAACTCGTGCTAAGCACTCGTTTGTAACTTACACACACGTATATTAATGATGCTGTTATTCCACTTGTATAGTAAATAACTATTAATACCAAAATCTGTCATTGAAGTTGACGTTTCTCTTACTGACACAAAAAGTGTATGTTGCTATGTAACACTTTTAGTTCCTAGGAAGTACTTTTACTTTCATGGAACTAAACGCAACTTCCATTTGGTCGTCTGTGAATGTAGTTGTCATAATGATTTTTAAATGAGAAACGTCAAAAGTAATCAATCATCTGAAATTTTTAATATTTTGTACTTTTCTAGGTTGCAGAAAAAATAGTATGTATTATTTGGATTAAAAGTGACCCTGTTTGACTTGCAATTTTTGCATTTGCTCGGCTACGGTGCGCTTTGTCTTGCAAATGCAAACATAATTGCTCGTCAAACAAAGTGCCACTTTTAATTCTAATAAAACAATATACTATTAATTCTAGGAACTAAAAATGTTGCATTGCAAAATACACTTTTTGTGTCAGTAAGAGAAACGTCTACTTCAATGAGAGTTTTGGTAGTAATCACTTCAAAAACGGTTGCCGAACAACATTCTTTTTCAACCTAAAAATAATAGATACTTATGCATTAACGGAGATATGAATATGTTTTTCCCTTGGGTTGACATGTGTTACAGACCGAGGGCTTCTAGTCTGAAGTCTGTAAGTCAACCGAAGGTAAAGAACATAAATATCTCCCATGGTGCATACAATATTTTATTTACTAGCAATATTAGTAAAAATTAAATTTTGGGGTTACAGCTGTTTTTGTATATAAACTAGTAATTTGGAGATGAAATCAGCTATGTTGGCATTGTATTAGCTTAGCTACTTGAAATTTCTACATGAAAAATAAGTTTCAATCAGAACTATGTATTGTCAAAAACACATTAAAATTTTATTTAAAAGGTTATTATAACGTTTCGCTGGTTATACAAGCTTCATCAGAGAAAATAAATTTAAAATACAAGCCTTTTGCAGTAGTTATTCTGAAAGTTTAAACAAGCAAGCAATAAGTGAAAGAATAAAACCTCACATTTAATACATACCAAGAAAAAACATATCGTATCTTAATAATTAGGATTCATTACATCTTCTTGTTTAAAATTGAAATATAATTTTTCTTTTTCCTTCAAAACTTCAACTTTTACCAATAAGTATTGAAAAACAGGATAGAGTTGTGATTATTTTCTGTTTTTTTCGTATGTTTTCTTAAAAATTATTTTGCTAAAAGACAGATATTAATAGTTAATAGAAAACAGTTTTTGTTAAAAGAATAGTAATCACCGTTGTAGTTTTTGTCGTTTTCTTTTAAAGTGTATTCTTTTTTATTTTTCTTGATTAGTCATTAGTCATTTTACCTTAATCCAAATACTCTTAAAAATTAAATGTAAAGATTTAATCAATAAACTAACACTTTCTTAATTCAATTAACATTAATTAATTTCCAGCCAAATTTCAATAAACAAAATACGAAACAAACATAAACCCAAACTGTTACAGGAAGAACAAAAATTATTGAAAATACAACATTAATTATGGATGTTTAATAAGATTATTTTTATTCTAAAAAAAATGCTACTAATGACTAATCAAGAAATATAAAGAAGAATAAAAAGAATACACTTTAAAAGAAAACGACAAAAACTACAAAGGTGATTACTATTCTTTTAACAAAAACTGTTCTCTATTAACTTTTAATATCTGTCTTTTAGAAATATAATTTTTAAGAAAACATACGAAAAAAACAGAAAATAATCACAACCCTATCTTGTTTTTCAATACTTATTGACAAAAGTTGGAGTTTTGAAGGAAAAAGAAAAATTATATTTCAATTTTAAACAAGAAGATGTAATGAATCCTAATCATTAAGATATGATATGTTTTTTCTTGGTATGTATTAAATGTGAGGTTTTATTCTTTCACTTATTCTCTAATTGCTTGCTTGTTTAAACTTTCAGATTAACTATTGCAAAAGGCTTGTATTTTAAATTTATTTTATCTGATGAAGCTGGTATAATCAGAAGTAATACTATAAGTACTTCGATATTATCGGGTTATATGTCGATAACTTGTTGCACAATAATAAAAGAGTGTCAGTTTGACAGGTTAAATAGTCCGACCGCGTCAGCGGGAGGATTATTCTGTCAAACTGACACGATTTGTTATTGTGCAGGAAGTTTGAGACGTATAACCTGTTCGAAGTACGCATTGTATTCGATTTGATTATTTTGTGAGTAAATTTTAATATTAGGGACAAATAAATATTTTATTGGCAGCTCAATTTGTATGAATTAACCTAGCTGAAAGTCATCTCCATGAAAACAACATCAAGTTGACAAAAGTTATGTATTGCGTTGCCTAGTGAAGTTACTATAGTATAATCGATTTTGTATAATCGAAATTATACAAGATAACTTAACTAAATCCAGCCTTTTGATTGGTTGAAATCTCTACGAATAAAATAATCAGCAAAACGTTATAATTAACTTTTAAATAAAATTTTAAAGTGTTTTTGACAATACAGAGTTCTGATTGAACCTTATTTTTCATGTAGAAATTTCAAGTAGCTAATCTAATACAATACCAACATAGCTGATTTCATCTCCAAATTACTAATTTATATTAGTAAAAATAGTATGAAATTTCAAAATGTCATAATGACATTTAAAATTAGAATGTGTAAGTAACATCAAGGATTGCCTCATTGTATGGTTGCTAAGACGTTGCCTATAGTTGCATGGTTACCACGAGTTTGAGGGAGAAATAATTTCAAAATCCCTTGGGGGTTATGAGTAGCTTTTCATATTTTGTATCTATAATTCGTATTTCATTCTAAGCGTTTCTGTTCAGCTATTAATTATTACGTATAGTAAAATAGCTAGAAATCTACGCTCTAATAATAACCATCTACTATCATTTGAATTCGTTATTTACCGTATTGTAAATTTCGGATTAGCCTGTATACTGCAAGTAGAAATTTCCCGGTATTCCTGCAATATCACAACCTTGATTATGAAGCGACATCTGTCTTACAATGGCTGAACTATATGTGCGCTATTTTTGTGGACATTTTATCAGGTGTTTACAAAACCGGCACGAATTTCCGACGATTCCAATGAAATATTCGCCCTAAATGACAACCGCTTCAAATTTTTTAGGAATCACTTATTATCAAAAACTAAACGTCAGAAATAGTTCAATGGGGTCTTAAATGAAAGATCAAAATCGTATCTTCCTGTAAGCCATTTTACAGTTTCTGTTTTCTAATTTTCACAAGTAAATTTTACTGTTGGATGACAGAAATACAAATGAAAAATGCCTACAAAAGCGTCGATATTTTAAACACAATTTTACAGCGCAAGCGAATCTGTTACCATTTATAAAATTGCTTACCCTGATTAGCCAACATTCGTCTTTGAAATGAAGCCTTGTTTAACTTCATACGACGCGTGTGAATCGATAGTAAGTGATTCCTATGTATCAATCTGTCTCTATTATTTCAACATAAGCCAAACGCCAGCCTTAAGATGTTTTATTTCAAGGGATAACAAACAAACACCATTATAATGCAAATGTAAACACTTGCAATCTTTCGAGCACAACAGCGAACCAGGTTTAGAAAATAAAAATGTAGGCTCTGCTGAAACCAGAAATAAGAAACACAAAAAAAACGAAAAAAGCAAGAGACAATTAAATCTGGAAAGCGAATGAAGTTAGGGCTAGGAAATGCAATATTAGAAGAAAATTTATTAAAAATACAGAGATACACAGTGTTCTATATAAACAAATCGAAATAATTATATTTGCAAATTATGGACGCTCTGTATAGCTTGAATAACCAGCGAACGTAAAGAGAAATATTTGGACATTTAATGTAATTACTTATATGATTTTAGTGTATTCGCTTTTGGTTTTTTGTAATCTGATTTTATTTCATGCTGGAATTAACCTGGTTTTCTGTTTTATTTGGGGATCTCAAGCGCTTAAATTATTATTTTAAAAAAGCTTTTCAAACATATAAAGATATGCAGAACCTTCCATTAGCAAAAAATCTAAATTACTAAATTTGCAAATGTTGAGCAGCCTGTATAGTATTAACGCTCACAGTGACTATTTTACACTCTAAAGATAATTCACGAAAAAGATACTTTTTTAGTTCAATTATTTTCTGTTACTTACAGCAACCGCCTGAATTTCAAGATTTTCTCGCATAAAAACGTAGGTATTTCCAAAATACAATACAATACAAAAATTTCAAGCTACCTAAATATAGAGTATTCCCTAAAAATAATATGTTTGATTCGCCACACTTTTTTGAGACACTTGGCATTATCAAAACTAATTCAGTAATTTACACCACTTGCGTACCTACAACTTTTATATACACAAAATGTATGTAACTCTCATACTTTTAGAAATATCTTCCACCCTTTCGTCGATACTGGACGCTGTACACTTGAGCAGGTTCAAATAATACACAAAATCAAATTGCTGCGAAATGATGGAAGATGCCAGATTTTTAATGAAAAAGTAGCATCTGACAATCCCATACACGTTGAATATTTGCAATTAATTAAATATGAATCTGAAAATTACTTACCTGAATAAATAAAACGGTTGTCTGTATTTTCCATCTTATTTCCAAACTTCTAGGCATAATAAAACGGCACTGGAGATGTCACTAAATTGTCAATTACACTGGTTTACACTTTGTCCGAACAGCAGTTCTCTAATTCCACGTATATTTTACGAAATTAATCATATAGATTCTTAGCTTTATAATAAACAAACAATTTAAGATTTTAACGTAGTCTTTACTAACGAACACGTACACCTGTGACAAAGAAGTTACCGGTGAGGAGTGGCATTCATTCGAGCATGTTTATTAAATAACTAAAACGTATTATCGTTTACATAATAATCATCGAGTGTCTGCAGCGATTAGAAGAAAGGTACAAAGAAATCCGGAGAAGCAAAAAAATACTATAGATTACGATATGGTAGTTTAGTATTGAACCAAAAATTCGTTAACTAATAATATACAGGATGGTCCTGAAATAGTTGGCCATAATCAGGGATTAGGTTAAACTCATTATAAGCATGAAAAAAGTTCTTATAAACATGTGTCCGAAAAGGAACTTCTCAGTTTTCAATACGTATCTAAAAATAAATAAATATGTTTTTTTCTGTGACGAGAAAAACGTTTGACATTTTATATCTGTTGACAAGTAACAAAATAACACTTTTTATGAAATTTATTTTTTCCCCGGGAATATGTGTATATATACACATAAGTAAAGGTAGATATTTAATTTTAGAATAATTTATTATACACAAGTTACATTTCCTTTATATCAAAAGTACAATTATTAAATGTGCATTGCATGAATGACATGTTCCCTGAACTATTCGGTACAACAATCGAATTTTCTTGTGTTGAAATTATATTTTTTTCTGCCATGGACACAACTGCCGTTGATGTACCTGGTCGCAAATCGGGTGTTATTTCAGCACCGCCTGTGCTGTTCTAATAGTTATTAATGATACGAGTGCGAAAACACAAGCTTAAAATTCGAGGGTGTTGTTATGCAACGAGACGCAGTTGCAACTCGTTTGTTAATGAGCGATTAATAATCTCAACTATTAAAAGTTAAACAGTTTCGATTATTAATCGCCTTCATTAACACACTTGTTGGTTAATAGTTATTTAACCAACAAGTGTGTTAATGAAGGCGATTAATAATCGAAACTGTTTAAAGCACGAACGAGCGATAGCGAGTGAGTGCCTTTAATAGTTGAGATTATTAATCGCCCATTAACAAACGAGGTGATTAAAAAATTTTTTCGTGGGCCGCAAAATCTTTTCTTGCGGCAAAAAATTTGATTAATACAACTAACTTCCATGCAAAATATCATCAAAACGTCAAAATCACAAAAACAGTTAATTAATGAAAAAAGTGTATTAATCAAAAACAGTGTATTAATAGATCTATTAATCCATCATTTTTTACAAAACAGTTAATTAATGAAAAAGAGTGTATTAATCAAACACAGTGTATCAATGATGTCTATTAATCCATTTTTTTTAGGAAAAATAATTCATTAAAATTGAAATTAACAAGCGGTCAACCAAAAAAAAGTTTAATTCACTAGAGATTTAAAAACGTTTCAACGAAGAACAACATATTTTTATGATTTCTACAAATATTTACATTCAATTATTCTTTCTCTATGTAGTGTGTAATATATAATTATCTTAATTTGAATATTTTTAATGTCATTTCCAATTTTGTGTATGGCTGTAAGCAGGTGACAAACGTCACTTTGACGTTTGGCACACAGTAGGTGGGGTGTTTTATATGATATTTGGTCAGTAATTTAAGAGCAGCAGGCTCTATAAATTTGAATATTTTTAAATTTTTTATTAAAAATTTCGTCAAAATTGAATAAAAACATATATACGCCACCTGCTCGTGGGCCCAAAATCTTTTCGTGAATAAACGTATGTTTAATTCACTTGGTGTATAATATTTATTACAACACGTTGTTCTGGGAAACGTGTTTTAAATTGCTGTTTTTATTCGAGGATTTAGATATTAAAAAGATGACTTAAAATATGACCAACAGAATAGTACAATATTATATCATGAGGGACTAAAGTGCATCATTAAATCCCGCAAGTGAATATTATTTCCTGAGGGCCCGTAGGGCCTGAGGGAAATAATCACTCAAGGGATTTAGACACTTTAGTCCCGCGTGGTATACGCTATTTTTTGCACTTTTGGGAAGATTATCATCAAATATTTAAAAAATTTGAAATCTGTCAATTTGAAAACTGACAAATACGAATTTTGTTAAGGCTGGGGATTGAAACGAAGAAAATTCACCAATCTTCCCTCTTTCTTTATCGAGTTGTGTGGTGCTGGTATCTGTGTTAATATAGACGCACTCGAGTTTTCCACTGTAAAATTTCTACCTCGCTATTCAACTTATGCAAGGGTTTGTTTCTCTGCTGAGCAGATGTGATCTAAGCAGATGTGGGTCAAAAACACGGACAGATGTTTTTGCCGGTGCAGATAATTTTAAGATTATTCTGTGATTTTAAGTAAAATAAGCTTCATAGCCTTTGTATGTGTGTATTATCGAAACCTCATTTTACCTTGAATCCGGTGCTTTATGCTTCTTGGCCTTTGAGTCACTATAACACAGAAATCTGTGAAATTTAGTTAGAATAAACAGGAACCAAGTGATATTTAACTGATTCTAGCCAAATTCTGAATCTATTATGTACAGTGACCGCCAAAAAGTCGGCCTAATATGGGAAAAAAATTATTTTGATTTTTCAAAAACACTTTTTACGTCAATAATTTGTGCTTGTCTAAAAACCTATTTAGCCCCTATCATATATACGGAGTGATTTTTACTTATTTAGAAAATGGAGCTTTCCGAAATTGTCAAAATCGAAAAAGTGCTATTTTTAGGAAATTAAGTAAGATTTCAATCAGATTTTTTTAAAGTGTGTTATTTTTAGCTAACTAAACAATTTCAGGCTAGAAAACTTCTATTTTTTTATAACTTTAGCTAATTATTAATTTTTGAAATTTTTAAATATTTTTCAAAATTTCACATACCAAGACTTAATATTAAAATTAAAATTTTTTATGTGAAGACTAAAGATTTATAATTGGAAAAAATAATATAAAATGTTAATTTCTTATTTAGATTTTTTATCATTTACCGAAAAGTAGTATGTTTGCAGAATTTTTCTGTTTTTATGCAAGGCGCTTTTTAGGAGAAATATTTTTCAATTCTAATTGCTATATATTTAAATGGCTTCTAGAAACTCTAATCTAGCCCTGTTAATGAATTACTGTTACAAAAATCCTGTAAATGTTTTCTTACAGTTGTCTACATGAGATTTTTCTTTATCCAATTTACATTTCTAAAAAATACTAATTGTCGGAAAATAATAAAAAATGTAACGAAGTAATTAACATTTTGAATTATTTTTTGAAAAAATTACTCTTAAAGGGATGAAAACGGGTAAACTGTGTTTCCACGAATTCGTCAGTATCTCTTAGACCCGGTAAAATATCGACTTGGTGTTTGCTTGCATAAGTATCCAATGCAAATGTCTAAAACTCATTTCGGGATTTTGCCCTAATCAACCCTTAAAGTTCGAATCTACATTCGGGGTGAAGTATAGAACTCCTTGTATCTCATGTGATTGTTAAGTTAGAGCATTCTTTTTTCGGTATATAAATGTATTTTTCAAATCTTTAGAAACGGGTTTTAGAGTTTGTTTTTAAATTTCACCACTAAAGCGGTACAAACGGAAAACCGAAAAGTTGTAGGAGGTTAGAATGTTTTTTTCGCTCTGTGTTCATTTTAGTATAAAACTGACTGGAATAAGTTTTCGAAATTTTACCCCTAAGGGGTGAAAAGGAGTAAACTCTGTTTTCACGAATTTCTAAATATCTCATAGATTAAAATGGGAGGATTTCTAAAATTCCACCCCCCAAGTAGTGGAAACGGATATATGCTATAATATATGAATACAACATTTAATAAGTACATTAGTAGTAAATTAAGTAAGAAAGTACATACGTATTACCTAAAAAAACTAATCTGTTACATTATTATTTGTAATAATAACATTTATTTGTAATAATTGTACGTGAAGATATAAACTACAATTCAATTTTTAAAAAAGTTTTCGGTAGCGGGAATGAACACGGGTCTCCTGAGCGAGAGTCAGGTATCCTAGCATATACACTATACAGGGTTATAATTTCTCTTCTTCAACCAGCTATATACTTCCCAGATTTATGATATTTAAGCCAAAATGTACTTATTTTAATGACTGAATTTTTATCAGTAATAATGTATTAAGGGCAAATGATTTTGCCGGTGAAAATGTTTTGCGAAAGTTTCTTGTTTTGGCAATGTCACAAGACAAACTAACTTGATAGATGAGGGAATTTGTCAAAGTTATTTTGTTGAGGGCACTGCCAAAAAACAACAAATCTTGAGTAAAACGTGTTCCGAGCAAAATCATGAGCCCGAAACATATTTCGTGGAGTATTTCCCAAATATGGGTTCATTTTGTATCAGTATACAATGAATATGACATTTATACTGATTCACAATGACAGTTTAATGACGTTTTTCAAATGCCACATTGCTTAAAACAACATATTTGGTGGTTTCCATGGATACAAGTGGTAAAAGAAACTGATAAAATTACAAGGAAAAATTTTGATTTTTTGCCACTATAAAAACACGTGATTGGTTGAATTTTGGAAAATTATGGCGTTTGATTGGATAATAGGAGATGCGGGAAGTAGTTACTGAAATTAGTTCAACAGTAAATTATTATTCAAATACTAACACATTGGAAATGAGATAACCACTTTATAATAGATTATTTAAGCATTACAGGATACTATCAAACAAATTATTTTATTTATACATTGCATATCTACATTCAACAGTTTTGCGTTGAACGTGATAATTAAACTATTTAGGTGATCCTTATAAAACATCTATAAAATAATGCTTTTTAGAGGCGCGCATCCAGCGACAGGGCCGTATCAAAGTTAGAAATAAATAGTAATTTTTATTAAAATTAATATTATAAAATATTTTAGTTATTTAAAAAATACGGTTTTGTAACTAAACAATCAAAAGTAACGATTAACGCGTACAGCAGCTAAACAGGTCAGGTTAAAAATGATTTTTTTTAATGTTTAATAATCTTCATTATCGTTTCCATAATGCTGCATATTGTACGACTATACAGTGAGGTAAAAAAGTCTGGATCACCTGAAACATCTTACTTTGTTTGCATTTTTCTCGCAAATTTCTTTATGCAACTTCATAAAACTTTTATACTACAATACTCAAAACGATGTGCTCTTCCACTTCCTCGAACAAAAAATAAGGGTTATCCTTTCTAAAAAATGCCCCAATTGACCCTGCTGGTGTACGCCACTGTATATAGTTCTAGAGTATTTCAAAAGATAGCAAATGTACAATGCTTTTTGACCTCTTCAAGCGGTTTTGCCACAAAACAAGATTTTGCAAGATATTTCTGGTGTTCCAGACTTTTGTACCACACTGTATAATATTTTTATAAGAGACTGTGAGTTTGTGACAATGTAAAGCAAATTGGTTGCCAACAACTCTATAATATAACTGTTATAAAAGTAAGGGAAGCGTCTACTTTAATGACAGATTTTAGTAGTAATGACTTTTAAGACAGTTGCGGAAAAACATTCTTTTTCAACCTAAAAATAAATACTCTTCAACAATTGTTTTCTTCATAATTCATATTTCGTTCTAAACATTTCTGTTCAGCAATTAATTATTACGTATAGCAAAACAGCTATAAATCCGGGCTCTAATAATAATCATTCACTGTCACTCGTATTCGCGATTTACTCATATATGTATTATACATACCGTGTGTCCCAAAAGTCTGGAATAAATTCAGTATTTCCTAAAGTGTACGTTTTCGGCTAAAATCCTTTTTATTTGAGCATTTTTTGAAATAAAATGCATACATACAGGGTGTCCCGCGTATGAGGTATGGTGTTATCGATGTTTTCCTTAAATGGAAACCGCATTTTTTTATTACGGAATCTGAAAGAACGCATCTTTTTACATACGTTAAGCTGATTTTTGAGTATACGTCACATTACCAAAAATTAAGAAAAAAAACTTAAATTTGCAAAATACTAAATTTGATTTTAAGAAGTGTGATTTTACGCTTTTATCAATGACAGCAATCAACATATCGGTCGTCTTAGTTACTGTCAGGCAGACAACGGTGCACAATTTGTACATTTAATTTAGTTGTTTTAGAAATTACTAAACTTAGTATCTTGCAATTTTTTAATTTTTTCTTAATTTTTGATCATCTGATCTATACTCAAAAATTAGCTTAACGTAAGTAAAAAGGTGCGTTTTTTCAGATTCCGTAATAAAAAAGAATGGTTTCTATTAAAAAAAACATCGATAATGCCATACCTCATACGCGGGACACCCTGAATGTATGCATTTTATTTCAAAAAATGCTCAAATAAAAATAAAAATCGACGTATTCGAGGATTTTTGCCGAAAACGTACATTTTAGGAAATACTGAATTTATTCCAGACTTTCGGGACACACGGTATATTGCTAGTAGGACCTGGAAACGGCCGAAAACATTACGGCGCCGACATAGTCTCACTCTGAGTATAAAGCATCTAGTGCGCATGCGTGCAAATTCGAACTCCGCCTTTAGAAGCGAATTTTAAACTTGGTTACTTCCTGACCGCGCGGACGACGCCGACGCGCTTGCGCACAGCTCACCATTATACATTGAAGAGTTGGTTGTCTGTCTCACTTCCTTCGTGACCCCCCAACTCATAGCCGCTAGCAATATAGCTCTTTAAATATATGGATTTACCGTATTGTAAATTTCGCATTTCCCACTGCATTGCAAAACGTGGATATAATCTCGTACGTGGCGGGCGAAGTTTTATCACGCGTTTGCGCGGTTTTTCCTCCTGTACTCTTATGCGTTCCCCGTTCTTGTAGTGTGTCGGTCAGCTGTTCTGTTCATCAATGTATATTAATTAATATTGTCGTCTGCTATTAACGTTATTGATCGATAGTGGCAACTTCATATGAATTAAAGATAAACGATGCCTTTAACAGTTATGAAGAATGAAATGAAGCCATAATGTTACATGAAAAACAGAATAAAGCACAATTTTGGAAAAGAAATTGCAAAACTCTTGATAATGCTAAAAATCACTGCCCCAAGTTATACCTACAGTATCGCAAACTCAACATTAAAGTATTATGTTATAAAATACTTTGCATTCACGAGAAATTTGAAATTATTAATTTTCAAAACGACGTATATAGTAATTGCCAAAACACCAATAATTTGGTATTGAAAGAAGGATTTGTAGAACACGATTATTACAGTAATAGTAATGATATAGTAGTAGAACATTATTGCCAAAGCACCAAAAATTTTGGTAGACATTATGAGCGAAGAAAATGTTAACAGTATTCTATAATTCGATTAATCCCATTCTGTAGAGACAATAGAAGAAATCGTTTGTGATATGAATTATTCAGAAACTGTTGATGATGCATCATGTTTACATAACATTTGTTTGCCGGTATGTTATAAGCATTTACTTTTACGGACATTTCTTAGATTTTAGCAATCACCAATTTTTAGGTAGCAATAAAATCTCGAGGTAGGCCTAGAGGAAGATCGCTAACAGCTATTGGTTTACCAAGAAAGAAAGAAAGGAAAAATTAAAGAGCCTCCAAAATTTCTGCAAATCAATACTGTATCTTGTATTTTATGGAAGATCACACAATACTGATTTATTATAGTGCAAAAGTGTATGAAAGTATGTCGGGTTTCTAACGAATAATTAGCAATCCCGTACCATAGAACATGAACCCCGCAAACGCGTGATAAAACTCCGCCCGTGCGGGACTTTAAATTTTATTTTCGGGTCCCGCGTACGGGACTATATCCACGTCCTAAACTTAACGCAGTTCGTGCCATGTTCACAACCTTGGTTTTGTATATGGCTTTGTAACGACAATACGACATCTGTCTTACAATGCCTAAACTATTTATACGCTATTTATGTGGAAATTTATCAGGTGTCTGCAAAAACAGCACCGATAACCGACATTTGGCTGTTGTAATATTCGCCATAAATGACAACAGCTTGAATTTATTTAGGAATCACGTACTATCAATAATTAAACGTCAGAAATAGTTCACTGAGGTCTTAAATGAAAGATCAAAAATCGTATCTTCCTGTAAGCTATTTTACAGTTTCTGTTTTCTATTTTTCACAAGTAAATTTTACTGTTGGATGACAGAAATACAAATGAAAAATGCCTACAAAAGCGTCGATATTTTGAATACAATTTTACAGCGCAAGCTAATCTGTTACCATCTTTGAAATGAAGCCTTGTTTAACTTTATACGACGCGTGTGATTCCTATGTAACAATATGTCTCTATTATTTCAACATAAGCCAAACGCCAGCCTTAAGAATGTTGTGTACAGAGTGATTTTTTAAAAACTGAATTGCAGCAGGCCCTGGATAGCCTGAATCAGTTGGTAGTACTGAAGTGTATTGTCAGTCTATGTCAAATTCGAGATTTGCAGGTTAAGTTCTGCGTCAGTGTATGTCAAATGACAAACAAAACCTAACCTACTAACCTCGAATTTGACATAGACTGACAATTCACTTCAGTACTGCCAACTGATTAATTTTAAATACAATATTTTATTAAGAATGCTGTGTACATAAATTTACCATAGATACGGTAACATTTTTACTTTAGTCCCAAGGGGCTAAAGTAATTACTTCTGTCCCTAGCGATTAAATGAGCTACTTTAGTCCCTGAAATAAGTGACTAAAGTGCCAACTTTAGTCCCGCAAGTGCAAAAAAACACTTTATTAGCTATTTCTCTTCTGTGTGCTACCGATTCATCAACATACCCTTCAGCGGCCGTCTATGACTTCCAACCGCCATGTTTCTTTAGTGTCAAGTCTCCCCCAGATTCAACTAAAAGTGTAGCAGACGATCTTCGAAACGAATTACCTGTATATGAGTTAGCATTTTCAAGTTGAAGAAAATTAGCTACTGTTTCAGGTTCCTTATAAAACTGATTTTTACCCACAACCTGATTGATACATTTTCCATTGCGATATGCATAAAACAGGCGGCGATCCTTTGCTGCTGCTGGACGAAGGGCTATGTACATTCGGTAAAATTTAATACATTCTTCAGTAACTACAAATCTCCTGTTTACATCATTCTTTGTTTGCGGCTGTTTGGCAGGGGGTAAGGGAACCGCTTTTTGGTTTTACACTTGCCGAATGTCCCTGAACCACTGGGCAAGAGGAATCGCCGCGACCAATTTTTTTAAGGTAAAACGACAATTTTACTGTACTAAACATGGAAAAAGAAGACGAGGACGATCTCCCCAACGCTGGATCGACATAACGCGAAAGGGTCTCCAGGTACCCTCGGAACATGTTTTACGCATTACCCAAGATAGAGACGCCTGGAGAAATTTTCTGGACGAGACATTTCCAAACCTGTCATATTAGAATCACAACACATCTGGAAAGATGTCATGATGTAGAAGACGATTGTAGTTAGCGGTGGACATTTTCAACAGTTACTTTAAGTAATAAATAAAGTTGAAGTGCCACAGCCCTCCATTTTTTTTATTCATGTATTAATAATTAAATGAGCTGTAACTCCCGAGGGTTCCTTTTCGGACACATGTTTATCGAAACTTTTTTCATTCTTATAATGAGTTTAACCTAATCCCTGATTTTGGCCAACTATTTCTGGACCAGTCAGTACAAAATATTTTTTACAGTCATAGAACACAACTTTTTTTTTAATTTACATATTATAGTGCCGTAACTGCCGAGGTTTGTGGCACTAAACATATTTATACAATAAGTGGTTTATAGTCGGTATAATAGTCCAGAGTCACATAAATAATGCAGTAAATTTGTAATTTCTTCGTTTCCCAGAGGTATCCTTAGATCGGTTTTGATCTGGTATTTGGTGCTAGGATTATCCCACTTCTTACAGTCACATATTCGATGTTGAACGGTGTTGGGTTGTTGGCAGTCATCACATATGGGTGAATCTTCTTTTAGTAATAGGTAATTGAGTTAATTTTGTATGTTCTATTAAGTATCACTTCTTGTTTCCTGGCTAATTTAGTGATACTACTGTATTTTTAAACGTGATCTTTGATTTTACGTAGTTTGTTTCCTGTAGCTTTTCGCCACTGTTGTTTTCAAGTTGTTCATATCAGGTTTTTATAATGGGTTTTCAGGTCTGCTAATGTCAGATTTGCATAATCAACTTCTGTTTTGCAGATTGCTTGTTCGGCATTGTGATCTGCTGTCTCATTTCCTTGAATTCCTATATGGGCTGGTATCCACATCATGCATATAGTCTTACCGGTATTTATGAGGGCGGTTAATTTTGTTCTAATTTCTATGACGTATGGGTTTTTACTATACATATCTTCGATGGTCTTCAACGCACTAAGAGAGTCACTTAAAATGATATGGTCGTTTTGTTCACAACGTTTTAAGTAGTCGATCGATTTGCTTATCGCTAACAATTCGGCGGTGCAAATTGAGCACCGATCATTTAGTTTATAATTTTTGTCTGTGGTCGTTACACACAAACGCACATCCGGTTCCACTGTCTGTTTTAGAGCCCATCAGTATACACAAGGTGATAATCGAGGTAGTTATTTAGAAACGCATTACTGCTGATTTATATATTTGACTATGGGTTCTGATTTTATCATACTGCATCAGGTTGTAATTGATTGCAGGTGAATATGCTAACCAGAGTGAGATATGGGAATTATAATGTGAGAGGTGATAATTGGTTTGGTTAAACCTTAGAATATAAGGGTTAAACTGACCCAAGTAGGACTTCGCTCTTATGGAATATGGACTTTTGGAAGGTTTTAGGTTGTAGAGATTTTGGAAAAGAGGTTGCAGAACGTCATGATGATTTATATGTTAGGAGTTGCTTGCGACTGCTGCTGTATAATTTAATTATTGCAAATTTCTTTTATGTGATGGTGGCAATTCGCCTGTAATGATGTATAAGCTGATTAATGGGCTAGTTCTATGTCTTCCTGTTACTAACCTTAGTCCGTTATTGTAAACTGCATCTAGTGAATTTAATAAATTTGGGGAAGCGTTCATGTTTAGAAAACTGCCGTAGCTTAATTTAGATGAAATTGATGTGCAATCACTTTTAATACATCCATTGACTTTTGCCAAGTATTTTTAATATGTTTACTATGTGAGGCCCACGTCAGTCTTTTGTCTAATATCATACTTAAAAAGCGTATTTCTGGAACGAATTTCAATGGTGTTTTATATAATTGTACTTCTGGATCTGAATGAATTCTCTTTTTGGCAAAGTGCACACATTGGGTTTTACTAGTGCCAATTTTTAATCCGTTGGAGTTACTCCATGGTTCTAGAGTTTTTAAAGCGTTTTGGAGGAGGGGCTTAGTAGACTCTGTGTTAGTTCCAGAACAGTAAATGACTAAATCATCAGCATACATAAGCTTCTTAACCGGAAAATGAATATGTTCCGCGATGTTATTAACTGCTATTAAAAAGAGGGTGGCACTCAAAACAGAGCCTTGTGGAATTCCATTAAACTGATTTTGCATCTGAGATGTGGTATTGTTAATCCGTACTTGAAAAGTTCTATCAGTTAGGAAGTTGTTGATAAAGTGTATCATATGTCCTCCAAATCCCCACTGGTGAAGTATGTTAATGACTTGGTACTTCCATATTCTGTCATATTCTTTTTCAATATTACAAAATATTGCCATTAAATGTTGTCCATTGAGTAATGCATTTCTAATATCGTACTCCAGTTTTGCTAAATTATCATATGTACACCTGTTATTTCTAAAACCACTTTGGGTTGTTTCCAGTAGATCATTTTGTCCCACACACCACATAAGTCTTTTATTAACCATTTTTTCTAAGAGTTTACATAATGTGTTTGTCATACTTATTGGTCGGTAGTAGAAAGGGTCAATCTTCCCTTTTCCGGATTTTAATATAGGAACCATTGTTGAGTTTCTCGAATTTTTTGGAAACACGTTTTCTTTCCAAATTTTGTTATAGAATTGCAAAAGCCTTAGTTTTGATGACTCGGACAAGAATTTAATCATGTTAAAATGAATTTGATCTGTCTTGGACTTATATGTTTACTTGATTCAAAGCAGTTTGTAGTTCTACAAGGGGAATTCTGCATTATAGTGTTCCTGATTTATGGTTTCAGTATTTATTAAAGTATTGACACTGGTGTTACATTCTTTTTCCGTTTTGTGTTGTTGGAATTCACTTGTGTAGCTGCTGTCACTCGATACTTCGCAGAAAAATTTACTGAAAGTCTCTGCTATTTCAATGGTGGAGGTTATGGCAATATTGCTGTATTTTAAGACAGGAACATAAAACGTACAATTTAGTACTTTAATTTGACTAATGCAATTCCATAATGCCTTGTTGGTTGTCTGACGTGGTTCACACGTTGAGTTACCGTGCTCTTTTGCTTTTTTCTCCTGATGAAGCCCCTTACGAAAGTGGGCGAAAAGTTGAGTTCTTCGATATCAATCATGACACGGTCCAATCCCGGAAGTCGTTTGTTACTTAAACGAACTTATGTAATTGGCCCAAGTATTTTCTTTGCTCTTTTTTATTGTCTTTCTTGCCATAGCCCTGGCTTTCTTAAATAATGTAAAATTTTCAATAGTTCTCTTCCGTATGTAAGTGTTGAAGACTTTTTTCTTATTTTTAATTGCTTCTCTACATGCTTAGTTCCATCATGCGATGGTGTATTTATTACTTCTAGCTTCTTTAATTGATACTGCTTTTTCTGCTGCGTTTAACATTTGTGATGTAATTTTCTCTGTGCAGATGTTAATGACGTCATTTTCACTAAAACTTAAATTATGATCTTCAATGTACTCTCCGTATAACTGCCAGTTTGCTTTGTTTATGTTCCACCTTGGTCCCAGCGTTGATTCTGATTGTATTCGTACATTGGTCTCAATTTTTGTTAGTATAGGTGTATGATCACCACCGTAGGCTTCTGGTAAAGTTGACCAATTGGCATATGCTCTTATTTTCGTATGACAAAGAGTTAAGTCAATGGCAGAAAGAGTTTGAGTCCTTGTATCTACATGGGTGAATGAACCGTCGTTTAATAAAGTTATGTGATCGATTTCGACGATATTCTTGATCTTTTTTCCATTTACGTTGGATTTATAGCTTCCCCACAGGTGGGAATGAGCATTAATATCGCCCACATTAGATAAGAGACAGGGAGATGAGTTATCAGGGTTTCTAAATCTTCTTTGTCTAATTCGTAGTTTGGGGGTACATAAATACTGCAGACTGTTAGTTTTTGTGGTGTGTGTAATTCTACAGCGATTGCTTCCAGACCGGTATGTAATTGTATTAGTACAGCATGTAAATCTAATTCAACAAATATGCTTACATCTTCACTTGCATGATTTCGCTGCGGACAACTGTTGAAGCTCTGAAAACCTCTAAGATATGGATTATGATTGTCTTTAAAATGGGTTTCTTGTAGGCAAAGCATGTTAGGGTTACAATCTGCTACTAGTCGTTGTATGTCGTTCAGTCTTGAGTAAAAACCATTACAATTGAACTGGACTATTTTAAACATTTGATATTATTTTACTGAGTTGCTGTAGTCTGATTTTTGTTGTTGTAGGCGTTTCGATATGTTTGACATAATACGGGTAAAGCGGTATTTTACTTCCCGGTGTTTTAGTGATGCATACATATCTTTTAGAATATTTAGAAAAAATCTACGTCATTTGTGTACTTCATTGTAGTTGCTAAAGGATCGGGTGCTGAATAGACTTATTTTGTAAATTGTTTCAAATCGGCATATTATATATGGTATCAGTCATTAGGGACCGCGAAAGTGGGGGGCAGACGGGGCCAAATGCCTCCCCTAAAATCAAACGGGGGGGGGGGGGTGCCTCTCCAATTTTACTACTTGGTAAAGAATGTTTCTCTGTGCTATCCTTCACAGAGCTTTGTTTTTTCTTAAATAAAAAAGCGCTTATACGTAAGAAAAATTGTCGGAGAGAGCAGAGCATACAAATATTGTTTAACACGCTTATTAGTTCCACCTGTATGTATGTTTGTATGTTTGTTTGTAACGGAATCTTTGAACGCGATTGTCACCCACTTCAAAACTTCAAATTGAACTGAAACTTTGCACACTTATCAGGGACCGATAACAATACAATAATTTGATAAGTTTGTGCCATTATCCTGACCAGGATCTTCAGCATCAATTACTTCTACATGAAGTGTACGAAGTATTGAAATTCCCTCATATCGAAAACCACTCTGAGTCAAATATCTCTAAAATTCGAGCCAACCGACTAATGAACCCAGTATACCAAATCTCCATCTTGGCTGTGCGGATCTTTTGGTGAAGACCCCAGCCTACTAGATCAATCCCCCGTATTGGGGGGTGCCTAAACGTGCTGTGCCGGGGATGTATGTTCGTATGTGTACACGATTCCGGTTGCCAGGAACCTTCCTGAAGTCTTGGATGGCCTAGGTTCTCCGAAAATGAAGGCAACATCAACTTTTGAGGTATGGTCGTCGGCAAAAAAATGTTTTTTTTTTTGATAAATATCTGGTTCATAACATTTCATTGTATTGGCGAAACGGAGTGATGCTGAGTGTCGAAGTATTCTTGGAAAGCACGGAAGGGCGCTTTTCTTGGGTGGGGGGTACCGTATATTTTTACCTTAAAGTCATAAAATCTACTATACTGTAAAACTACAAACTTATGAAAAATTTACAGACTCTTCGTCTCTTTACATTTATAAGAAGTAAATACAAAACAATGTACTCGAAAACCGTAAAAAATCAAATAAAGACATTTTGAAATAAATAATAGTTTAAAAAACTAAAAAACATGCTCTTATAGCAGATCGAACTAAAAAATAAAAAATAAATTATAGTTTAAAGGAGGAAGCCGGGGCCGGAGATTGAAGGAAGGGGGTGACCAAAGAAGTTTGCCCCCCCCCCCCCCCCCGTCATGGAGTACTTCCGCGGTCGCTGTCAGTCATGATGTGTATCTAGTAAAGTTTTTAAAGGTTCTAATTGTTCGTCTAATGTTGGCTGGCTGTCGTCTTCAGTTTGTGCTTCTGATATGCTTATCTTCTTCTTTTTATTTTTACTGGATGATTTAGAAGCAATAAAAGTATCTAGCGATTTCGTATTATTTTCAATATCGCAGCCATCTATTGTTTGATTACTAACTTGTTTCCTTTATCTGCGTTTACTTGTATTATGCTTTCATTCTGTTTCTCCGTTTCTGTTACTTCAACATCCATATTACTGGTGCCTTCTGCAATTAGATGATCAGTACCGGTATTTGCAACTGGTGGATGTTGTTTTTTATATTGGGGCATGTTGATGCGGAGTGGTTAGTTTGAATACATTTGTAGCATTTGTGATTGTCTTTTTGTATAGATACCTATCCTGTATTGTTCGTTAACATAACCAATTACTAACGAACTAGGCAGGGATGTATTCTCAGTGGCTGCAATTTAGACATACCTCCGAAAACTTACAATGTGTGAGTATTCAGTGTCCGAAAAACCAGCTTTAATAAAATATATCGGTGACACTAACTTTGCGTCAGTCAAAATTTTCTCCATCATTTCATTGGGAATAATTGGGCTTATGTTGAAAAAAATTATCTTTTTCGCTGGATTTATGAGTCGCCGAATCTTACGTTTTCACCTTGATTCTGAATTTTGCCGGTAATTGTTTACAATAATGTCCACTACATCCTTGTTTACTAGGTATATGCAGATTCTATTATTTGATAACCTAGAAGCTGCTATGATAATATTCTGTGAGTTGACTAGTTTGCCGATGGCAACGTACTTTATCAATTGAGGTAGGTAAGTTATTGACCGCTTGTTTGTTGTGCAAGAACTTGTGTCGTTCACCTTTAACTTAGATTTGCGTACCAAGCGGCTCGTCAAATTTAGGGGAGATAAATCATTGAAAAAATATGCGATTAAATGAAAAACGAATAATAGAAAAGTTGTTCATTTTGGTGAGCTCTATCACTGGTTAAAATATTTTCACTCATTTCCATAACACCCTGTATATAATCCCTAATGAGCTGTAGGGATTTTATGAAATTTATGTTTTAAAGTAAAGGTTAGAATTTATTAGCCAATGGGTTTAATAATGTAGGTATTTATGGCGGGCGAGCTTATCACCGGCAACGAGCAACGACTGGTGAACATTATCGGGGACCGGCCAACGCAGGGAAGGATGCATATAACACACACAATCAAAGCCTGCAACTAACCTAAAGAAGCTAGAACGACTCACAGCCTAGAAATGACACTCAGCAATGCCGGTTTATTTAACATAACCTACAATTATACATATTGCCTGCAACAGTCCAGTCATTACAAATGCAGTTTTTTGGGCATTTCGCCACACTACAAAATGAAAAATATTAAAACATAAACGTTTTGGAAGACAAATCCACTTCCACTTTCAATATTAACTTACTAAATTAAAAATCAAAAATGAGAACGTAGCTTACTTTGTTTGAGATCCAGCAAAATGCGACTAACCTCTCCAATAAACAGCTTTCTGCTGTATCTCCAATAAAGTAAGCTAAGTTCTCCTTGTTGATTTTTAATTTAATTAGTTAATGTTGACAACGGAAGTAGATTTGTCTACCGAAATGTTCATGTTTTAATATTTTTCATTGTGTGGCGAAGTACCTAAAAAAATAAGCATGATCATTGAAGCGCCGCAAAGAAGTTTCAAAGATTATTACGTACTATTGCGGAAAACATATTTCGCACGGTTTGTTTGTCTTGTGTATGTACGGTTTTATCAAGTGGACTAAATTCACTGAATTGTCAATTGTACAACAAACTGACATTCTGCCATTAAAACTTAAAATGCCGAAAACGTTCTAAGCGAGGCCAAAAAAGGCTTTGTTATCGCAAAGCTAGAAGAAGGATGTTCACTGCAACGTGTGGCCGATGAAGTTGGTTGCGGAAGAAGAACCATTTATTAACATAACCTGAAAAAGCTAGTAATTCGACAATAACCCCAAAATGTGAAAAATGACAAGTAGTGAGATATACACTGAGCCACTGTGGATAAAACCAAGTAACTAGATTAAGTATCGTGGGAAATATTTTTTCCGCAATTATACTCTGTTCACGAAACTCCTGGGCTGTCAAAAATAATTGTTTTTAAATTTCTTGAGTGTACTTATAATAGTAGCTTTTTTATGGAATTTACTTCAAATCTAGTGACTAAACTAGTGATAAATAAAGATAGGTTATGTTCGACGGTTTTATGTCGAAAGCAGAAAATAGTATATTATACATCAAGGTAGCGAAGCGCAGTATTATAACCTGAGCGCATATTAGATACTGAGCGCGCAGCGCGAAGTATCTAAAGCGCGAAGGTTATAAGACGATTCGCTACCGTGGTGTATATACTATTTTTTGCACTACCAAACAGCTTAATACCTAAATTCTCAACAAATTTCGAAAATATTTTAACTGTCAACCTGACAATACAGCTCTTTAAAACGTCAAAATTGAAATAGTCATATTTGGTAACTTAGCAATTTATTAGTTACCACGGTGAAAATTGTTTATTTTACTTTCTCTCCCTTGGTGGAGAAAATCAACTTCACGACCTAAAAATAGGCCAATAACGATGCTTTCTGAGACTAGTAGTGCAAAAATATTATTAAACAAAGTTACAAATTGGAAATGTAAGTATTGAATTATAAGCCAAAACGCACCTAGGCTGTAGTGCTACAAAAAAAGAGAGAGAATAAGAAATTTATAGTGGATACTTTTATATTTCCACAGTCTGTTGTTTCAGAATCTGAAGAGAATTCCATGTCGGACTCATCAGTATCAGATTCAGTTAACGATATTATGACTAGAGGAATATCCGCCACACTGCAAGTGCCCATGTATTTTATCCAGTCATTTTTAATAAGTGTTTCACAATGAACAATACTGTTCTTCCACATTTGCTCTGTAAAATTACTGAGAGCTATACGCCATAATTTGTCAACATTATCTTTGGATGAAGGTTGGGATTGTATATGCTTGTTGTAATAGTTTTTTGCAAATGCCCATGCTAACTCTATGTGATTATACTGGCACTGGTAAGGATGCAGTCTAAGAACAGCATGCCCATGTTGGGATAGAAACTCATCAACAACATATAAATAACACACTTTTTGTTGGTGGTGGTAATTAGTGGCCTTATAAATTCTCAAAGTTGGTGTTTGGTGCATTTTAAAAAAGATACTTCGTTGATAGAGACAATTACGAATTGAAATGTCACTTTGACAAATACATCAAATTTTGAAATTTGGAAGTTTAAAAATTTTGCAGTGTTTCCAAATGTAAAAGTAGAAAGTTACCAACGAAATTTTAAATTTGCTGCCAACTTAAATATAATAATTACAATTTGACAGCCCAGGAGTTTCGTGAACAGACTTTACACATAATGATTAGACATCTTACATAATGGCTAGGGATTATATAAAATAATACAAATTCTATGTAACATATATAAAAGTTGTAGTTACGAAGGCGGTACACATGACTAAAATGATTTTGCTACAGGGTGTCTTAAAAAAATGTGGAGAATCAAACCAACTTTTTTTTAGTGGAGTACCTTATATTTAAAAAGCTTTGAAGTATTGTATTGATATGATAATCATCTTGAAATAAAGTTGTATGGGTCTACCTTCAACTGTTTTGACGATATTAACGATTCTATGGACGGTAATGCTGAAATTCAGGCGGCTGTTGTAAGTAACAGAAAACAATTGAATAAAAGAAAACGTTACCAAAAAAATTACCTTTTTCGTGAATTACCTTTAAAGTGTAAAGTAGTGGCTGGGGACATTAATGCTATACAGGGTGCTCAACGTATGCAAATTTAATAATTTCGATTTTTTTAAATAGAACGCTCTGTATATTCTTGAAAATCTCTTTCAATAATCTTTCTTTTGATATGTTGTTTCATACTCCTAAATTCAACTGTTTTCCAGGTATGCGTATTTTAGCACAACAAAGCAATTTAAGCACCCTAATATGCTTTATTTCAGGGGCTTGCAAGCAAACGCCGTTATAATGCAAATTTAGACACTTGCAATTCTTCGAACGGCACAATGAACCAGGTTTAGAAAATAAAAATCTATCCTCTGTTGAAACCAGAAATAACAAACACGAGAAAAAAAAAACAGAAAACAATTAAATGTGGAAAGCGATTGAAGTTAGCGCTAGAAAATGCTATATTTGAAGAAAACTCATTATAAATACTTTTTAGAAATACAGAGATATACAGGGTGTTTTATTTAAACATTTCGGAATAATTCTATTCGCAAATTATGAGCTCTCTGTATAGCTTGAATACCCAGAGAACGCAAGGAGAAATATTTGGACATTTAACATAATTACGTATAAGATGTCGATGTATTCGCTTTTGTTTTTTTAAATCTAATTTTATTTGATTCTGCTATTAATTTATTTCTATATTTCTCGCGTTTTCGTGTTTATTACTTCTTGTATCTAGAATAACTAGATTTATATTTTCTAACCCAGCTTTTCTGTTCTGTTTGAAGCGCTCAAATTGCTTAAATTATTATTTTATGTACGTTTGTTCGTAATCCTTTGAAATAAGACCTCTTAGGAGAATTGATTTTTATGATAAAAAATGCATATGTGGAAAACAGTTCAATTTAGGGGTGTGACGTAACATATCATTAGAAAGCTCATTAAAATGGCTTTTAAAAAATATAAAGTTATACAAGGCGTTCTATTTTGAAAAAAATCTAACTTAGAAAATTCGCAAATGTTGAACACCCTGCATAGCAGTAATACATACAGCAACTTGTTAAGTCATTTTGCTATTTCAGATGCTTAATTGCATTTCACGCCGTTAGTTAGGTCATTTTGGTATTTTGAATAGCCGCCTAAGCTTAGAGCAGCGCGCCCGTATGCTAAGCCCTTTTAGCTCTTTATTTGGCTATATCGCCTAATTCCAGAATCACGATTTCGCACATAGTTAGCCTAAAAAGCAGTATTTGTCGTCGGTTGGAGCTCTCCTCTGATGGCGTTTTTCTGAATTCTGAATAGCACGCTGTGGCGGCGTGATACCAGCGTGGCCCGCATTGGTTTGTTTCATTTAGCACGCTGTGGCGGCGTGATACCAGCGTGGCCCGCATTGGTTGGTTTCATTTCATCGCCTTGCGATTCGCTGTGGTTTAGTCACGTGGGGGACGCGGCGAAGGTGACCTTTTGCCGACGCTTCCTTCAGGCAGTCTTCCGGAGCCCGTTGCAGAGAGCGCTTGTGTGTGGTGATTCGAAATTTGTCGAGTGGTCTTCGGCGTAACGTGGGTGTTTTGGAGCCCAGTTCCTGCTACTATTAGTAAGGGGTCGTGCCCCCTTCATCTCGACCTACGAGGATTTGGTTCAGCAGAACGAGTGAGGCCCCCATTATTTTCGTCGTCCAGTTGTACGCGTCCTGACGCGTCTCCCGTCGCCATTGAGGCGGTTATGCATTCACCCCCTTTCGCCGTTGTAACACCGAAGGTACCTACCACCTACGATTGCAGCTCGTCGCAACTCAGCTGTACCAGGCTCCCTCGCCGCCCACGCATTAAGGTATGTGCCTTTAACCTGATTACCGCTGTGAACGCGAGTGTTACTCATTACTACTCATTACTACGCTAGTGTATTCATTCAGACTGCAGACAGTTCAGACCGTGAAGGCTAATGTAAATCGTCGCTGCCCTTGCATAAGGCAATGTGTATCTTTGTACCTATTATTGCTGTTCACTAATGTTCAACATCTGTCGTTAAGCTTAGAGCGCGCGTGCCAGCTGGTGCCCTTAATTATAGAGTAAGGTTAGATACAGGGCGACGCATTCTGCTACCCCATTGTAACTCGAAGTGAAATATATGATTGGTTAGTTAAGGGAACTGTTGTTTGTTTCGGCTTGTGCATGTTCTGTTACAGATAGACGCCCCTTTATTGTACGAGTTATTGTACGACGGAACGAGGAAGCTGTGAGCGTGCAGGTGAGTGAGACAGCTGCGTAGTCGTGGTCGGATGGACACCTAATCACAATCCTTGCTTAAGGCAATCCCGAAATTGTTGTTTGACCTTGCAACTCTTGAATAATCTTATTGGCGGAGTATTTTTGCATGCTTCGCTCCCGTCTAACCGTCCAGGCCCGGTTAGCCGGGTTAAGACAGGCTTGGTGGCGCCCTCATAATTTCGACATACCCTGTATATATTATGCCACAACGCGCTTGCCCAGAACGTATCGTGTGACTCACGCCCGACTCCCTGAGCGTTCCAGCCGTGGCCTATTAGCCTATTTCGAACCGATTTCAGGGCAAGTGTGTCATGTTTTCAGGACTGATTCCGTGGTGCGATGCTCACCTTGGGTGGGTGTCGTAAAGTCCTTTTTATACCGTAACAAACTATTTTACACTCGAAAAATAATTCACGAAAAAGATACTTTTTTGTAACGTTTTCCTTCATTCATTTTTTTTCTATTACTTAAATCCGCATGAATTTCAGCATTTTGTTACATAAAATCGTTAATATCACAGTTGCCGTTAGATCTATGCAACTTTATATCGAAATTAGTAGCACTCCAATAAAAAAAATTTTTGAAGGCAGCGGTTATCAAACAATACTTGGAAAGTTACAAAGTTTTTAAAACGGAAAATTTTTAAATTAAACCGATTTTTAAAAACCAAACCTGCCATTGTCTTGTAATTACTGCAATATATCTCAGGTCTATATTTCCACAGACCTTTAAAACTTATCCCATATACACATCCACCCTCCGTCGATACCGTACCCTGTATATTTGAGTACTTTCCAATAGTAGACAAAGTCAAAGTGGTGCAAAATGATGGAAGATTTTTAATGAAAAACGAGCATCGGGCAATCACATCTACGTTGAACATTTCCAATTAATTAAATATAAATCCGAAAATTTCCTACCTGAATAAAATACGGTTTCCTGTATTTTCAATCTTGAGTTGGTGTGTCTTTCTAGGAAGGATAAATAGGCACTAAATTGTATATTACACTGGTTTACACATTTTCAGAACATCAGTACCTAATTTACCTAATTCCACGTATATTTAAGCATTTATTCTAGTAATATAGTTTTAGCTTTATAATGAACACAAAATTTAATATTATAACGCAGCCATTAGGTACTAACGAACAAGTTCACTCGTAACATACAACTGAAGTTATCCGTGTAGTGGCATTGTTTGCAGCATGTTTATCAAATAACCAAAAAACGCATTATCGTTTATATAATAATTGTCGAGTGTCTGCAGAGACTAGAAGAAAAGTACAAAATGCTCATGGCGGACGTGAAAGGGAGTGCACTTGCATTTCCCTAGCTAAAATAAATTAGGGGAAGCAGATAAATACTGTAGATTACGATATGGCAGTTTAGTATTGAACTTAAGGTCGTTAACTAATAATATATGATATATTTTTTGCAGTCATAGAATGAAACTGTGAAGTTCTATTTCTTTAAATACTAAAATCGCATTGATTTATAAATTGTTTTAGCGTAGCTCCAATAGATTGCGTGTTTCCTTTTAAATTTTTAACACGTACCAAGAAATAAGCTTTTAGTAAAGTACTAAATTGAGTTGTTAAAATGATATGCGAAAACACTTTTGCCTCATCTAAAACTCGAAAGAACACTATTGTCATGAAAACCAATGGTTTGGTTCAAGTTGTTTATATTATCCACATTATTAACTACGTAAATAAAATATTATGAGACGAAGTTTTCCCTAGTATAGTTAAAAAGTTTAGTCGCAAGATTTAGAAAAATAGTTTTAGCGAACGGTCTAACTTTGTTTGGCAGTGGTCGTTTGCTGCCTCCGTATTAAAGGCCTACGACATATCGCCGAATGGACAAAACGTTGAATCTTATTTTAACGACCAAAACGCCGAATTCTTTAGGGTGGACATATCGCCGAAAATGGGCATTTCACCGAATTAGTTGCAGTGAACAAAACACCGAAAATGCCCAAAACGCCGAATACTGTCGGTGAACATATCGCCGAAAATTGACAAATCGCCGAATTAGTTGCCTTGGACTAAACGTCGAAAATGCCCAAAACGCCGAATTCTCTCGGCGTACAGATCGCCGAATTAGTTAGCGTGGACAAAACGCCGAATGCTATCGGTGGACATATCGCCGAAAATTGACATTTCGCCGAATTAGTTGCCTTGGACTAAACGTCGAAAATGCCCAAAACGCCGAATTCTCTCGGCGGACAGATCGCCGAATTAGTTAGCGTGGACAAAACGCCGAATGCTATCGGTGGACATATCGCCGAAAATTGACATTTCGCCGAATTAATTGCATTGAACAAAACACCGAAAATGCCCAAAACGCCGAATTCTCTCGGCGGACAGATCGCCGAACTAGTTAGCGTAGACAAAACGCCGAAATCTGTAAGTGGAAATATCGCCGAAAATGCCCAAATCGCAGAATTCGTTAGCGTGGACCAAACGCCAAATGCTATGGGTGAACATATTGGCGAAAATGGACAAATCGCCGAATTAGTTGCCCGTGGACAAAACGTCGAATGCTATCGGTGGACATATCGCCGAAAATGGACATTTCGCCGAATTAGTTGCCTTGGACTAAACGTCGAAAATGCCCAAAACGCCGAATTCTTTCGGCGGACAGATCGCCGAATTAGTTAGCGTGGACAAAACGCTGAATGCTATCGGTGGACATATCGCCGAAAATTGACACTTCGCCGAATTAATTGCATTGAACAAAACACCGAAAATGCCCAAAACGCCGAATTCTCTCGGCGGACAGATCGCCGAACTAGTTAGCGTAGACAAAACGCCGAAATCTGTAAGTGGAAATATCGCCGAAAATGCCCAAATCGCAGAATTCGTTAGCGTGGACCAAACGCCAAATGCTATGGGTGAACATATTGGCGAAAATGGACAAATCGCCGAATTAGTTGCCCGTGGACAAAACGTCGAAAATGCCCAAAACGCCGAATTTTCTCGGCGGACAGATCGCCGAATCAGTTAGCGTGGACAAAACGTCGAATGCTATCGGTGGACATATCGCCGAAAATGGACATTTCGCCGAATTAGTTGCCGTGAAAAAAACACCGAAAATGCCTAAAACGCCGAATTCTCTCGGCGGACAAATCGCCGAACTAGTTAGCGTACACAAAACGCCGAAATCTGTAAGTGGAAATATCGCCGAAAATGCCCAAATCGCAGAATTCGTTAGCGTGGACAAAACGCCAAATGCTATTGGCGAACATATCGCCGCAAATGAACAAATCTCCGAATTAGTTGCCGTGGACAAAACGTCGAAAATGTCCAAATCGCCGAATTCTCTCGGCGGACCGATTGCCGAATTAGTTAGCGTGGACAAAACGCCGAATGCTATCGGTGAACATATCGCTGAAAATGAACATTTCTCCGAATTAGTTGCCGTGAACAAAACACCGAAAATGCCCAAAACGCCGAATTCTCTCGGCGGACAGATCGCCGAATTAGTTAGCGTGGACAAAACGCCGAATGCTATCGGTAGACATATCGCCGAAAATTGACATTTCGCCGAATTAGTTGCCGTGAACAAAACACCGAAAATGCCCAAAACGCCGAATTCTCTCGGCGGACAGATCGCCGAACTAGTTAGCGTAGACAAAACGCCGAAATCTGTAAGTGGAAATATCGCCGAAAATGCCCAAATCGCAGAATTCGTTAGCGTGGACAAAACGCCAAATGCTATGGGTGAACATATTGGCGAAAATGGACAAATCGCCGAATTAGTTGCCCGTGGACAAAACGTCGAAAATGCCCAAAACGCCGAATTCTCTCGGCGGACAGATCGCCGAATCAGTTAGCGTGGACAAAACGTCAAATGCTATCGGTGGACATATCGCCGAAAATTGACATTTCGCCGAATTAGTTGCCTTGGACTAAACGTCGAAAATGCCCAAAACGCCGAATTCTCTCGGCGGACAGATCGCCGAATTAGTTAGCGTGGACAAAACGCCGAATGCTATCGGTGGACATATCGCCGAAAATTGACATTTCGCCGAATTAATTGCCGTGAACAAAACACCGAAAATGCCCAAAACGCCGAATTCTTTCGGCGGACAGATCGCCGAACTAGTTAGCGTAGACAAAACGCCGAAATCTGTAAGTGGAAATATCGCCGAAAATGCCCAAATCGCAGAATTCGTTAGCGTGGACAAAACGCCAAATGCTATGGGTGAACATATTGGCGAAAATGGACAAATCGACGAATTAGTTGCCCGTGGACAAAACGTCGAAAATGCCCAAAACGCCGAATTCTCTCGGCGGACAGATCGCCGAATCAGTTAGCGTGGACAAAACGTCGAATGCTATCGGTGGACATATCGCCGAAAATGGACATTTCGCCGAATTAGTTGCCGTGAAAAAAACACCGAAAATGCCAAAAACGCCGAATTCTCTCGGCGGACAGATCGCCGAACTAGTTAGCGTACACAAAACTCCGAAATCTGTAAGTGGAAATATCGCCAAAAATGCCCAAATCGCAGAATTCGATAGCGTGGACCAAACGCCAAATGCTATTGGCGAACATATCGCCGCAAATGGACAAATCTCCGAATTAGTTGCCGTGGACAAAACGTCGAAAATGCCCAAAACGCCGAATTCTCTCGGCGGACAGATCGCAGAATTAGTTAGCGTAGACAAAACGCCGAAATTTGTAAGTGGAAATATCCCCGAAAATGCCCAAAACGCCGAATTAGTTGCCGTGGACAAAACGTCGAAAATGCCCAAAACGCCGAATTCTCTCGGCGGACAGATCGCCGAACTAGTTAGCGTAGACAAAACGCCGAAAACTGTAAAAGGAACTATCGCCGAAAATGTCCAAATCGCCGAATTCTCTCGGCGGACCGATCGCCGAATTAGTTAGCGTGGACAAAACGCCGAATGCTATCGGTGAACATATCTCTGAAAATGGACATTCCTCCGACTTAGTTGCCGTGAACAAAACACCGAAAATGCCCAAAACGCCGAATTCTCTCGGCGGACAGATCGCCGAATTAGTTAGCGTGGACAAAAAGCCGAATGCTATCGGTGGACATATCGCCGAAAATTTACATTACGCCGAATTAATTGCCGTGAACAAAACACCGAAAATGCCCAAAACGCCGAATTCTTTCGGCGGACAGATCGCCGAACTAGTTAGCGTAGACAAAACGCCGAAATCTGTAAGTGGAAATATCGCCAAAAATGCCCAAATCGCAGAATTCGTTAGCGTGGACAAAACGCCAAATGCTATGGGTGAACATATTGGCGAAAATGGACAAATCGACGAATTAGTTGCCCGTGGACAAAACGTCGAAAATGCCCAAAACGCCGAATTCTCTCGGCGGACAGATCGCCGAATCAGTTAGCGTGGACATAACGTCGAATGCTATCGGTGGACATATCGCCGAAAATGGACATTTCGCCGAATTAGTTGCCGTGAAAAAAACACCGAAAATGCCTAAAACGCCGAATTCTCTCGGCGGACAGATCGCCGAACTAGTTAGCGTACACAAAACTCCGAAATCTGTAAGTGGAAATATCGCCGAAAATGCCCAAATCGCAGAATTCGATAGCGTGGACCAAACGCCAAATGCTATTGGCGAACATATCGCCGCAAATGGACAAATCTCCGAATTAGTTTCCGTGGACAAAACGTCGAAAATGCCCAAAACGCCGAATTCTCTCGGCGGACAGATCGCAGAATTAGTTAGCGTAGACAAAACGCCGAAATTTGTAAGTGGAAATATCCCCGAAAATGCCCAAAACGCCGAATTAGTTGCCGTGGACAAAACGTCGAAAATGCCCAAAACGCCGAATTCTCTCGGCGGACAGATCGCCGAACTAGTTAGCGTAGACAAAACGCCGAAAACTGTAAAAGGAACTATCGCCGAAAATGTCCAAATCGCCGAATTCTCTCGGCGGACCGATCGCCGAATTAGTTAGCGTGGACAAAACGCCGAATGCTATCGGTGAACATATCGCTGAAAATGGACATTCCTCCGACTTAGTTGCCGTGAACAAAACACCGAAAATGCCCAAAACGCCGAATTCTCTCGGCGGACAGATCGCCGAACTAGTTAGCGTAGACAAAACGCCGAAATCTGTAAGTCAAAATATCGCCGAAAATGCCCAAATCGCCGAATTAGTTGCCGTGGACAAAACGTCGAAAATTCCCAAAACGCCGAATTCTCTCGGCGGACAGATCGCCGAACTAGTTAGCGTAGACAAAACGCCAAAAACTGTAAAAGGAACTATCGCCGAAAATGTCCAAATCGCCGAATTCTCTCGGCGGACCGATCGCCGAACTAGTTAGCGTAGACAAAACGCCAAAAACTGTAAAAGGAACTATCGCCGAAAATGTCCAAATCGCCGAATTCTCTCGGCGGACCTATCGCCGAATTAGTTAGCGTGGACAAAACGCCGAATGCTATCGGTGAACATATCGCTGAAAATGGACATTTCGCCGAATTAGTTGCCGTGAACAAAACACCGAAAATGCCCAAAACGCCGAATTCTCTCGGCGGACAGATCGCCGAACTGGTTAGCGTAGACAAAACGCCGAAATTTGTAAGTGGAAATATCCCCGAAAATGCCCAAAACGCCGAATTAGTTGCCGTGGACAAAACGTCGAAAATGCCCAAAACGCCAAATTCTCTCGGCGGACAGATCGCCGAACTAGTTAGCGTAGACAAAACGCCAAAAACTGTAAAAGGAACTATCGCCGAAAATGTCCAAATCGCCGAATTCTCTCGGCGGACCGATCGCCGAACTAGTTAGCGTAGACAAAACGCCAAAAACTGTAAAAGGAACTATCGCCGAAAATGTCCAAATCGCCGAATTCTCTCGGCGGACCTATCGCCGAATTAGTTAGCGTGGACAAAACGCCGAATGCTATCGGTGAACATATCGCTGAAAATGGACATTTCTCCGAATTAGTTGCCGTGAACAAAACACCGAAAATGCCCAAAACGCCGAATTCTCTCGGCGGACCGATCGCCGAATTAGTTAGCGTGGACAAAACGCTGAATGCTATCGGTGGACATATCGCTGAAAGTGGACATTTCGCCGAACTAGTTGCCGTAAACAAAACACCGAAAATGCCCAAAACGCCGAATTCTCTCGGCGGACAGATCGCCGAACTAGTTAGCGTAGACAAAACGCCGAAATTTGTAAGTGGAAATATCCCCTAAAATGCCCAAAACGCCGAATTAGTTGCCGTGGACAAAACGTCGAAAATGCCCAAAACGCCGAATTCTCTCGGCGGATAGATCGCCGAACTAGTTAGCGTAGACAAAACGCCAAAAACTGTAAAAGGAACTATCGCCGAAAATGTCCAAATCGCCGAATTCTCTCGGCGGACCGATCGCCGAATTAGTTAGCGTGGACAAAACGCCGAATGCTATCGGTGAACATATCGCTGAAAATGGACATTTCTCCGAATTAGTTGCCGTGAACAAAACACCGAAAATGCCCAAAACGCCGAATTCTCTCGGCGGACAGATCGCCGAACTAGTTAGCGTAGACAAAACGCCGAAATCTGTAAGTGGAAATATCGCCGAAAATGCCCAAATCGCCGAATTAGTTGCCGTGGACAAAACGTCGAAAATGCCCAAAACGCCGAATTCTCTCGGCGGACAAATCGCCGAATTAGTTAGCGTGGACAAAACGCCGAAATCTGTAAGTGGAAATATCGCCGAAAATGGACATTTCGCCGAATTAGTTGCCGTGAACAAAACACCGAAAATGCCAAAACGCCGAATTCTCTCGGCGGACAGATCGCCGAACTAGTTAGCGTAGACAAAACGCCGAAATCTGTAAGTGGAAATATCGCCGAAAATGCCCAAAATGCAGAATTCGTTAGCGTGGACAAAACGCCAAATGCTATCGGTGAGCATATCGCCGAAAATGGACAACTCGCCGATTTAGTTGCCGTGGACAAAACGTCGAAAATTCCCAAAACGCCGAATTCTCTCGGCGGACAGATCGCCAAACTAGTTAGCGTAGACAAAACGCCGAAATCTGTAAAAGGAACTATCGCCGAAAATGTCCAAATCGCAGAATTAGTTGGCGTGGACAATACGCCGAAAAAGCTCAAATCGCCGGGTCCAGTTGGTGCACATGATAAAACTGAAAGGATGCGAAATATTTATTTATCACCAAAGGAATTGCAAAAATTGTCCTACGTACTCGTTGTATTTTCTTGCATTAGGATTATAATGAAATAATATTCTTAAAAAATGATAGATTATTGGACGTACTACGTTTAAAATTTCTGAAAACTTAATTTTATTTCCTTTAGTACAAAATTTACAAATTCTTGAGATAATGATCGAACAGTAAATGAAAAATATATATCAATTCATTAAGGTTGAAAGTAATTCCTGTCTAAATTTATTGGTGGAGAATGGTGGAACAAATGCCATGATTAAAATTATCTGTGGTTAAAATTAGCCATCTAAAATTAGCTAAATGTGTTACAGGATTAATTACTCAAATTGACAGTGATCATATCTTTTGTCCAAAATCGGGTACAAACTACAGGGTTCGCCGGCTTTACCAAGAAAACACAGATCTCATTGTGTCGGAACAGGTGTTGTTGTCCCAGTTACCCGCACTTAGCTCAAGCGGGAAGGCGTAGTTCGAAAGCTCAAATAAAGAAACCCGCGGCACTTACCCTATGGCTTGCTTAAGATAATTGCCTAGAGCGCCACTCCTTTTTAAGGGATGAATAACTCGCGTGATTAGAACGAGAAAACTCGAGCGAGCTATAAAGGGGTTCCCCAGGTGCGTCGCTATTCGTCCACCGGGCTTCCTCCGAGTCCTCAGATTTCAACACCCAGGTGGCCACGAATCAAATGACTTACCTTGATTGGCCACCCGCCTAGTTTAACATAAAAAATGCAATAACTGACACTAGCCCCAATTCTTAGGGTTCACTTATCAACAAGGACATGCGGTCGGCTTTACAAATTAATTACATCTAGCCTTTGCCATGCTAAATGTGTTGAAGACCCATAACAGGAAGGTTTAGCATTCACTAAAACAATAAGTTAACTTTAGTAAAGTTTATTATTGAAAGAATTAAATTGTCATAAATATTCACATGAAAGGAAAACACCTGGAGGTGAATTCAAAGTTGATACAAGAGGTACATCCTACATGAAATATCGGGGTCCCCAAGCAAAAAAATTACCGTATTGTCTAAAAAAAAGAATATATTGTTACACACTGGGCAAAACGAAGTAAATAACAGAAGTGAAGCCCCTGATTGACAACACATACATCAAATCATAGGCTTAAGTGAACGGGCGCAATGTTTATGAACACTCGGAAAACATAATAAAATTATAGACGCCACTCAACTCGGCACGTCAGTTACGCTGTAAAAACAATAAACAGATCCAACCTGTGAGCTGTCAACATGTTATTTGGGGTTGGCGATGGTTACGAACTCCGCCTCGGCGAAGCCAGGTGAGACGCTGCAGAGGAGTAGCGGGCTCCCCAAATGAGAACGAAAGGGTTGTACAGGGGCCAATTCGGTACGGAGGGGCCAGAGGGTTGGTTTACCCCACGGAGAAGGATAGCAGCCAACGGCGGGCGACGGATGACTTCGAACTTAAGCACGTCTTCACAGGATTCGCAACAGATTTGCCGAAGCTTTTTCCACTGATATGAAAAGTATTGTAGGCTTATGAGGACACCTTTGTTGAATGTGCAAAAGGGTGCAACTTGCTTTTCCACTCCTTGCTGGAGGGCAAAAGCCGATAGAAGGCGCCTCGCCGATAATTTGAATACGCTTAACGAAACATCGCCTTCAACCCGCTCTACCGAAAACTTTTTGAGTTGCAGCCAACTGATTATTATCGGAGTCTAAGCTGAACTACTCCGTTTAAAATCACCGGGCACAAATCGACGCAACCCCCGGCCCCGAAGAGCCGGGGAGTGCCAAACTTCGCACAACTGTCTTATTTGAATCTAGGCTACGAATTAATGCGGAATCCAGAAGCGAAACAATGGTTACCCCTCCGGGCCGGAATAATGCATCTCTTGCCGGCAGCAACCGATTTCATTTTCTGTTTCAAGATTGCGCCACAAGAAAAGGTATTGCGAAATAACGAGCGAGTTAAACTTGGTTCTGCGGACGTGACAAATTTAAACAAAATATCGCTTGTTCTGGAACATTTGAATACAAATTTCAACATATATTTTCGGAGAAAGCCCCGCTTACGCGATATCTCACAACGGAAAGTTCCTATAATAAAGAGCAGCTACTACGCACAGGATTTCATGGGTTTAAATATTAGATTACAAAGGCAACAAAAGCGATGCACAGAATTTGGGGCGCTCACATGCAGTGTCAGCAATACGAAATCAAAGAAGGAATTCACGGTCACGAAAAAAATATGCGAGGCGCAAGCATTTCAATGCCCGCCAGAATAAATTTAAATGTAACTTGTACAGGGCCGAATCCAGACAAATTTTAAGTAGAATATTTTCAGCCCAAGTTTACTAATAACACCCTATAGTGGGATTAATGACAATAGAGACTTAACGAGGTCGAATAATCTAACAAATGTTAATTAATTTTGGAGTATGCCAACTGTTTCAACTTTCAATATAATTATGGATTAAGGGATTTATTATTTACTGATTTGCGCATAATGATACATTTTATCTACTTTGATCTCATAATGTGGTTATTATAACACCGAAAACAGTAAAATTCATTATATCATCGTTTTTGTATAATTACTTTCATACGAAAAACATTGATAGAGTTTTCTTTGCACTAGACAACTGGCACATTGTGACATTTATGAAATGTCAAAGTTTAAAGCTTTTGATAATTTTTATGAAAAGTAGATAAAGTAGTAAATTGTACTCGTTTAATAAGAGGCATTGCCCTCTTATTAAACTAGTACAATAGTATACTAATATGATGTAGCACCAATAAAAGTACCAAAGTAATAATATTGTTAAATTATTGGTTAGTATTGAAATACTATGCTTAGAAGTAACTAAGGGAGTATATTTGTATTTTTTGAAAATTGCAGTTTATTTCCGCCAAAGCTATGTTTTCGGAAAATAATAAATTTTAGTGGTTATGCTAGAACAGTAGTTCAAATGTATATAAATTCAACACGAATATATCATTTTCGTTTATAATTGATCCACGAATAAAAATTATGTAATAAACCAATATCCGAGAACGCTAGAAAGGTATTCAAATATATTTTTTTTAAATTGACTCCTCCATGGAGTGTAGCACCCCAACCGTCCAAAGCAGTGAGGTTTTGCAAATCGAGGTATTTTCTTGTGCATTTGACCTCAACTTCAAATGTTGTTAATATCTTTTGAAAACTGTCAGAGCCGTAATCACTCATTTAAGCGTTTTTACGTTAAATGCTAAATTTTTGAATTAGGAAATCATTTATGCAAAACACATCTCCAGCAATGCCAATGCACGTATTACAACGTTAAACTACTGACTTTTAGGAATACCACATAAACCAGAATTATACAGTTTTGCAAAATATTAAACTTTTGGCAAATTTTAAATAAACAGTATAATAAAATTCTCAAACACTCTATTATTTTTATCAACTCCTACATATTTAATATTAGTAACAAATTCTATATCTACATACATGCACTGGTGGTCTACTTTAAAGATGTATCAATGGAATTGTTTGAATTAAAACTGATCGCACGTATTTATGCGCCGCCAGCGGCCTTTGAAATGCTGCGTTCAGAATTCACAAAACAGCTTTGTCTGTAGAAATGATCAGTTCTTTAGTATAAAGGCTTTGTTTACTTGCATTCGCTGTCTGAAACGAACGTGCTCGATTCAGTCTCGATTCAGAGAAACCTGTGTAATTGAAAGTTGTTTAGTATGCGAGATCGTGTACTTCCAACGTGCTTTCCGCACTTGCCTAAAAATGCAATTTAAATGCAATAATAGGCTTTATATTAACATATTCAAGGAAATTCATCAATGCAAGGCGACTGCTTACACTTTTCCAATTAAATTTTGGGTGTTGCTCCAAATATAATCAATCCCTTTTTTTCGTCGTCTAACACTGTAGCAAACGCCGTAGTTAGCTAAATTACCATCAGACAGATGGATTCTTATTGTATAATTACGCATACACCAAATAACTATCTAATTTCGTCTAAAACTATGCTGTTTGGTATCAATCTATTCCTTTTTTAACTAGGAATGTGAGGGTGCTACAGAAAGATTTCTAATCTTAATAAGAGATGAGATAGAGGCAAAATTCATTTTGAGCGCAGAAATTGTCAACCCTTTCTCTCAAATGAAGAGGCAATCCGGGGGATTGCATATATAAGCAACTGGCTGTTGCATGAAAAATCACAGTCTGCTCCACTGCAAAATCGAGTCTGCTCCGCTGGTAAGATATTGTTGTAAATATATGTTTTATTTTATATGTCCATATCTGTACTCTGAAAATGTTGTTGGACTCAGTAAGAGGAAAATTTCTGAAAAAAAACAACGGAAAAATGTTGCACACGAAAGTTTTTTTACTTTTCTAATGTAATCTTAAAATGCTCATATCTCCGTTGTTTATTAAGATATTTGAACGGAATTTTTTGCATTGTGTTCCTACTGTCATGTAGTACATTTTAAAATTATTTTCAAATCTTAAAAACGCTCATATATCCGGTGTTTTATTAAGATATTTGATCGAGATTTTTTTTGCATTGTGTTTCTAGCATCATCTACTTTGCTATTCTAAGTTCTAAAACATTTTCAGATAAATTCAGACCAGGGAAATGGGTAAGACGCATATTTTTTGTATTCTAAACAGTATACATATAAGAAATTTACAAAAGAATTCTAAATAGCATAGTCCTTGGGCCATTTATGTCGTCTTTTGGTAATTTTGTGTTAATTTTAATAGTTCATGTAATAAATGTTTATAATTTTAGAAAAAGCGCTGGTAGCCACATTGTATAAAAATATGGGACTGTAAGAATATTTTATGTTCATAAATCTGGTTTACAATACATTTATTTTGGGATGACATAGCCTTGGTAAAGAACTCAACAATTATCCCAAAAGCCACCCTTTTAGAGTCGGGGTGTTTCTGGGATGTAGGTTTAAAGTTATCGAGACCTCGAATTACCAGACATGCTGTGGGTGGTCTATGTGGTAAAAGTTGATTTGCTTCTTTGAAGAAACTATTTGAGTGTTCTTTTTTACAGCTATTGTGAGGCCACCCACACCATCCTAGGAGTAGGTTAGTTACTAAGTTAGTCAGTAAGTTAGTCTGTATAATATGTAATAAATGTTTTAACTCTTTTAATTTTGTTATTACATCGTTATAACTACATGATACAGAAACACTTATTGCTCCAACTCTTGCTGTCGTTGGGTGTATTGTTTGAACGTAATATCATATCTAATGACGTCCAAAGCATACTTTAGCATTTCATGCATGCAGCGCACATTTTCAGATTGTATGGGTGGTAAGGCGTCTTCAATGCTTCTTTTAAAGTCACCTGGTAAATTCCAAACAACGTCGATTACACTGCTGTAAAATTTTTCAAACATCTGAATTTTCAATAGTTCGGCTTTGGACCGCTGCAGCGGCAACATCCCCCACAATTCTGTTACTGATTGCATACCGAGATACACTTGGGATCGCCTAATTTCCTGCAGCACAATCACTTTCTTGTTTCCAATTTTTTGAAAAACTCGATGCTCGAGTGTCGTTGTGTTTAGTTGTGCCAGTGTGCGCTCCGATAATTTCGCTCTAACGCCAAAAACTCCCGATACATTATCCTCAGTCAATTCAAACTGCTGCAAGTTTTATAATCTGGTTTCGTGGTTTGTGTTATCACATTCTATTTCCTGGAAGAAATTATATAAATTCTTATCAACAATGCCCTTCACCAGAGACCAAGTAGAAGATATCAACCAAATAATCACGACTACTACTACGAAGCTTCTGTCGGACGCTACATTTTTAAATTCTATTAAAAAACTTGTTACGGAAACAATCATGGAACAATTTAATGAAGTTTTAAAACCGCATATCGAAGAAACAACAGTTAAAGGTCAAAGTCGCTAATCTACAATTGGAAAATGCCAAATGTGTGCAGGAACTCGATAATCTGCAGCAATACTCGAGGAGGAATTCAATACGCATTTTTGGGATACAAGAAGCGGGCAACGAAAATCTGGAAAATAAAGTTTTGGATCTATTTAATAATAAATTAAATGTAAATTTAGATATACATCATGTCGATAGAATGCATCGCATCGGCAAATATAACGCTAGTTCGACCACTCCCAGAGCAGTTATAGCAAAATTTACTTCATTTCGATATCGTCAGAAGGTTTTCCTGCAGAAAAAGCTTCTAAAGGGTACGAGAATCCCCATTAAAGAAGATCTAACAGCTTCCCGAACTAAACTACTAAAATCCTGTGCTGAGAAGTATACATTCAAGAACGGTTGGTCGAAAGATGGAAACATTTTCGTTAAGAATAATGGTGTAACCAAGCAAGTTAAGTCTCCTTCTGATTTAACACACGCATGTTTACTGTGCACAGTTAGCCTTTGGTTAAGCTAAATAACTGTCTGAATAGGTTGCACTGTTAAATTCAATTTATTTAAGGTGTTATGCTAAGATTTGGAAATTTAAATACGCAATCTATTCTATCAACATTCAATGATTTTAAAACGTATGTTAATGCGAATTTTTTTGATGTTTTAGCTGTAACAGAGTCCTGGCTGTCTTCCAATATTGATAACAATAGCGTTGATATGGAGGGCTATTACCTTGTGAGAAAAGACCGGGATGGACGAGGCGGAGGAGTTGCTTTATATGTTCGCGGCCATTATCGATACCGAATTATACCTATTGAACATTATGATGATATAGAGCAGCTTTGGATAAGTATTTGTATCAATAAAATTAACATAGCTATTGGAGTTATATATAGATCTCCAAGGTTTAACTTTAAGGGGTTCTTTTCTGCTCTGGAGGACACTCTTTCTGATATCTGGCCAAAGTTTGATAAAATTGTCTGTTTAGGTGACTTCAATTTAAATTTGTTAAATACTAATGGTAACAATATTCGTATCTTTGACAGTATGTTGGAGAAGTATGCTTTAAAACAAATTATAAATGATCCCACACGTATCACACCATTTTCTGAGTCTCTAATCGATCTAATTATTGTATCAAATTCAATAATTGTTGAGAGTACGAATGTTGTTCCCATGCATGGAATCTCTCTCTGATCACTGGCTTGCTACTTGTGATTTGAACTTTAACGTCAACTTGAATCATAATTCCGTACAAAACTAAATTATTTGGAAATTATAAACGTATAGATCTAGATCGCTTTTATGCAGATCTTGTTAAGGTGAATTGAGATAATATTTATGAAATTCCCTCTCTAGAAGAGAAGATGGCATTTTTAACAACAATTTAGTCACTTTAATTAATATTCATGCCCCGTTAGTATCTATTAAATCTTCTAAAAGTCCTGCACCCTGGTTACCCGACAATATTAAATTATTAATGAAACTAAGAGATAAAGCATATGCTAAAGCTAAACGTACCAAATTAATGGCTCATTGGGACTACTATAAAATGTTAAGAAATTTTACAACTGGAGCTATTAAAAAAGAACAAAAAGCTTATCTAGAATTTAAGTTGAGAAATGCCACTGTCAAATCAACATGGTCAGAATTAAAAACTTTTAATATTGGCAAAAAACGGGTGCATGAATTACCTCACTATCTACAAAATCCCAATGCAATAAATGATCACTTTATAAATTCGACGCAGTCTTTGCAATCCGCCAACTTTAATAATTTAAGAAGTTATTATGAGTCGAATTTAAAAGCAAATATTACAGAAAAATTAAGTTTTAGTGCAACTAGTGAAATGGAGGTCTTGAATATAATTTCAAAAATAAGAACAAAATCTGTCGGTGTTGATGGTATAGATATATCTTTAATTGATTTGTGTCTGCCAGTTATTCTGCCACATATTACGCATATTATCAATTTTTGTTTAATAAATAGTGCTCCTACTGATTTCTCGGATTTACGACCTATAAGCATCCTACCGGTTTTGTCTAAAGTTATTGAACGGATTGTTAATCATCAATTGATACGCCATCTTCAAATTTATGATATCTTACCGGTAATGCAATCTGGATTTAGAACAGGTCATAGCTGCACCACCGCACTTCTCAATATCACCGATGATATTTTTAAATTTATCGATGAAGGAAATATGGTTGTGCTAGTCTTATTGGATTATACAAAAGCATTTGACATGATAAATCACGAGCTTATGATAGCTATACTTCACTACATTGGGGTAGATGATGATGTATTGAAATTTTTTCAAAATTATTTTATGGGTAGGTCACTACAAGTTCAAGTTCTTAATAATATTTCGCATAGTTGCCAGATTTCTAGTGGTGTTCCGCAGGGATCAATTTTAGGCCCTACTTTGTATGCTATTTACACTTTTAATTTTCTCAGCTCTATTAGTCACTGTAAGTATCACTTTTATGCATATGATACGCAACTTTATTTAAAGTTTTCACCTAATAATGTACACATTGCTAATGCTCTTATTAATAACGATTTAAACAACTTAGGTTCTATTTCTAAAGATCACTGTCTCAAGATAAATCCTATTAAATCTTGCTTTTTAATCTTTGGTAAGAGGCATCTTGGGCCAACAATGCAAAATTAATTAAATCTAACTGTAGATGGCAACAGAATAACCCCTGTGGAATCAGCTGGAAATCTGGGCCAAAATATCGACAATAACCTTCGTTTTAGTGTGCACGTCACGAAACTTATTCAAAAATCTTATTACAATTTAAAAATACTTTATTCCGTCAAACATCCGGGAATTCAATACTAGGATATGGAGCATAGAAGCAGCTTCTCTGACTACCTTTAAGTTACGGCTTAGGCATCTGTTGCAGCTACAACAATAACCACCACTTACCTATTTGTTTTTTTTCACAATTATATAAGGTTTATGTTCGAATTGGCAGTGCTATTTGTTTTTATTTACCTTTATTTATTTATTTATTTTAAATATTTTTTCATAAGGTTTACATGGAAGAGCAGAACACACTTGTGTTGTTCTGATTGTGAACCCTTTGGTCACCACTAACGAGTACCTGGAATAATTACTTTTTTTTCTTTTTTTTGTAAATATCTCATTTTATTTTATTTTATTCTATAAGTATTGAATTTGTAGATTGTGTTTACTTGTGTACTTGTTAGTAGCCAATAAATAAATATTATTATTATTATATTCTTTTGCCGGGACTTATATCTACCGGTGTTGACTCTCCATCTTCATAGTTAAAATGCCTGTTTATCATATCTTCATTTTTAAGAAAGACTTCCCACCCTCTTTCGTCTAGCAGTATAAAATTTTTGTTAATCCCGCTAATTACCACTGCCGGCACAAACGATCCATAACATGTCAAGCCCAAACTAACAGATTTATTTCTTGACTTATTCAACGGATAAGTTGTTGCGTTTAACAATACTGGATATAACAGTTTCACGTTTTTGTTTGATACTCGCCGCTTCACAGCTTCACCAACCTTTTGTACTTGATCCATTGTTTTTTGCTAGTACAGCACACGATACACTAATGAACACAAAACTACATCCTATGTTATATTCATTCTTCAAGGTTACTGTCGCTGGCCTCGTTTTGAACGTGACCTCGCCTTGCACGTGGCCTAGCCTTCAACGTAGCCTTGCATTGAAAGTGGCCTTGCCTTAAACTCAAGGTCAAGTGGTGGGGGGAGGTTCCAGAACCATCCACTTCCCTCTACTCACCTACTGTTTTACAAGTAGAACAAATGGCATGCTAGAACCTGTAAACGCCGTGACGAACGGTCTGAGACGTTTTGGGTGTTATTTCGATAGTAGAAACGCTCATAGCTTTTTTTATTTTAGTACTATTTCGGTGTCGGAGCGCTAATGCTTAATGGCCTCAAAATGCTACTAGCAGTATGTAACACATTATAATTAATAGACAGTAATTGCAAGATTCTAAAGCCTCTACAGAAACAACTGTAAACTAACTTTAAATGCATCGGAATGGCATCTGCTGTTTTAGAAGTAGACGTCATGGCATGCTAGAGCCTGTAAACGCTCTGACAGACGATCTAAGACGTTTTCGGTATCATTTGGATAGTCGAAACGCTCTTACATTTTTTATTATAGTAGCACTATTTCGGTGTCTGAACGCGACTGCTTAATTGGCTCAGAATGCTACTAGCAGTATGTAACATATTATAATTAATAGACAGTAATTGCAGGATTCTAAAGCCTGTACAGAAACAACTGTAAACTAACTTTAAATGCATCGGAATGGCATCTGCTGTTTTAGAAGTAGACGTAATGGCATGCTAGAGCCTGTAAACGCTCTGACAGACGATCTGAGACGTTTTGGGTATCATTTCGATCGTTGAAACGCTGTTAGATTATATTATTTTAGTAGCACTATTTCGGAGTCTGGGCGCGATTGCTTAATGGCCTGGCATCTACTGTTTTAGAAGTAGACGAAATGGCATGCTAGAGCCTGTAAACGCTCTGACAGACGATGTAAGACGTTTTCGGTCACATTTCGATAGTAGAAACGCTCTTAGATTTTTTTGTTAAAGTAGCACTATTTCGGTGTCTGAGCGCAACTGCATAATGGACTCAGAATGCTACTAGCAGTATGTAACATATTATAATTAATTGACAGTAATTGCAGAATGATAAGGACTGTTCAGAAAAGACTGTAAACTAACTTTAAATTAATCGAAAAGGCAGCTACTGTTTTAGAAGTAGACAAAATGGCATGCTAGTGCCTGTAAACGCTCTGACGGTCGGTCTGAGAAGTTTATGGTATTATTTCGATAGTAGAAAGGCTATTAGATTTTTTATTTTAGTAGCACTATTTCGGCGTCTGAGCGCGACTGCTTAATGGCCTCAGAATGCTACTGGCAGTATGTAACATATTATAATTAATAGACAGTAATTGCAGAATGCTAAGGACTGTACAGAAACAACTGTAAACTAACATTAAATGCATCGGAATGGCACCTATTGTTTTAGAACTAGACAAAATGGCATGTTAGAGCCTGTAAACGCATTGACGGACGATCTGAGACGTTTTGGGTATCATTTCCCTAGTAGAAACGCTATTAGTTTTTTAAATTTTAGTAGCACTATTTCGGTGTCTGAGGGCTACGGCATAATGGCCTCAGAATGCTACTAGCAGTATGTAACATATTATAATTAATAGACAGTAATTGCAGTATGCTAAGAACTGTACAGAAACGACTGTAAACTAACTTTAAATTTATCGAAATGGCAACTACTGTTTTAGAAGTAGACGAAATGGCATGCTAGGGCCTGTAAACGCTCTGTCGGTCGGTTTGAGAAGTTTTGGGTATTATTTCGATAGTAGAAAGGCTATTAGATTTTTCATTTTACTAGCACTATTTCGGCGTCTGAGCGCGACTGCTTAATGGCATCAGAATGCTACTGGCAGTATGTAACATATTATAATTAATAGACAGTAATTGCAGAATGCTAAGGACTGTACAGAAACAACTGTAAACTAACATTAAATGCATCGGAATGGCACCTATTGTTTTAGAACTAGACAAAATGGCATGTTAGAGCCTGTAAACGCATTGACGGACGATCTGAGACGTTTTGGGTATCATTTCCCTAGTAGAAACGCTATTAGTTTTTTAAATTTTAGTAGCACTATTTCGGTGTCTGAGGGCTACGGCATAATGGCCTCAGAATGCTACTAGCAGTATGTAACATATTATAATTAATAGACAGTAATTGCAGAATGCTAAGGACTGTACAGAAACAACTGTAAACTAACATTAAATGCATCGGAATGGCACCTATTGTTTTAGAACTAGACAAAATGGCATGTTAGAGCCTGTAAACGCATTGACGGACGATCTGAGACGTTTTGGGTATCATTTCCCTAGTAGAAACGCTATTAGTTTTTTAAATTTTAGTAGCACTATTTCGGTGTCTGAGGGCTACGGCATAATGGCCTCAGAATGCTACTAGCAGTATGTAACATATTATAATTAATAGACAGTAATTGCAGTATGCTAAGAACTGTACAGAAACGACTGTAAACTAACTTTAAATTTATCGAAATGGCAACTACTGTTTTAGAAGTAGACGAAATGGCATGCTAGGGCCTGTAAATGCTCTGTCGGTCGGTTTGAGAAGTTTTGGGTATTATTTCGATAGTAGAAAGGCTATTAGATTTTTCATTTTACTAGCACTATTTCGGCGTCTGAGCGCGACTGCTTAATGGCATCAGAATGCTACTGGCAGTATGTAACAGATTATAATTAATAGACAGCAATTGCAGAATGCTAAGGACTGTACAGAAAAAACTTTAAAGTAACTTTAAATTCATCGGAATGGCATCTACTGTTTTAGAAATAGACGAAATGGCATGCTAGAGACTGTAAACGCTCTGACAGACGATTTAAGACGTTTTCGGTATCATTTCGATAGTAGAAACACTTTTAGATTTTTTTGTTTTAGTAGGACTATTTCGTTGTCTGAGCGCTACTGCATAATTGCATCAAAATGCTACTAGCGGTATTTAACATACTATAATTAATAGACAGTAATTGCAGGATTCTAAAGACTATACAGAAAAAACTGTAAACTAACTTTAAATGCATCGAAATGGCTCCTATTGTTTTAGAAGTAGATAAAATGGCATGCTAGAGCCTGAAAGCGCTCTGACGGACGATCTGAGACGTTTTGTATCATTTCGCTAGTAGAAACGCTCTTAGTTTTTTTTATTTTAACAGTACTATTTCGGTGTCTGAACGCGACTGCTTATTGGCCTCAGAATGCTACTAGCAGTATGTAACATATTATAAATAATAGACAGTAATTCCAGAATGCTAAAGACTGTACAGAAACAACTGTAAACAAACTTTAAATGCATCGGAATGGCACCTACTGTTTTAGAAGTATACGAATTGGCATGCTAGGGCCTGTAAACGCTCAGATGGAGGAACTGAGTCGTTTTGGGTATCATTTCGATAGTACAAATGCTCTTACATTTTTTCATTATAGTAGCGCTATTTCGATGTCTGAACGCGACTGCTTACTTGCCTCAGGATGCTACTAGCAGTATGTAGCATATTATAATTAATAGACAGTAATTGCAGAATGCTAAAGACTGTACAGAAACAACTGTAAACTAACTTTAAATGCACCGGAATGGCACCTACTGTTTTAGAAGTATACGAATTGGCATGCTAGGGCCTGTAAACGCTTAGATGGAGGAACTGTGTCGTTTTGGGTATCATTTCGATAGTACAAATGCTCTTACATTTTTTCATTATAGTAGCGCTATTTCGATGTCTTAACGCGACTGCTTACTGGCCTCAGCATATTAGTAGCAGTATGTAGCATATCATAATTATTAGAAAGTAATTGCAGAATGCTAAAGACTGTACAGAAACAACTGTAAACTAACTTTAAATGCATCGGAATGGCACCTACTGTTTTATAAGTAGACAAAAAGGCATGCTAAAGCATGTAAACGCTCTGGCGGACGATCTGAGTCATTTTGGGTATCATTTCAATAGTACAAATGCTCTTACATTTTTTCATTATAGTAGTACTATTTCGTAGTCTGAGCGCGATTGCTTAATGGCCTCAGAATGCTACTAGTAGTATGTAACATATTATAATTAATAGACAGTAATTGCAGGATTTTAAAGACTGTACAGAAGCAAGTGTAAACTAACTTGAAATACATCGGAATGGCACCTACTGTTTTAGAACTAGACGAAATGGAATGCTAGAACCTGTAAACGCTCTGACGGACGATCTGAGTCATTTTGGGTATCATTTCAATAGTACAAATGCTCTTACATTTTTTCATTATAGTAGTACTATTTCGTAGTCTGAGCGCGATTGCTTAATGGCCTCAGAATGCTACTAGTAGTATGTAACATATTATAATTAATAGACAGTAATTGCAGGATTTTAAAGACTGTACAGAAGCAAGTGTAAACTAACTTGAAATACATCGGAATGGCACCTACTGTTTTAGAACTAGACGAAATGGAATGCTAGAACCTGTAAACGCTCTGGCGGACGATCTGAGTCATTTTGGGTATCATTTCAATAGTACAAATGCTCTTACATTTTTTCATTATAGTAGTACTATTTCGTAGTCTGAGCGCGATTGCTTAATGGCCTCAGAATGCTACTAGTAGTATGTAACATATTATAATTAATAGACAGTAATTGCAGGATTTTAAAGACTGTACAGAAGCAAGTGTAAACTAACTTGAAATACATCGGAATGGCACCTACTGTTTTAGAACTAGACGAAATGGCATGCTAGAGCCTGAAAGCGCTCTGACGGACGATCTGAGACGTTTTGTATCATTTCGCTAGTAGAAACGCTCTTAGTTTTTTTTATTTTAACAGTACTATTTCGGTGTCTGAACGCGACTGCTTATTGGCCTCAGAATGCTACTAGCAGTATGTAACATATTATAAATAATAGACAGTAATTCCAGAATGCTAAAGACTGTACAGAAACAACTGTAAACAAACTTTAAATGCATCGGAATGGCACCTACTGTTTTAGAAGTATACGAATTGGCATGCTAGGGCCTGTAAACGCTCAGATGGAGGAACTGAGTCGTTTTGGGTATCATTTCGATAGTACAAATGCTCTTACATTTTTTCATTATAGTAGCGCTATTTCGATGTCTGAACGCGACTGCTTACTTGCCTCAGGATGCTACTAGCAGTATGTAGCATATTATAATTAATAGACAGTAATTGCAGAATGCTAAAGACTGTACAGAAACAACTGTAAACTAACTTTAAATGCACCGGAATGGCACCTACTGTTTTAGAAGTATACGAATTGGCATGCTAGGGCCTGTAAACGCTTAGATGGAGGAACTGTGTCGTTTTGGGTATCATTTCGATAGTACAAATGCTCTTACATTTTTTCATTATAGTAGCGCTATTTCGATGTCTTAACGCGACTGCTTACTGGCCTCAGCATATTAGTAGCAGTATGTAGCATATCATAATTATTAGAAAGTAATTGCAGAATGCTAAAGACTGTACAGAAACAACTGTAAACTAACTTTAAATGCATCGGAATGGCACCTACTGTTTTATAAGTAGACAAAAAGGCATGCTAAAGCATGTAAACGCTCTGGCGGACGATCTGAGTCATTTTGGGTATCATTTCAATAGTACAAATGCTCTTACATTTTTTCATTATAGTAGTACTATTTCGTAGTCTGAGCGCGATTGCTTAATGGCCTCAGAATGCTACTAGTAGTATGTAACATATTATAATTAATAGACAGTAATTGCAGGATTTTAAAGACTGTACAGAAGCAAGTGTAAACTAACTTGAAATACATCGGAATGGCACCTACTGTTTTAGAACTAGACGAAATGGAATGCTAGAACCTGTAAACGCTCTGGCGGACGATCTGAGTCATTTTGGGTATCATTTCAATAGTACAAATGCTCTTACATTTTTTCATTATAGTAGTACTATTTCGTAGTCTGAGCGCGATTGCTTAATGGCCTCAGAATGCTACTAGTAGTATGTAACATATTATAATTAATAGACAGTAATTGCAGGATTTTAAAGACTGTACAGAAGCAAGTGTAAACTAACTTGAAATACATCGGAATGGCACCTACTGTTTTAGAACTAGACGAAATGGAATGCTAGAACCTGTAAACGCTCTGGCGGACGATCTGAGTCATTTTGGGTATCATTTCAATAGTACAAATGCTCTTACATTTTTTCATTATAGTAGTACTATTTCGTAGTCTGAGCGCGATTGCTTAATGGCCTCAGAATGCTACTAGTAGTATGTAACATATTATAATTAATAGACAGTAATTGCAGGATTTTAAAGACTGTACAGAAGCAAGTGTAAACTAACTTGAAATACATCGGAATGGCACCTACTGTTTTAGAACTAGACGAAATGGCATGCTAGAGCCTGAAAGCGCTCTGACGGACGATCTGAGACGTTTTGTATCATTTCGCTAGTAGAAACGCTCTTAGTTTTTTTTATTTTAACAGTACTATTTCGGTGTCTGAACGCGACTGCTTATTGGCCTCAGAATGCTACTAGCAGTATGTAACATATTATAAATAATAGACAGTAATACCAGAATGCTAAAGACTGTACAGAAACAACTGTAAACAAACTTTAAATGCATCGGAATGGCACCTACTGTTTTAGAAGTATACGAATTGGCATGCTAGGGCCTGTAAACGCTCAGATGGAGGAACTGAGTCGTTTTGGGTATCATTTCGATAGTACAAATGCTCTTACATTTTTTCATTATAGTAGCGCTATTTCGATGTCTTAACGCGACTGCTTACTGGCCTCAGCATATTAGTAGCAGTATGTAGCATATCATAATTATTAGAAAGTAATTGCAGAATGCTAAAGACTGTACAGAAACAACTGTAAACTAACTTTAAATGCATCGGAATGGCACCTACTGTTTTATAAGTAGACAAAAAGGCATGCTAAAGCATGTAAACGCTCTGGCGGACGATCTGAGTCATTTTGGGTATCATTTCAATAGTACAAATGCTCTTACATTTTTTCATTATAGTAGTACTATTTCGTAGTCTGAGCGCGATTGCTTAATGGCCTCAGAATGCTACTAGTAGTATGTAACATATTATAATTAATAGACAGTAATTGCAGGATTTTAAAGACTGTACAGAAGCAAGTGTAAACTAACTTGAAATACATCGGAATGGCACCTACTGTTTTAGAACTAGACGAAATGGAATGCTAGAACCTGTAAACGCTCTGACGGACGATCTGAGTCATTTTGGGTATCATTTCAATAGTACAAATGCTCTTACATTTTTTCATTATAGTAGTACTATTTCGTAGTCTGAGCGCGATTGCTTAATGGCCTCAGAATGCTACTAGTAGTATGTAACATATTATAATTAATAGACAGTAATTGCAGGATTTTAAAGACTGTACAGAAACAACTGTAAACTAACTTTAAATGCATCGGAATGGCACCTACTGTTTTATAAGTAGACAAAAAGGCATGCTAAAGCATGTAAACGCTCTGGCGGACGATCTGAGTCATTTTGGGTATCATTTCAATAGTACAAATGCTCTTACATTTTTTCATTATAGTAGTACTATTTCGTAGTCTGAGCGCGATTGCTTAATGGCCTCAGAATGCTACTAGTAGTATGTAACATATTATAATTAATAGACAGTAATTGCAGGATTTTAAAGACTGTACAGAAGCAAGTGTAAACTAACTTGAAATACATCGGAATGGCACCTACTGTTTTAGAACTAGACGAAATGGAATGCTAGAACCTGTAAACGCTCTGGCGGACGATCTGAGTCATTTTGGGTATCATTTCAATAGTACAAATGCTCTTACATTTTTTCATTATAGTAGTACTATTTCGTAGTCTGAGCGCGATTGCTTAATGGCCTCAGAATGCTACTAGTAGTATGTAACATATTATAATTAATAGACAGTAATTGCAGGATTTTAAAGACTGTACAGAAGCAAGTGTAAACTAACTTGAAATACATCGGAATGGCACCTACTGTTTTAGAACTAGACGAAATGGCATGCTAGAGCCTGAAAGCACTCTGACGGACGATCTGAGACGTTTTGTATCATTTCGCTAGTAGAAACGCTCTTAGTTTTTTTTATTTTAACAGTACTATTTCGGTGTCTGAACGCGACTGCTTATTGGCCTCAGAATGCTACTAGCAGTATGTAACATATTATAAATAATAGACAGTAATTCCAGAATGCTAAAGACTGTACAGAAACAACTGTAAACAAACTTTAAATGCATCGGAATGGCACCTACTGTTTTAGAAGTATACGAATTGGCATGCTAGGGCCTGTAAACGCTCAGATGGAGGAACTGAGTCGTTTTGGGTATCATTTCGATAGTACAAATGCTCTTACATTTTTTCATTATAGTAGCGCTATTTCGATGTCTGAACGCGACTGCTTACTTGCCTCAGGATGCTACTAGCAGTATGTAGCATATTATAATTAATAGACAGTAATTGCAGAATGCTAAAGACTGTACAGAAACAACTGTAAACTAACTTTAAATGCACCGGAATGGCACCTACTGTTTTAGAAGTATACGAATTGGCATGCTAGGGCCTGTAAACGCTTAGATGGAGGAACTGTGTCGTTTTGGGTATCATTTCGATAGTACAAATGCTCTTACATTTTTTCATTATAGTAGCGCTATTTCGATGTCTTAACGCGACTGCTTACTGGCCTCAGCATATTAGTAGCAGTATGTAGCATATCATAATTATTAGAAAGTAATTGCAGAATGCTAAAGACTGTACAGAAACAACTGTAAACTAACTTTAAATGCATCGGAATGGCACCTACTGTTTTATAAGTAGACAAAAAGGCATGCTAAAGCATGTAAACGCTCTGGCGGACGATCTGAGTCATTTTGGGTATCATTTCAATAGTACAAATGCTCTTACATTTTTTCATTATAGTAGTACTATTTCGTAGTCTGAGCGCGATTGCTTAATGGCCTCAGAATGCTACTAGTAGTATGTAACATATTATAATTAATAGACAGTAATTGCAGGATTTTAAAGACTGTACAGAAGCAAGTGTAAACTAACTTGAAATACATCGGAATGGCACCTACTGTTTTAGAACTAGACGAAATGGAATGCTAGAACCTGTAAACGCTCTGACGGACGATCTGAGTCATTTTGGGTATCATTTCAATAGTACAAATGCTCTTACATTTTTTCATTATAGTAGTACTATTTCGTAGTCTGAGCGCGATTGCTTAATGGCCTCAGAATGCTACTAGTAGTATGTAACATATTATAATTAATAGACAGTAATTGCAGGATTTTAAAGACTGTACAGAAGCAAGTGTAAACTAACTTGAAATACATCGGAATGGCACCTACTGTTTTAGAACTAGACGAAATGGAATGCTAGAACCTGTAAACGCTCTGGCGGACGATCTGAGTCATTTTGGGTATCATTTCAATAGTACAAATGCTCTTACATTTTTTCATTATAGTAGTACTATTTCGTAGTCTGAGCGCGATTGCTTAATGGCCTCAGAATGCTACTAGTAGTATGTAACATATTATAATTAATAGACAGTAATTGCAGGATTTTAAAGACTGTACAGAAACAACTGTAAACTAACTTTAAATGCATCGGAATGGCACCTACTGTTTTATAAGTAGACAAAAAGGCATGCTAAAGCATGTAAACGCTCTGGCGGACGATCTGAGTCATTTTGGGTATCATTTCAATAGTACAAATGCTCTTACATTTTTTCATTATAGTAGTACTATTTCGTAGTCTGAGCGCGATTGCTTAATGGCCTCAGAATGCTACTAGTAGTATGTAACATATTATAATTAATAGACAGTAATTGCAGGATTTTAAAGACTGTACAGAAGCAAGTGTAAACTAACTTGAAATACATCGGAATGGCACCTACTGTTTTAGAACTAGACGAAATGGAATGCTAGAACCTGTAAACGCTCTGGCGGACGATCTGAGTCATTTTGGGTATCATTTCAATAGTACAAATGCTCTTACATTTTTTCATTATAGTAGTACTATTTCGTAGTCTGAGCGCGATTGCTTAATGGCCTCAGAATGCTACTAGTAGTATGTAACATATTATAATTAATAGACAGTAATTGCAGGATTTTAAAGACTGTACAGAAGCAAGTGTAAACTAACTTGAAATACATCGGAATGGCACCTACTGTTTTAGAACTAGACGAAATGGAATGCTAGAACCTGTAAACGCTCTGGCGGACGATCTGAGTCATTTTGGGTATCATTTCAATAGTACAAATGCTCTTACATTTTTTCATTATAGTAGTACTATTTCGTAGTCTGAGCGCGATTGCTTAATGGCCTCAGAATGCTACTAGTAGTATGTAACATATTATAATTAATAGACAGTAATTGCAGGATTTTAAAGACTGTACAGAAGCAAGTGTAAACTAACTTGAAATACATCGGAATGGCACCTACTGTTTTAGAACTAGACGAAATGGCATGCTAGAGCCTGAAAGCGCTCTGACGGACGATCTGAGACGTTTTGTATCATTTCGCTAGTAGAAACGCTCTTAGTTTTTTTTATTTTAACAGTACTATTTCGGTGTCTGAACGCGACTGCTTATTGGCCTCAGAATGCTACTAGCAGTATGTAACATATTATAAATAATAGACAGTAATTCCAGAATGCTAAAGACTGTACAGAAACAACTGTAAACAAACTTTAAATGCATCGGAATGGCACCTACTGTTTTAGAAGTATACGAATTGGCATGCTAGGGCCTGTAAACGCTCAGATGGAGGAACTGAGTCGTTTTGGGTATCATTTCGATAGTACAAATGCTCTTACATTTTTTCATTATAGTAGCGCTATTTCGATGTCTTAACGCGACTGCTTACTGGCCTCAGCATATTAGTAGCAGTATGTAGCATATCATAATTATTAGAAAGTAATTGCAGAATGCTAAAGACTGTACAGAAACAACTGTAAACTAACTTTAAATGCATCGGAATGGCACCTACTGTTTTATAAGTAGACAAAAAGGCATGCTAAAGCATGTAAACGCTCTGGCGGACGATCTGAGTCATTTTGGGTATCATTTCAATAGTACAAATGCTCTTACATTTTTTCATTATAGTAGTACTATTTCGTAGTCTGAGCGCGATTGCTTAATGGCCTCAGAATGCTACTAGTAGTATGTAACATATTATAATTAATAGACAGTAATTGCAGGATTTTAAAGACTGTACAGAAGCAAGTGTAAACTAACTTGAAATACATCGGAATGGCACCTACTGTTTTAGAACTAGACGAAATGGAATGCTAGAACCTGTAAACGCTCTGACGGACGATCTGAGTCATTTTGGGTATCATTTCAATAGTACAAATGCTCTTACATTTTTTCATTATAGTAGTACTATTTCGTAGTCTGAGCGCGATTGCTTAATGGCCTCAGAATGCTACTAGTAGTATGTAACATATTATAATTAATAGACAGTAATTGCAGGATTTTAAAGACTGTACAGAAACAACTGTAAACTAACTTTAAATGCATCGGAATGGCACCTACTGTTTTATAAGTAGACAAAAAGGCATGCTAAAGCATGTAAACGCTCTGGCGGACGATCTGAGTCATTTTGGGTATCATTTCAATAGTACAAATGCTCTTACATTTTTTCATTATAGTAGTACTATTTCGTAGTCTGAGCGCGATTGCTTAATGGCCTCAGAATGCTACTAGTAGTATGTAACATATTATAATTAATAGACAGTAATTGCAGGATTTTAAAGACTGTACAGAAGCAAGTGTAAACTAACTTGAAATACATCGGAATGGCACCTACTGTTTTAGAACTAGACGAAATGGAATGCTAGAACCTGTAAACGCTCTGGCGGACGATCTGAGTCATTTTGGGTATCATTTCAATAGTACAAATGCTCTTACATTTTTTCATTATAGTAGTACTATTTCGTAGTCTGAGCGCGATTGCTTAATGGCCTCAGAATGCTACTAGTAGTATGTAACATATTATAATTAATAGACAGTAATTGCAGGATTTTAAAGACTGTACAGAAGCAAGTGTAAACTAACTTGAAATACATCGGAATGGCACCTACTGTTTTAGAACTAGACGAAATGGCATGCTAGAGCCTGAAAGCACTCTGACGGACGATCTGAGACGTTTTGTATCATTTCGCTAGTAGAAACGCTCTTAGTTTTTTTTATTTTAACAGTACTATTTCGGTGTCTGAACGCGACTGCTTATTGGCCTCAGAATGCTACTAGCAGTATGTAACATATTATAAATAATAGACAGTAATTCCAGAATGCTAAAGACTGTACAGAAACAACTGTAAACAAACTTTAAATGCATCGGAATGGCACCTACTGTTTTAGAAGTATACGAATTGGCATGCTAGGGCCTGTAAACGCTCAGATGGAGGAACTGAGTCGTTTTGGGTATCATTTCGATAGTACAAATGCTCTTACATTTTTTCATTATAGTAGCGCTATTTCGATGTCTGAACGCGACTGCTTACTTGCCTCAGGATGCTACTAGCAGTATGTAGCATATTATAATTAATAGACAGTAATTGCAGAATGCTAAAGACTGTACAGAAACAACTGTAAACTAACTTTAAATGCACCGGAATGGCACCTACTGTTTTAGAAGTATACGAATTGGCATGCTAGGGACTGTAAACGCTTAGATGGAGGAACTGTGTCGTTTTGGGTATCATTTCGATAGTACAAATGCTCTTACATTTTTTCATTATAGTAGCGCTATTTCGATGTCTTAACGCGACTGCTTACTGGCCTCAGCATATTAGTAGCAGTATGTAGCATATCATAATTATTAGAAAGTAATTGCAGAATGCTAAAGACTGTACAGAAACAACTGTAAACTAACTTTAAATGCATCGGAATGGCACCTACTGTTTTATAAGTAGACAAAAAGGCATGCTAAAGCATGTAAACGCTCTGGCGGACGATCTGAGTCATTTTGGGTATCATTTCAATAGTACAAATGCTCTTACATTTTTTCATTATAGTAGTACTATTTCGTAGTCTGAGCGCGATTGCTTAATGGCCTCAGAATGCTACTAGTAGTATGTAACATATTATAATTAATAGACAGTAATTGCAGGATTTTAAAGACTGTACAGAAGCAAGTGTAAACTAACTTGAAATACATCGGAATGGCACCTACTGTTTTAGAACTAGACGAAATGGAATGCTAGAACCTGTAAACGCTCTGACGGACGATCTGAGTCATTTTGGGTATCATTTCAATAGTACAAATGCTCTTACATTTTTTCATTATAGTAGTACTATTTCGTAGTCTGAGCGCGATTGCTTAATGGCCTCAGAATGCTACTAGTAGTATGTAACATATTATAATTAATAGACAGTAATTGCAGGATTTTAAAGACTGTACAGAAGCAAGTGTAAACTAACTTGAAATACATCGGAATGGCACCTACTGTTTTAGAACTAGACGAAATGGAATGCTAGAACCTGTAAACGCTCTGGCGGACGATCTGAGTCATTTTGGGTATCATTTCAATAGTACAAATGCTCTTACATTTTTTCATTATAGTAGTACTATTTCGTAGTCTGAGCGCGATTGCTTAATGGCCTCAGAATGCTACTAGTAGTATGTAACATATTATAATTAATAGACAGTAATTGCAGGATTTTAAAGACTGTACAGAAACAACTGTAAACTAACTTTAAATGCATCGGAATGGCACCTACTGTTTTATAAGTAGACAAAAAGGCATGCTAAAGCATGTAAACGCTCTGGCGGACGATCTGAGACGTTTTGTATCATTTCGCTAGTAGAAACGCTCTTAGTTTTTTTTATTTTAACAGTACTATTTCGGTGTCTGAACGCGACTGCTTATTGGCCTCAGAATGCTACTAGCAGTATGTAACATATTATAAATAATAGACAGTAATTCCAGAATGCTAAAGACTGTACAGAAACAACTGTAAACAAACTTTAAATGCATCGGAATGGCACCTACTGTTTTAGAAGTATACGAATTGGCATGCTAGGGCCTGTAAACGCTCAGATGGAGGAACTGAGTCGTTTTGGGTATCATTTCGATAGTACAAATGCTCTTACATTTTTTCATTATAGTAGCGCTATTTCGATGTCTTAACGCGACTGCTTACTGGCCTCAGCATATTAGTAGCAGTATGTAGCATATCATAATTATTAGAAAGTAATTGCAGAATGCTAAAGACTGTACAGAAACAACTGTAAACTAACTTTAAATGCATCGGAATGGCACCTACTGTTTTATAAGTAGACAAAAAGGCATGCTAAAGCATGTAAACGCTCTGGCGGACGATCTGAGTCATTTTGGGTATCATTTCAATAGTACAAATGCTCTTACATTTTTTCATTATAGTAGTACTATTTCGTAGTCTGAGCGCGATTGCTTAATGGCCTCAGAATGCTACTAGTAGTATGTAACATATTATAATTAATAGACAGTAATTGCAGGATTTTAAAGACTGTACAGAAGCAAGTGTAAACTAACTTGAAATACATCGGAATGGCACCTACTGTTTTAGAACTAGACGAAATGGAATGCTAGAACCTGTAAACGCTCTGACGGACGATCTGAGTCATTTTGGGTATCATTTCAATAGTACAAATGCTCTTACATTTTTTCATTATAGTAGTACTATTTCGTAGTCTGAGCGCGATTGCTTAATGGCCTCAGAATGCTACTAGTAGTATGTAACATATTATAATTAATAGACAGTAATTGCAGGATTTTAAAGACTGTACAGAAGCAAGTGTAAACTAACTTGAAATACATCGGAATGGCACCTACTGTTTTAGAACTAGACGAAATGGAATGCTAGAACCTGTAAACGCTCTGGCGGACGATCTGAGTCATTTTGGGTATCATTTCAATAGTACAAATGCTCTTACATTTTTTCATTATAGTAGTACTATTTCGTAGTCTGAGCGCGATTGCTTAATGGCCTCAGAATGCTACTAGTAGTATGTAACATATTATAATTAATAGACAGTAATTGCAGGATTTTAAAGACTGTACAGAAGCAAGTGTAAACTAACTTGAAATACATCGGAATGGCACCTACTGTTTTAGAACTAGACGAAATGGCATGCTAGAGCCTGAAAGCGCTCTGACGGACGATCTGAGACGTTTTGTATCATTTCGCTAGTAGAAACGCTCTTAGTTTTTTTTATTTTAACAGTACTATTTCGGTGTCTGAACGCGACTGCTTATTGGCCTCAGAATGCTACTAGCAGTATGTAACATATTATAAATAATAGACAGTAATTCCAGAATGCTAAAGACTGTACAGAAACAACTGTAAACAAACTTTAAATGCATCGGAATGGCACCTACTGTTTTAGAAGTATACGAATTGGCATGCTAGGGCCTGTAAACGCTCAGATGGAGGAACTGAGTCGTTTTGGGTATCATTTCGATAGTACAAATGCTCTTACATTTTTTCATTATAGTAGCGCTATTTCGATGTCTTAACGCGACTGCTTACTGGCCTCAGCATATTAGTAGCAGTATGTAGCATATCATAATTATTAGAAAGTAATTGCAGAATGCTAAAGACTGTACAGAAACAACTGTAAACTAACTTTAAATGCATCGGAATGGCACCTACTGTTTTATAAGTAGACAAAAAGGCATGCTAAAGCATGTAAACGCTCTGGCGGACGATCTGAGTCATTTTGGGTATCATTTCAATAGTACAAATGCTCTTACATTTTTTCATTATAGTAGTACTATTTCGTAGTCTGAGCGCGATTGCTTAATGGCCTCAGAATGCTACTAGTAGTATGTAACATATTATAATTAATAGACAGTAATTGCAGGATTTTAAAGACTGTACAGAAGCAAGTGTAAACTAACTTGAAATACATCGGAATGGCACCTACTGTTTTAGAACTAGACGAAATGGAATGCTAGAACCTGTAAACGCTCTGACGGACGATCTGAGTCATTTTGGGTATCATTTCAATAGTACAAATGCTCTTACATTTTTTCATTATAGTAGTACTATTTCGTAGTCTGAGCGCGATTGCTTAATGGCCTCAGAATGCTACTAGTAGTATGTAACATATTATAATTAATAGACAGTAATTGCAGGATTTTAAAGACTGTACAGAAACAACTGTAAACTAACTTTAAATGCATCGGAATGGCACCTACTGTTTTATAAGTAGACAAAAAGGCATGCTAAAGCATGTAAACGCTCTGGCGGACGATCTGAGTCATTTTGGGTATCATTTCAATAGTACAAATGCTCTTACATTTTTTCATTATAGTAGTACTATTTCGTAGTCTGAGCGCGATTGCTTAATGGCCTCAGAATGCTACTAGTAGTATGTAACATATTATAATTAATAGACAGTAATTGCAGGATTTTAAAGACTGTACAGAAGCAAGTGTAAACTAACTTGAAATACATCGGAATGGCACCTACTGTTTTAGAACTAGACGAAATGGAATGCTAGAACCTGTAAACGCTCTGGCGGACGATCTGAGTCATTTTGGGTATCATTTCAATAGTACAAATGCTCTTACATTTTTTCATTATAGTAGTACTATTTCGTAGTCTGAGCGCGATTGCTTAATGGCCTCAGAATGCTACTAGTAGTATGTAACATATTATAATTAATAGACAGTAATTGCAGGATTTTAAAGACTGTACAGAAGCAAGTGTAAACTAACTTGAAATACATCGGAATGGCACCTACTGTTTTAGAACTAGACGAAATGGCATGCTAGAGCCTGAAAGCGCTCTGACGGACGATCTGAGACGTTTTGTATCATTTCGCTAGTAGAAACGCTCTTAGTTTTTTTTATTTTAACAGTACTATTTCGGTGTCTGAACGCGACTGCTTATTGGCCTCAGAATGCTACTAGCAGTATGTAACATATTATAAATAATAGACAGTAATTCCAGAATGCTAAAGACTGTACAGAAACAACTGTAAACAAACTTTAAATGCATCGGAATGGCACCTACTGTTTTAGAAGTATACGAATTGGCATGCTAGGGCCTGTAAACGCTCAGATGGAGGAACTGAGTCGTTTTGGGTATCATTTCGATAGTACAAATGCTCTTACATTTTTTCATTATAGTAGCGCTATTTCGATGTCTGAACGCGACTGCTTACTGGCCTCAGCATATTAGTAGCAGTATGTAGCATATCATAATTATTAGAAAGTAATTGCAGAATGCTAAAGACTGTACAGAAACAACTGTAAACTAACTTTAAATGCATCGGAATGGCACCTACTGTTTTATAAGTAGACAAAAAGGCATGCTAAAGCATGTAAACGCTCTGGCGGACGATCTGAGTCATTTTGGGTATCATTTCAATAGTACAAATGCTCTTACATTTTTTCATTATAGTAGTACTATTTCGTAGTCTGAGCGCGATTGCTTAATGGCCTCAGAATGCTACTAGTAGTATGTAACATATTATAATTAATAGACAGTAATTGCAGGATTTTAAAGACTGTACAGAAGCAAGTGTAAACTAACTTGAAATACATCGGAATGGCACCTACTGTTTTAGAACTAGACGAAATGGAATGCTAGAACCTGTAAACGCTCTGACGGACGATCTGAGTCATTTTGGGTATCATTTCAATAGTACAAATGCTCTTACATTTTTTCATTATAGTAGTACTATTTCGTAGTCTGAGCGCGATTGCTTAATGGCCTCAGAATGCTACTAGTAGTATGTAACATATTATAATTAATAGACAGTAATTGCAGGATTTTAAAGACTGTACAGAAGCAAGTGTAAACTAACTTGAAATACATCGGAATGGCACCTACTGTTTTAGAACTAGACGAAATGGAATGCTAGAACCTGTAAACGCTCTGGCGGACGATCTGAGTCATTTTGGGTATCATTTCAATAGTACAAATGCTCTTACATTTTTTCATTATAGTAGTACTATTTCGTAGTCTGAGCGCGATTGCTTAATGGCCTCAGAATGCTACTAGTAGTATGTAACATATTATAATTAATAGACAGTAATTGCAGGATTTTAAAGACTGTACAGAAGCAAGTGTAAACTAACTTGAAATACATCGGAATGGCACCTACTGTTTTAGAACTAGACGAAATGGCATGCTAGAGCCTGAAAGCGCTCTGACGGACGATCTGAGACGTTTTGTATCATTTCGCTAGTAGAAACGCTCTTAGTTTTTTTTATTTTAACAGTACTATTTCGGTGTCTGAACGCGACTGCTTATTGGCCTCAGAATGCTACTAGCAGTATGTAACATATTATAAATAATAGACAGTAATTCCAGAATGCTAAAGACTGTACAGAAACAACTGTAAACAAACTTTAAATGCATCGGAATGGCACCTACTGTTTTAGAAGTATACGAATTGGCATGCTAGGGCCTGTAAACGCTCAGATGGAGGAACTGAGTCGTTTTGGGTATCATTTCGATAGTACAAATGCTCTTACATTTTTTCATTATAGTAGCGCTATTTCGATGTCTGAACGCGACTGCTTACTTGCCTCAGGATGCTACTAGCAGTATGTAGCATATTATAATTAATAGACAGTAATTGCAGAATGCTAAAGACTGTACAGAAACAACTGTAAACTAACTTTAAATGCACCGGAATGGCACCTACTGTTTTAGAACTAGACGAAATGGCATGCTAGAGCCTGAAAGCGCTCTGACGGACGATCTGAGACGTTTTGTATCATTTCGCTAGTAGAAACGCTCTTAGTTTTTTTTATTTTAACAGTACTATTTCGGTGTCTGAACGCGACTGCTTATTGGCCTCAGAATGCTACTAGCAGTATGTAACATATTATAAATAATAGACAGTAATTCCAGAATGCTAAAGACTGTACAGAAACAACTGTAAACAAACTTTAAATGCATCGGAATGGCACCTACTGTTTTAGAAGTATACGAATTGGCATGCTAGGGCCTGTAAACGCTTAGATGGAGGAACTGTGTCGTTTTGGGTATCATTTCGATAGTACAAATGCTCTTACATTTTTTCATTATAGTAGCGCTATTTCGATGTCTGAACGCGACTGCTTACTTGCCTCAGGATGCTACTAGCAGTATGTAGCATATTATAATTAATAGACAGTAATTGCAGAATGCTAAAGACTGTACAGAAACAACTGTAAACTAACTTTAAATGCACCGGAATGGCACCTACTGTTTTAGAACTAGACGAAATGGCATGCTAGAGCCTGAAAGCGCTCTGACGGACGATCTGAGACGTTTTGTATCATTTCGCTAGTAGAAACGCTCTTAGTTTTTTTTATTTTAACAGTACTATTTCGGTGTCTGAACGCGACTGCTTATTGGCCTCAGAATGCTACTAGCAGTATGTAACATATTATAAATAATAGACAGTATTTCCAGAATGCTAAAGACTGTACAGAAACAACTGTAAACAAACTTTAAATGCATCGGAATGGCACCTACTGTTTTAGAAGTATACGAATTGGCATGCTAGGGCCTGTAAACGCTTAGATGGAGGAACTGTGTCGTTTTGGGTATCATTTCGATAGTACAAATGCTCTTACATTTTTTCATTATAGTAGCGCTATTTCGATGTCTTAACGCGACTGCTTACTGGCCTCAGCATATTAGTAGCAGTATGTAGCATATCATAATTATTAGAAAGTAATTGCAGAATGCTAAAGACTGTACAGAAACAACTGTAAACTAACTTTAAATGCATCGGAATGGCACCTACTGTTTTATAAGTAGACAAAAAGGCATGCTAAAGCATGTAAACGCTCTGGCGGACGATCTGAGTCATTTTGGGTATCATTTCAATAGTACAAATGCTCTTACATTTTTTCATTATAGTAGTACTATTTCGTAGTCTGAGCGCGATTGCTTAATGGCCTCAGAATGCTACTAGCAGTATGTGACATACTATAATTAATAGACAGTAATTGCAGGATTTTAAAGACTGTACAGAAGCAAGTGTAAACTAACTTGAAATACATCGGAATGGCACCTACTGTTTTAGAACTAGACGAAATGGAATGCTAGAACCTGTAAACGCTCTGACGGTCGGTCTCAGAAGTTTAGGGTATCATTTCGATAGTCGAAAAGTTATTACATTTTATTATTTTGGTGGTACTATTTCGGTGTCTGAGCGCGACTGCTTAATGGCCTTAGAATGCTACTAGCAGTATGGAACATATTATAATTAATAGACAGTAATTCCAGAATGCCAAAAACTGTACAGATACAACTGTAAACTAACTTCAAATGCATCGAAATGGCACCTATTATTTTAGAAGTAGTCAAAATGGCATGCTAGAGCTTGTAAACGCTCTGACGGCCGGTCTGAGAAGTTTAGGGTATCATTTCGATAGTCGAAAAGCTATTACATTTTTAGATTTTGGTAGCATTATTTCGGTGTCTGAGCGCGACTGCTTAATGGCCTCAGAATGCTACTAGCAGTATGTAACATATTATAATTAATAGACAGTAATTGCAGAATGCCAAAAACTGTACAGATACAACCGTAAACTAACTTTAAATGCATCGAAATGGCACCTACGGTTTTAGAAGTAGACAAAATGGCATGCTAGAACCTGTAAACGCTCTGACGGTCGGTCTGAGAAGTTTAGGGTATCATTTCGATAGTCGAAAGGCTATTACATTTTTTAAATTTTGGTAGCACTATTTCGGTGTCTGAGCGCGACTGCTTAATGGCCTCAGAATGCTACAAGCAGTATGTAACATATTATAATTAATAGAAAGTAATTGCAGAATGCTAAAAACTGTACAGATACAACTGTAAACTAACTTTCAATGCATCGAAATGGCACCTACGGTTTTAGAAGTAGACAAAATGGCATGCTAGAACCTGTAAACGCTCTGACGGTCGGTCTGAGAAGTTTAGGGTATCATTTCGATAGTCGAAAGGCTATTACATTTTTTAAATTTTGGTAGCACTATTTCGGTGTATGAGCGCGACTGCTTAATGGCCTCAGAATGCTACTAGCAGTATGTAACATAATATAATTAATAGACGGTAATTGTAGAATGTTAAAGACTGTACAGAACCAACTGTACACTAACTTTAAATGCATCGAAATGGCCCCTATTGTTTTAGAAGTAGTCTAAATAGCATGCTAGAGCTTGTAAACGCTCTGACGGTCGGTCTGAGAAGTTTAGGGTATCATTTCGATAGTCGAAAAGCTATTAGATTTTTAGATTTTGGTAGCACTATTTCGGTGTCTGAGCGCGACTGCTTAATGGCCTCAGAGTGCTACTAGCAGTATGGAACATATTATAATTAATAGACAGTAATTGTAGAATGGTAAAGACTGTACAGAAACAACTGTAAACTAACTTTAAATGCATCGAAATGCACCTATTGTTTGAGAAGTAGACAAAATTGCATGCTATAGCCTGTAAACGTTCTGACGGTCGGTCTCAGAAGTTTAGGGTATCATTTCGATAGTCGGAAAGCTATTACATTTTTTTATTTTGGTAGTACTATTTCGGAGTCTGAGCGCGACTGCTTAATGGCCTCAGAGTGCTACTAGCAGTATGGAACATATTATAATTAATAGACAGTAATTGTAGAATGGTAAAGACTGTACAGAAACAACTGTAAACTAACTTCAAATGCATCGAAATGGCACCTATTATTTTAGAAGTAGTCAAACTGGCATGCTAGAGCTTGTAAACGCTCTGACGGTCGGTCTGAGAAGTTTAGGGTATCATTTCGATAGTCGAAAAGCTATTACATTTTTTGATTTTGGTAGCACTATTTCGGTGTCTGGGCGCGACTGCTTAATGGCCTCAGAATGCTACTAGCAGTATGAAACATATTATAATTAACAGACAGTAATTGCAGAATGCCAAAAACTCTACAGATACAACTGTAAACTAACTTTAAATGCATCGAAATGGCACCTAGGGTTTTAGAAGTAGACAAAATGGCATGCTAGAACCTGTAAACGTTCTGGCGGGCGGTCTGAGAAGTTTAGGGTATCATTTCGATAGTCGAAAAGCTATTACATTTTTTAAATTTTGGTAGCACTATTTCGGTGTTTGAGCGCGACTGCTTAATGGCCTCAGAATGCTACTAGCAGTATGTAACATAATATAATTAATAGACAGTAATTGCAGAATTCCAAAAACTCTACAGATACAACTGTAAACTAACTTTAAATGCATCGAAATGGCACCTAGGGTTTTAGAAGTAGACAAAATGGCATGCTAGAACCTGTAAACGTTCTGGCGGGCGGCCTGAGAAGTTTAGGGTATCATTTCGATAGTCGAAAAGCTATTACATTTTTTAAATTTTGGTAGCACTATTTCGGTGTTTGAGCGCGACTGCTTAATGGCCTCAGAATGCTACTAGCAGTATGTAACATATTATAATTAATAGACAGTAATTGCAGAATGCCAAAAACTGTACAGATACAACTGTAAACTAACTTTAAATGCATCGAAATGGCACCTACGGTTTTAGAAGTAGACAAAATGGCATGCTAGAACCTGTAAACGCTCTGACGGACGATCTGAGATGTTTTGGGTATCATTTCGATAGAAAACAAGCTCTTAGTTTTTTTTATTTTAGTAGCCCTATTTCGGTGTCGGAGCGCGACTGCTTAATGGCCTCAGAATGCTACTAGCAGTATCTAACATATTATAATTAATAGACATAACTGCAGAATGCTAAAGACTGTACAGAAACAACTGTAAACTAAATTTGAATGCATCGGCATGGCAACTACTATTTTAGAAGTAGACAAAATGGCCTGTTAGGGTATCATTTCGATAGTAGACTTGCTCATAGATTTTTTATTTTGTTAGCACTATTTCGGTGTCTGAGCGCGACTGCATAGTGGCCTTTGAATTCTAATAGCAGTATGTAACATATTATAATTAATAGACAGTAATTGCAGAATGCTAAAGACTGTACAGAAACAACTGTACACTAACTTTAAATGCATCAAAATGGCAACTACTGTTTTAGAAGTAGACAAAATGGCATGCTAGAGCCTGTAAACTCTACAACGGTCGGTCTCAGAAGATTAGGGTATCATCTCGATAGTAGAAAAGCTATTAATTTTTTATTTTGGTAGCACTATTTCGGTGTCGGAGCGCGACTGCTTAATGGCGTCGGAATGCTACTAGCTGTATGTAACATATTATAATTAATAGACAGTAATTGCGGAATGCTAAATACTGTATAGAAACAACTGTGAGCTAACTTTAAATGCATCGGCATGCACCTACTGTTTTAGAAGTAGACAAAACGCCATGCTAGAGCCTGTAAACGCTCTGACGGGCGATCTGAGACGTTTTGGGTATCATTTCGATAGTAGAAACGCTCTTAGTTTTTGTTATTTTGGTAGCACAATTTCGGTATCTGGGCGCGACTGCTTAATGGCCTCAGAATGCTACGTGCAGTATGTGACATACTACTCTGTCACAAAGTTATAATCTCTGAATGTCCACCTTATCTCTACAATACAATTACATATCGTACTGATGTACATAACTTAAATTTAAGGTTCAGGGGTAGATTGAGTATACCATTGTTGTCCAGTGAGCAAGCTAAACGGTGCTTCTCTTATTCGATTGCAAAAATTTACAATGCTTTGCCCCTGGATATTAAAACTTTAACACCAGCCAGGTTTCGGTGCCAGCTTAAGAAATTACTTTTAAATTGTACGTTGCGTGCTATCTCGTAGTATCTAATGTTGTGTGTATATTTGTTCCCTCAACTTAGAATGTTTTATTTTAATTTAAATCTACGTTTTTTTTTACATATGGTCTCATGTGCGGTACATAGGGCTTAGGTTTAAGTTTTTTTTTCTTCTGCGGGGTTAGGTGGAAGAACGGCCCAGCTATATTTGGTAGCTGTGCTGAATCTCGCCTCGCGCAAACTAAATAATATGTGTTTGTTTTTATCATTATCAATAAAGGCGATTTATTATTATTATTATTATTATAATTAATAGACAGTAATTGCAGGATTTTAAAGACTGTACAGAAGCAAGTGTAAACTAACTTGAAATACATCGGAATGGCACCTACTGTTTTAGAACTAGACAAAATGGCATTCTAGAACCTGTAAACGCTCTGACGGTCGGTCTCAGAAGTTTAGGGTATCATTTCGATAGTCGAAAAGTTATTACATTTTTTTATTTTGGTGGTACTATTTCGGTGTCTGAGCGCGACTGCTTAATGGCCTTAGAATGCTACTAGCAGTATGGAACATATTATAATTAATAGACAGTAATTGTAGAATGCCAAAAACTGTACAGATACAACTGTAAACTAACTTCAAATGCATCGAAATGGCACCTATTATTTTAGAAGTAGTCAAAATGGCATGCTAGAGCTTGTAAACGCTCTGACGGCCGGTCTGAGAAGTTTAGGGTATCATTTCGATAGTCGAAAAGCTATTACATTTTTAGATTTTGGTAGCATTATTTCGGTGTCTGAGCGCGACTGCTTAATGGCCTCAGAATGCTACTAGCAGTATGTAACATATTATAATTAATAGACAGTAATTGCAGAATGCCAAAAACTGTACAGATACAACCGTAAACTAACTTTAAATGCATCGAAATGGCACCTACGGTTTTAGAAGTAGACAAAATGGCATGCTAGAACCTGTAAACGCTCTGACGGTCGGTCTGAGAAGTTTAGGGTATCATTTCGATAGTCGAAATGCTATTACATTTTTTAAACTATGGTAGCACTATTTCGGTGTCTGAGCGCGACTGCTTAATGGCCTCAGAATGCTACTAGCAGTATGTAACATATTATAATTAATAGACGGTAATTGTAGAATGTTAAAGACTGTACAGAACCAACTGTACACTAACTTTAAATGCATCGAAATGGCCCCTATTGTTTTAGAAGTAGTCAAACTGGCATGCTAGAGCTTGTAAACGCTCTGACGGTCGGTCTGAGAAGTTTAGGGTATCATTTCGATAGTCGAAAGGCTATTACATTTTTTAAATTTTGGTAGCACTATTTCGGTGTCTGAGCGCGACTGCTTAATGGCCTCAGAATGCTACAAGCAGTATGTAACATATTATAATTAATAGAAAGTAATTGCAGAATGCTAAAAACTGTACAGATACAACTGTAAACTAACTTTCAATGCATCGAAATGGCACCTACGGTTTTAGAAGTAGACAAAATGGCATGCTAGAACCTGTAAACGCTCAGATGGTCGGTCTGAGAAGTTTAGGGTATCATTTCGATAGTCGAAAGGCTATTACATTTTTTAAATTTTGGTAGCACTATTTCGGTGTCTGAGCGCGACTGCTTAATGGCCTCAGAATGCTACTAGCAGTATGTAACATATTATAATTAATAGAAAGTAATTGCAGAATGCTAAAAACTGTACAGATACAACTGTAAACTAACTTTCAATGCATCGAAATGGCACCTACGGTTTTAGAAGTAGACAAAATGGCATGCTAGAACCTGTAAACGCTCAGATGGTCGGTCTGAGAAGTTTAGGGTATCATTTCGATAGTCGAAAGGCTATTACATTTTTTAAATTTTGGTAGCACTATTTCGGTGTCTGAGCGCGACTGCTTAATGGCCTCAGAATGCTACAAGCAGTATGTAACATATTATAATTAATAGACGGTAATTGTAGAATGTTAAAGACTGTACAGAACCAACTGTACACTAACTTTAAATGCATCGAAATGGCCCCTATTGTTTTAGAAGTAGTCAAAATGGCATGCTAGAGCTTGTAAACGCTCTGACGGTCGGTCTGAGAAGTTTAGGGTATCATTTCGATAGTCGAAAGGCTATTACATTTTTTAAATTTTGGTAGCACTATTTCGGTGTCTGAGCGCGACTGCTTAATGGCCTCAGAATGCTACAAGCAGTATGTAACATATTATAATTAATAGAAAGTAATTGCAGAATGCTAAAAACTGTACAGATACAACTGTAAACTAACTTTCAATGCATCGAAATGGCACCTACGGTTTTAGAAGTAGACAAAATGGCATGCTAGAACCTGTAAACGCTCAGATGGTCGGTCTGAGAAGTTTAGGGTATCATTTCGATAGTCGAAAGGCTATTACATTTTTTAAATTTTGGTAGCACTATTTCGGTGTCTGAGCGCGACTGCTTAATGGCCTCAGAATGCTACAAGCAGTATGTAACATATTATAATTAATAGAAAGTAATTGCAGAATGCTAAAAACTGTACAGATACAACTGTAAACTAACTTTCAATGCATCGAAATGGCACCTACGGTTTTAGAAGTAGACAAAATGGCATGCTAGAACCTGTAAACGCTCAGATGGTCGGTCTGAGAAGTTTAGGGTATCATTTCGATAGTCGAAAGGCTATTACATTTTTTAAATTTTGGTAGCACTATTTCGGTGTCTGAGCGCGACTGCTTAATGGCCTCAGAATGCTACTAGCAGTATGTAACATATTATAATTAATAGAAAGTAATTGCAGAATGCTAAAAACTGTACAGATACAACTGTAAACTAACTTTCAATGCATCGAAATGGCACCTACGGTTTTAGAAGTAGACAAAATGGCATGCTAGAACCTGTAAACGCTCAGATGGTCGGTCTGAGAAGTTTAGGGTATCATTTCGATAGTCGAAAGGCTATTACATTTTTTAAATTTTGGTAGCACTATTTCGGTGTCTGAGCGCGACTGCTTAATGGCCTCAGAATGCTACAAGCAGTATGTAACATATTATAATTAATAGAAAGTAATTGCAGAATGCTAAAAACTGTACAGATACAACTGTAAACTAACTTTCAATGCATCGAAATGGCACCTACGGTTTTAGAAGTAGACAAAATGGCATGCTAGAACCTGTAAACGCTCAGATGGTCGGTCTGAGAAGTTTAGGGTATCATTTCGATAGTCGAAAGGCTATTACATTTTTTAAACTATGGTAGCACTATTTCGGTGTCTGAGCGCGACTGCTTAATGGCCTCAGAATGCTACTAGCAGTATGTAATATATTATAATTAATAGACGGTAATTGTAGAATGTTAAAGACTGTACAGAACCAACTGTACACTAACTTTAAATGCATCGAAATGGCACCTATTGTTTTAGAAGTAGTCAAAATGGCATGCTAGAGCTTGTAAACGCTCTGACGGTCGGTCTGAGAAGTTTAGGGTATCATTTCGATAGTCGAAAGGCTATTACATTTTTTAAATTTTGGTAGCACTATTTCGGTGTCTGAGCGCGACTGCTTAATGGCCTCAGAATGCTACAAGCAGTATGTAACATATTATAATTAATAGAAAGTAATTGCAGAATGCTAAAAACTGTACAGATACAACTGTAAACTAACTTTCAATGCATCGAAATGGCACCTACGGTTTTAGAAGTAGACAAAATGGCATGCTAGAACCTGTAAACGCTCAGATGGTCGGTCTGAGAAGTTTAGGGTATCATTTCGATAGTCGAAAGGCTATTACATTTTTTAAATTTTGGTAGCACTATTTCGGTGTCTGAGCGCGACTGCTTAATGGCCTCAGAATGCTACTAGCAGTATGTAACATATTATAATTAATAGAAAGTAATTGCAGAATGCTAAAAACTGTACAGATACAACTGTAAACTAACTTTCAATGCATCGAAATGGCACCTACGGTTTTAGAAGTAGACAAAATGGCATGCTAGAACCTGTAAACGCTCAGATGGTCGGTCTGAGAAGTTTAGGGTATCATTTCGATAGTCGAAAGGCTATTACATTTTTTAAATTTTGGTAGCACTATTTCGGTGTCTGAGCGCGACTGCTTAATGGCCTCAGAATGCTACTAGCAGTATGTAACATATTATAATTAATAGAAAGTAATTGCAGAATGCTAAAAACTGTACAGATACAACTGTAAACTAACTTTCAATGCATCGAAATGGCACCTACGGTTTTAGAAGTAGACAAAATGGCATGCTAGAACCTGTAAACGCTCAGATGGTCGGTCTGAGAAGTTTAGGGTATCATTTCGATAGTCGAAAGGCTATTACATTTTTTAAATTTTGGTAGCACTATTTCGGTGTCTGAGCGCGACTGCTTAATGGCCTCAGAATGCTACAAGCAGTATGTAACATATTATAATTAATAGACGGTAATTGTAGAATGTTAAAGACTGTACAGAACCAACTGTACACTAACTTTAAATGCATCGAAATGGCCCCTATTGTTTTAGAAGTAGTCAAAATGGCATGCTAGAGCTTGTAAACGCTCTGACGGTCGGTCTGAGAAGTTTAGGGTATCATTTCGATAGTCGAAAGGCTATTACATTTTTTAAATTTTGGTAGCACTATTTCGGTGTCTGAGCGCGACTGCTTAATGGCCTCAGAATGCTACAAGCAGTATGTAACATATTATAATTAATAGAAAGTAATTGCAGAATGCTAAAAACTGTACAGATACAACTGTAAACTAACTTTCAATGCATCGAAATGGCACCTACGGTTTTAGAAGTAGACAAAATGGCATGCTAGAACCTGTAAACGCTCAGATGGTCGGTCTGAGAAGTTTAGGGTATCATTTCGATAGTCGAAAGGCTATTACATTTTTTAAATTTTGGTAGCACTATTTCGGTGTCTGAGCGCGACTGCTTAATGGCCTCAGAATGCTACAAGCAGTATGTAACATATTATAATTAATAGAAAGTAATTGCAGAATGCTAAAAACTGTACAGATACAACTGTAAACTAACTTTCAATGCATCGAAATGGCACCTACGGTTTTAGAAGTAGACAAAATGGCATGCTAGAACCTGTAAACGCTCAGATGGTCGGTCTGAGAAGTTTAGGGTATCATTTCGATAGTCGAAAGGCTATTACATTTTTTAAATTTTGGTAGCACTATTTCGGTGTCTGAGCGCGACTGCTTAATGGCCTCAGAATGCTACTAGCAGTATGTAACATATTATAATTAATAGAAAGTAATTGCAGAATGCTAAAAACTGTACAGATACAACTGTAAACTAACTTTCAATGCATCGAAATGGCACCTACGGTTTTAGAAGTAGACAAAATGGCATGCTAGAACCTGTAAACGCTCAGATGGTCGGTCTGAGAAGTTTAGGGTATCATTTCGATAGTCGAAAGGCTATTACATTTTTTAAATTTTGGTAGCACTATTTCGGTGTCTGAGCGCGACTGCTTAATGGCCTCAGAATGCTACAAGCAGTATGTAACATATTATAATTAATAGAAAGTAATTGCAGAATGCTAAAAACTGTACAGATACAACTGTAAACTAACTTTCAATGCATCGAAATGGCACCTACGGTTTTAGAAGTAGACAAAATGGCATGCTAGAACCTGTAAACGCTCAGATGGTCGGTCTGAGAAGTTTAGGGTATCATTTCGATAGTCGAAAGGCTATTACATTTTTTAAACTATGGTAGCACTATTTCGGTGTCTGAGCGCGACTGCTTAATGGCCTCAGAATGCTACTAGCAGTATGTAATATATTATAATTAATAGACGGTAATTGTAGAATGTTAAAGACTGTACAGAACCAACTGTACACTAACTTTAAATGCATCGAAATGGCACCTATTGTTTTAGAAGTAGTCAAAATGGCATGCTAGAGCTTGTAAACGCTCTGACGGTCGGTCTGAGAAGTTTAGGGTATCATTTCGATAGTCGAAAGGCTATTACATTTTTTAAATTTTGGTAGCACTATTTCGGTGTCTGAGCGCGACTGCTTAATGGCCTCAGAATGCTACAAGCAGTATGTAACATATTATAATTAATAGAAAGTAATTGCAGAATGCTAAAAACTGTACAGATACAACTGTAAACTAACTTTCAATGCATCGAAATGGCACCTACGGTTTTAGAAGTAGACAAAATGGCATGCTAGAACCTGTAAACGCTCAGATGGTCGGTCTGAGAAGTTTAGGGTATCATTTCGATAGTCGAAAGGCTATTACATTTTTTAAATTTTGGTAGCACTATTTCGGTGTCTGAGCGCGACTGCTTAATGGCCTCAGAATGCTACTAGCAGTATGTAACATATTATAATTAATAGACGGTAATTGTAGAATGTTAAAGACTGTACAGAACCAACTGTACACTAACTTTAAATGCATCGAAATGGCCCCTATTGTTTTAGAAGTAGTCAAAATGGCATGCTAGAGCTTGTAAACGCTCTGACGGTCGGTCTGAGAAGTTTAGGGTATCATTTCGATAGTCGAAAGGCTATTACATTTTTTAAATTTTGGTAGCACTATTTCGGTGTCTGAGCGCGACTGCTTAATGGCCTCAGAATGCTACAAGCAGTATGTAACATATTATAATTAATAGAAAGTAATTGCAGAATGCTAAAAACTGTACAGATACAACTGTAAACTAACTTTCAATGCATCGAAATGGCACCTACGGTTTTAGAAGTAGACAAAATGGCATGCTAGAACCTGTAAACGCTCAGATGGTCGGTCTGAGAAGTTTAGGGTATCATTTCGATAGTCGAAAGGCTATTACATTTTTTAAATTTTGGTAGCACTATTTCGGTGTCTGAGCGCGACTGCTTAATGGCCTCAGAATGCTACAAGCAGTATGTAACATATTATAATTAATAGAAAGTAATTGCAGAATGCTAAAAACTGTACAGATACAACTGTAAACTAACTTTCAATGCATCGAAATGGCACCTACGGTTTTAGAAGTAGACAAAATGGCATGCTAGAACCTGTAAACGCTCAGATGGTCGGTCTGAGAAGTTTAGGGTATCATTTCGATAGTCGAAAGGCTATTACATTTTTTAAATTTTGGTAGCACTATTTCGGTGTCTGAGCGCGACTGCTTAATGGCCTCAGAATGCTACTAGCAGTATGTAACATATTATAATTAATAGAAAGTAATTGCAGAATGCTAAAAACTGTACAGATACAACTGTAAACTAACTTTCAATGCATCGAAATGGCACCTACGGTTTTAGAAGTAGACAAAATGGCATGCTAGAACCTGTAAACGCTCAGATGGTCGGTCTGAGAAGTTTAGGGTATCATTTCGATAGTCGAAAGGCTATTACATTTTTTAAATTTTGGTAGCACTATTTCGGTGTCTGAGCGCGACTGCTTAATGGCCTCAGAATGCTACAAGCAGTATGTAACATATTATAATTAATAGAAAGTAATTGCAGAATGCTAAAAACTGTACAGATACAACTGTAAACTAACTTTCAATGCATCGAAATGGCACCTACGGTTTTAGAAGTAGACAAAATGGCATGCTAGAACCTGTAAACGCTCAGATGGTCGGTCTGAGAAGTTTAGGGTATCATTTCGATAGTCGAAAGGCTATTACATTTTTTAAACTATGGTAGCACTATTTCGGTGTCTGAGCGCGACTGCTTAATGGCCTCAGAATGCTACTAGCAGTATGTAATATATTATAATTAATAGACGGTAATTGTAGAATGTTAAAGACTGTACAGAACCAACTGTACACTAACTTTAAATGCATCGAAATGGCACCTATTGTTTTAGAAGTAGTCAAAATGGCATGCTAGAGCTTGTAAACGCTCTGACGGTCGGTCTGAGAAGTTTAGGGTATCATTTCGATAGTCGAAAGGCTATTACATTTTTTAAATTTTGGTAGCACTATTTCGGTGTCTGAGCGCGACTGCTTAATGGCCTCAGAATGCTACAAGCAGTATGTAACATATTATAATTAATAGAAAGTAATTGCAGAATGCTAAAAACTGTACAGATACAACTGTAAACTAACTTTCAATGCATCGAAATGGCACCTACGGTTTTAGAAGTAGACAAAATGGCATGCTAGAACCTGTAAACGCTCAGATGGTCGGTCTGAGAAGTTTAGGGTATCATTTCGATAGTCGAAAGGCTATTACATTTTTTAAATTTTGGTAGCACTATTTCGGTGTCTGAGCGCGACTGCTTAATGGCCTCAGAATGCTACTAGCAGTATGTAACATAATATAATTAATAGACGGTAATTGTAGAATGTTAAAGACTGTACAGAACCAACTGTACACTAACTTTAAATGCATCGAAATGGCCCCTATTGTTTTAGAAGTAGTCAAAATGGCATGCTAGAGCTTGTAAACGCTCTGACGGTCGGTCTGAGAAGTTTAGGGTATCATTTCGATAGTCGAAAAGCTATTACATTTTTAGATTTTGGTAGCACTATTTCGGTGTCTGAGCGCGACTGCTTAACGGCCTCAGAGTGCTACTAGCAGTATGGAACATATTATAATTAATAGACAGTAATTGTAGAATGGTAAAGACTGTACAGAAACAACTGTAAACTAACTTTAAATGCATCGAAATGCACCTATTGTTTGAGAAGTAGACAAAATTGCATGCTATAGCCTGTAAACGTTCTGACGGTCGGTCTCAGAAGTTTAGGGTATCATTTCGATAGTCGAAAAGCTATTACATTTTTTTATTTTGGTAGTACTATTTCGGTGTTTGAGCGCGACTGCTTAATGGCCTCAGAATGCTACTAGCAGTATGTAACATATTATAATTAATAGACAGTAATTGCAGAATGCCAAAAACTGTACAGATACAACTGTAAACTAACTTTAAATGCATCGAAATGGCACCTACGGTTTTAGAAGTAGACAAAATGGCATGCTAGAACCTGTAAACGCTCTGACGGACGATCTGAGATGTTTTGGGTATCATTTCGATAGAAAACAAGCTCTTAGTTTTTTTTATTTTAGTAGCCCTATTTCGGTGTCGGAGCGCGACTGCTTAATGGCCTCAGAATGCTACTAGCAGTATCTAACATATTATAATTAATAGACATAACTGCAGAATACTAAAGACTGTACAGAAACAACTGTAAACTAAATTTGAATGCATCGGCATGGCAACTACTATTTTAGAAGTAGACAAAATGGCCTGTTAAGGTATCATTTCGATAGTAGACTTGCTCATAGATTTTTTATTTTGTTAGCACTACCTCGGTGTCTGAGCGCGACTGCATAGTGGCCTTTGAATTCTAATAGCAGTATGTAACATAATATAATTAATAGACAGTAATTGCAGAATGCTAAAGACTGTACAGAAACAACTGTACACTAACTTTAAATGCATCAAAATGGCAACTACTGTTTTAGAAGTAGACAAAATGGCATGCTAGAGCCTGTAAACTCTACAACGGTCGGTCTCAGAAGATTAGGGTATCATCTCGATAGTAGAAAAGCTATTAATTTTTTATTTTGGTAGCACTATTTCGGTGTCTGAGCGCGACTGCTTAATGGCCTCAGAATGCTACAAGCAGTATGTAACATATTATAATTAATAGAAAGTAATTGCAGAATGCTAAAAACTGTACAGATACAACTGTAAACTAACTTTCAATGCATCGAAATGGCACCTACGGTTTTAGAAGTAGACAAAATGGCATGCTAGAACCTGTAAACGCTCAGATGGTCGGTCTGAGAAGTTTAGGGTATCATTTCGATAGTCGAAAGGCTATTACATTTTTTAAATTTTGGTAGCACTATTTCGGTGTCTGAGCGCGACTGCTTAATGGCCTCAGAATGCTACAAGCAGTATGTAACATATTATAATTAATAGAAAGTAATTGCAGAATGCTAAAAACTGTACAGATACAACTGTAAACTAACTTTCAATGCATCGAAATGGCACCTACGGTTTTAGAAGTAGACAAAATGGCATGCTAGAACCTGTAAACGCTCAGATGGTCGGTCTGAGAAGTTTAGGGTATTATTTCGATAGTCGAAAGGCTATTACATTTTTTAAATTTTGGTAGCACTATTTCGGTGTCTGAGCGCGACTGCTTAATGGCCTCAGAATGCTACTAGCAGTATGTAACATATTATAATTAATAGACGGTAATTGTAGAATGTTAAAGACTGTACAGAACCAACTGTACACTAACTTTAAATGCATCGAAATGGCCCCTATTGTTTTAGAAGTAGTCAAAATGGCATGCTAGAGCTTGTAAACGCTCTGACGGTCGGTCTGAGAAGTTTAGGGTATCATTTCGATAGTCGAAAGGCTATTACATTTTTTAAATTTTGGTAGCACTATTTCGGTGTCTGAGCGCGACTGCTTAATGGCCTCAGAATGCTACAAGCAGTATGTAACATATTATAATTAATAGACGGTAATTGTAGAATGTTAAAGACTGTACAGAACCAACTGTACACTAACTTTAAATGCATCGAAATGGCCCCTATTGTTTTAGAAGTAGTCAAAATGGCATGCTAGAGCTTGTAAACGCTCTGACGGTCGGTCTGAGAAGTTTAGGGTATCATTTCGATAGTCGAAAGGCTATTACATTTTTTAAATTTTGGTAGCACTATTTCGGTGTCTGAGCGCGACTGCTTAATGGCCTCAGAATGCTACAAGCAGTATGTAACATATTATAATTAATAGACGGTAATTGTAGAATGTTAAAGACTGTACAGAACCAACTGTACACTAACTTTAAATGCATCGAAATGGCCCCTATTGTTTTAGAAGTAGTCAAAATGGCATGCTAGAGCTTGTAAACGCTCTGACGGTCGGTCTGAGAAGTTTAGGGTATCATTTCGATAGTCGAAAGGCTATTACATTTTTTAAATTTTGGTAGCACTATTTCGGTGTCTGAGCGCGACTGCTTAATGGCCTCAGAATGCTACAAGCAGTATGTAACATATTATAATTAATAGAAAGTAATTGCAGAATGCTAAAAACTGTACAGATACAACTGTAAACTAACTTTCAATGCATCGAAATGGCACCTACGGTTTTAGAAGTAGACAAAATGGCATGCTAGAACCTGTAAACGCTCAGATGGTCGGTCTGAGAAGTTTAGGGTATCATTTCGATAGTCGAAAGGCTATTACATTTTTTAAATTTTGGTAGCACTATTTCGGTGTCTGAGCGCGACTGCTTAATGGCCTCAGAATGCTACAAGCAGTATGTAACATATTATAATTAATAGACGGTAATTGTAGAATGTTAAAGACTGTACAGAACCAACTGTACACTAACTTTAAATGCATCGAAATGGCCCCTATTGTTTTAGAAGTAGTCAAAATGGCATGCTAGAGCTTGTAAACGCTCTGACGGTCGGTCTGAGAAGTTTAGGGTATCATTTCGATAGTCGAAAGGCTATTACATTTTTTAAATTTTGGTAGCACTATTTCGGTGTCTGAGCGCGACTGCTTAATGGCCTCAGAATGCTACAAGCAGTATGTAACATATTATAATTAATAGAAAGTAATTGCAGAATGCTAAAAACTGTACAGATACAACTGTAAACTAACTTTCAATGCATCGAAATGGCACCTACGGTTTTAGAAGTAGACAAAATGGCATGCTAGAACCTGTAAACGCTCAGATGGTCGGTCTGAGAAGTTTAGGGTATCATTTCGATAGTCGAAAGGCTATTACATTTTTTAAATTTTGGTAGCACTATTTCGGTGTCTGAGCGCGACTGCTTAATGGCCTCAGAATGCTACTAGCAGTATGTAACATATTATAATTAATAGAAAGTAATTGCAGAATGCTAAAAACTGTACAGATACAACTGTAAACTAACTTTCAATGCATCGAAATGGCACCTACGGTTTTAGAAGTAGACAAAATGGCATGCTAGAACCTGTAAACGCTCAGATGGTCGGTCTGAGAAGTTTAGGGTATCATTTCGATAGTCGAAAGGCTATTACATTTTTTAAATTTTGGTAGCACTATTTCGGTGTCTGAGCGCGACTGCTTAATGGCCTCAGAATGCTACTAGCAGTATGTAACATATTATAATTAATAGACGGTAATTGTAGAATGTTAAAGACTGTACAGAACCAACTGTACACTAACTTTAAATGCATCGAAATGGCCCCTATTGTTTTAGAAGTAGTCAAAATGGCATGCTAGAGCTTGTAAACGCTCTGACGGTCGGTCTGAGAAGTTTAGGGTATCATTTCGATAGTCGAAAGGCTATTACATTTTTTAAATTTTGGTAGCACTATTTCGGTGTCTGAGCGCGACTGCTTAATGGCCTCAGAATGCTACAAGCAGTATGTAACATATTATAATTAATAGAAAGTAATTGCAGAATGCTAAAAACTGTACAGATACAACTGTAAACTAACTTTCAATGCATCGAAATGGCACCTACGGTTTTAGAAGTAGACAAAATGGCATGCTAGAACCTGTAAACGCTCAGATGGTCGGTCTGAGAAGTTTAGGGTATCATTTCGATAGTCGAAAGGCTATTACATTTTTTAAATTTTGGTAGCACTATTTCGGTGTCTGAGCGCGACTGCTTAATGGCCTCAGAATGCTACAAGCAGTATGTAACATATTATAATTAATAGAAAGTAATTGCAGAATGCTAAAAACTGTACAGATACAACTGTAAACTAACTTTCAATGCATCGAAATGGCACCTACGGTTTTAGAAGTAGACAAAATGGCATGCTAGAACCTGTAAACGCTCAGATGGTCGGTCTGAGAAGTTTAGGGTATCATTTCGATAGTCGAAAGGCTATTACATTTTTTAAACTATGGTAGCACTATTTCGGTGTCTGAGCGCGACTGCTTAATGGCCTCAGAATGCTACTACCAGTATGTAACATATTATAATTAATAGACGGTAATTGTAGAATGTTAAAGACTGTACAGAACCAACTGTACACTAACTTTAAATGCATCGAAATGGCACCTATTGTTTTAGAAGTAGTCAAAATGGCATGCTAGAGCTTGTAAACGCTCTGACGGTCGGTCTGAGAAGTTTAGGGTATCATTTCGATAGTCGAAAGGCTATTACATTTTTTAAATTTTGGTAGCACTATTTCGGTGTCTGAGCGCGACTGCTTAATGGCCTCAGAATGCTACAAGCAGTATGTAACATATTATAATTAATAGAAAGTAATTGCAGAATGCTAAAAACTGTACAGATACAACTGTAAACTAACTTTCAATGCATCGAAATGGCACCTACGGTTTTAGAAGTAGACAAAATGGCATGCTAGAACCTGTAAACGCTCAGATGGTCGGTCTGAGAAGTTTAGGGTATCATTTCGATAGTCGAAAGGCTATTACATTTTTTAAATTTTGGTAGCACTATTTCGGTGTCTGAGCGCGACTGCTTAATGGCCTCAGAATGCTACTAGCAGTATGTAACATAATATAATTAATAGACGGTAATTGTAGAATGTTAAAGACTGTACAGAACCAACTGTACACTAACTTTAAATGCATCGAAATGGCCCCTATTGTTTTAGAAGTAGTCAAAATGGCATGCTAGAGCTTGTAAACGCTCTGACGGTCGGTCTGAGAAGTTTAGGGTATCATTTCGATAGTCGAAAAGCTATTACATTTTTAGATTTTGGTAGCACTATTTCGGTGTCTGAGCGCGACTGCTTAACGGCCTCAGAGTGCTACTAGCAGTATGGAACATATTATAATTAATAGACAGTAATTGTAGAATGGTAAAGACTGTACAGAAACAACTGTAAACTAACTTTAAATGCATCGAAATGCACCTATTGTTTGAGAAGTAGACAAAATTGCATGCTATAGCCTGTAAACGTTCTGACGGTCGGTCTCAGAAGTTTAGGGTATCATTTCGATAGTCGAAAAGCTATTACATTTTTTTATTTTGGTAGTACTATTTCGGTGTTTGAGCGCGACTGCTTAATGGCCTCAGAATGCTACTAGCAGTATGTAACATATTATAATTAATAGACAGTAATTGCAGAATGCCAAAAACTGTACAGATACAACTGTAAACTAACTTTAAATGCATCGAAATGGCACCTACGGTTTTAGAAGTAGACAAAATGGCATGCTAGAACCTGTAAACGCTCTGACGGACGATCTGAGATGTTTTGGGTATCATTTCGATAGAAAACAAGCTCTTAGTTTTTTTTATTTTAGTAGCCCTATTTCGGTGTCGGAGCGCGACTGCTTAATGGCCTCAGAATGCTACTAGCAGTATCTAACATATTATAATTAATAGACATAACTGCAGAATACTAAAGACTGTACAGAAACAACTGTAAACTAAATTTGAATGCATCGGCATGGCAACTACTATTTTAGAAGTAGACAAAATGGCCTGTTAGGGTATCATTTCGATAGTAGACTTGCTCATAGATTTTTTATTTTGTTAGCACTACCTCGGTGTCTGAGCGCGACTGCATAGTGGCCTTTGAATTCTAATAGCAGTATGTAACATAATATAATTAATAGACAGTAATTGCAGAATGCTAAAGACTGTACAGAAACAACTGTACACTAACTTTAAATGCATCAAAATGGCAACTACTGTTTTAGAAGTAGACAAAATGGCATGCTAGAGCCTGTAAACTCTACAACGGTCGGTCTCAGAAGATTAGGGTATCATCTCGATAGTAGAAAAGCTATTACATTTTTAGATTTTGGTAGCACTATTTCGGTGTCTGAGCGCGACTGCTTAATGGCCTCAGAATGCTACAAGCAGTATGTAACATATTATAATTAATAGAAAGTAATTGCAGAATGCTAAAAACTGTACAGATACAACTGTAAACTAACTTTCAATGCATCGAAATGGCACCTACGGTTTTAGAAGTAGACAAAATGGCATGCTAGAACCTGTAAACGCTCAGATGGTCGGTCTGAGAAGTTTAGGGTATCATTTCGATAGTCGAAAGGCTATTACATTTTTTAAATTTTGGTAGCACTATTTCGGTGTCTGAGCGCGACTGCTTAATGGCCTCAGAATGCTACTAGCAGTATGTAACTTATTATAATTAATAGAAAGTAATTGCAGAATGCTAAAAACTGTACAGATACAACTGTAAACTAACTTTCAATGCATCGAAATGGCACCTACGGTTTTAGAAGTAGACAAAATGGCATGCTAGAACCTGTAAACGCTCAGATGGTCGGTCTGAGAAGTTTAGGGTATCATTTCGATAGTCGAAAGGCTATTACATTTTTTAAATTTTGGTAGCACTATTTCGGTGTCTGAGCGCGACTGCTTAATGGCCTCAGAATGCTACAAGCAGTATGTAACATATTATAATTAATAGACGGTAATTGTAGAATGTTAAAGACTGTACAGAACCAACTGTACACTAACTTTAAATGCATCGAAATGGCCCCTATTGTTTTAGAAGTAGTCAAAATGGCATGCTAGAGCTTGTAAACGCTCTGACGGTCGGTCTGAGAAGTTTAGGGTATCATTTCGATAGTCGAAAGGCTATTACATTTTTTAAATTTTGGTAGCACTATTTCGGTGTCTGAGCGCGACTGCTTAATGGCCTCAGAATGCTACAAGCAGTATGTAACATATTATAATTAATAGAAAGTAATTGCAGAATGCTAAAAACTGTACAGATACAACTGTAAACTAACTTTCAATGCATCGAAATGGCACCTACGGTTTTAGAAGTAGACAAAATGGCATGCTAGAACCTGTAAACGCTCAGATGGTCGGTCTGAGAAGTTTAGGGTATCATTTCGATAGTCGAAAGGCTATTACATTTTTTAAATTTTGGTAGCACTATTTCGGTGTCTGAGCGCGACTGCTTAATGGCCTCAGAATGCTACAAGCAGTATGTAACATATTATAATTAATAGAAAGTAATTGCAGAATGCTAAAAACTGTACAGATACAACTGTAAACTAACTTTCAATGCATCGAAATGGCACCTACGGTTTTAGAAGTAGACAAAATGGCATGCTAGAACCTGTAAACGCTCAGATGGTCGGTCTGAGAAGTTTAGGGTATCATTTCGATAGTCGAAAGGCTATTACATTTTTTAAATTTTGGTAGCACTATTTCGGTGTCTGAGCGCGACTGCTTAATGGCCTCAGAATGCTACTAGCAGTATGTAACATATTATAATTAATAGACGGTAATTGTAGAATGTTAAAGACTGTACAGAACCAACTGTACACTAACTTTAAATGCATCGAAATGGCCCCTATTGTTTTAGAAGTAGTCAAAATGGCATGCTAGAGCTTGTAAACGCTCTGACGGTCGGTCTGAGAAGTTTAGGGTATCATTTCGATAGTCGAAAGGCTATTACATTTTTTAAATTTTGGTAGCACTATTTCGGTGTCTGAGCGCGACTGCTTAATGGCCTCAGAATGCTACAAGCAGTATGTAACATATTATAATTAATAGAAAGTAATTGCAGAATGCTAAAAACTGTACAGGTACAACTGTAAACTAACTTTCAATGCATCGAAATGGCACCTACGGTTTTAGAAGTAGACAAAATGGCATGCTAGAACCTGTAAACGCTCAGATGGTCGGTCTGAGAAGTTTAGGGTATCATTTCGATAGTCGAAAGGCTATTACATTTTTTAAATTTTGGTAGCACTATTTCGGTGTCTGAGCGCGACTGCTTAATGGCCTCAGAATGCTACAAGCAGTATGTAACATATTATAATTAATAGAAAGTAATTGCAGAATGCTAAAAACTGTACAGATACAACTGTAAACTAACTTTCAATGCATCGAAATGGCACCTACGGTTTTAGAAGTAGACAAAATGGCATGCTAGAACCTGTAAACGCTCAGATGGTCGGTCTGAGAAGTTTAGGGTATCATTTCGATAGTCGAAAGGCTATTACATTTTTTAAACTATGGTAGCACTATTTCGGTGTCTGAGCGCGACTGCTTAATGGCCTCAGAATGCTACTAGCAGTATGTAACATATTATAATTAATAGACGGTAATTGTAGAATGTTAAAGACTGTACAGAACCAACTGTACACTAACTTTAAATGCATCGAAATGGCACCTATTGTTTTAGAAGTAGTCAAAATGGCATGCTAGAGCTTGTAAACGCTCTGACGGTCGGTCTGAGAAGTTTAGGGTATCATTTCGATAGTCGAAAGGCTATTACATTTTTTAAATTTTGGTAGCACTATTTCGGTGTCTGAGCGCGACTGCTTAATGGCCTCAGAATGCTACAAGCAGTATGTAACATATTATAATTAATAGAAAGTAATTGCAGAATGCTAAAAACTGTACAGATACAACTGTAAACTAACTTTCAATGCATCGAAATGGCACCTACGGTTTTAGAAGTAGACAAAATGGCATGCTAGAACCTGTAAACGCTCAGATGGTCGGTCTGAGAAGTTTAGGGTATCATTTCGATAGTCGAAAGGCTATTACATTTTTTAAATTTTGGTAGCACTATTTCGGTGTCTGAGCGCGACTGCTTAATGGCCTCAGAATGCTACTAGCAGTATGTAACATAATATAATTAATAGACGGTAATTGTAGAATGTTAAAGACTGTACAGAACCAACTGTACACTAACTTTAAATGCATCGAAATGGCCCCTATTGTTTTAGAAGTAGTCAAAATGGCATGCTAGAGCTTGTAAACGCTCTGACGGTCGGTCTGAGAAGTTTAGGGTATCATTTCGATAGTCGAAAAGCTATTACATTTTTAGATTTTGGTAGCACTATTTCGGTGTCTGAGCGCGACTGCTTAACGGCCTCAGAGTGCTACTAGCAGTATGGAACATATTATAATTAATAGACAGTAATTGTAGAATGGTAAAGACTGTACAGAAACAACTGTAAACTAACTTTAAATGCATCGAAATGCACCTATTGTTTGAGAAGTAGACAAAATTGCATGCTATAGCCTGTAAACGTTCTGACGGTCGGTCTCAGAAGTTTAGGGTATCATTTCGATAGTCGAAAAGCTATTACATTTTTTTATTTTGGTAGTACTATTTCGGTGTTTGAGCGCGACTGCTTAATGGCCTCAGAATGCTACTAGCAGTATGTAACATATTATAATTAATAGACAGTAATTGCAGAATGCCAAAAACTGTACAGATACAACTGTAAACTAACTTTAAATGCATCGAAATGGCACCTACGGTTTTAGAAGTAGACAAAATGGCATGCTAGAACCTGTAAACGCTCTGACGGACGATCTGAGATGTTTTGGGTATCATTTCGATAGAAAACAAGCTCTTAGTTTTTTTTATTTTAGTAGCCCTATTTCGGTGTCGGAGCGCGACTGCTTAATGGCCTCAGAATGCTACTAGCAGTATCTAACATATTATAATTAATAGACATAACTGCAGAATACTAAAGACTGTACAGAAACAACTGTAAACTAAATTTGAATGCATCGGCATGGCAACTACTATTTTAGAAGTAGACAAAATGGCCTGTTAGGGTATCATTTCGATAGTAGACTTGCTCATAGATTTTTTATTTTGTTAGCACTACCTCGGTGTCTGAGCGCGACTGCATAGTGGCCTTTGAATTCTAATAGCAGTATGTAACATAATATAATTAATAGACAGTAATTGCAGAATGCTAAAGACTGTACAGAAACAACTGTACACTAACTTTAAATGCATCAAAATGGCAACTACTGTTTTAGAAGTAGACAAAATGGCATGCTAGAGCCTGTAAACTCTACAACGGTCGGTCTCAGAAGATTAGGGTATCATCTCGATAGTAGAAAAGCTATTAATTTTTTATTTTGGTAGCACTATTTCGGTGTCGGAGCGCGACTGCTTAATGGCGTCGGAATGCTACTAGCTGTAACATATTATAATTAATAGACAGTAATTGCGGAATGCTAAATACTGTATAGAAACAACTGTGAGCTAACTTTAAATGCATCGGCATGCACTTACTGTTTTAGAAGTAGACAAAACGCCATGCTAGAGCCTGTAAACGCTCTGACGGGCGATCTGAGACGTTTTGGGTATCATTTCGATAGTAGAAACGCTCTTAGTTTTTGTTATTTTGGTAGCACAATTTCGGTATCTGGGCGCGACTGCTTAATGGCCTCAGAATGCTACTAGCAGTATGTGACATACTATAATTAATAGACAGTAATTGCAGGATTTTAAAGACTGTACAGAAGCAAGTGTAAACTAACTTGAAATACATCGGAATGGCACCTACTGTTTTAGAACTAGACAAAATGGCATTCTAGAACCTGTAAACGCTCTGACGGTCGGTCTCAGAAGTTTAGGGTATCATTTCGATAGTCGAAAAGTTATTACATTTTTTTATTTTGGTGGTACTATTTCGGTGTCTGAGCGCGACTGCTTAATGGCCTTAGAATGCTACTAGCAGTATGGAACATATTATAATTAATAGACAGTAATTGTAGAATGGTAAAGACTGTACAGAAACATCTGTAAACTAACTTCAAATGCATCGAAATGGCACCTATTATTTTAGAAGTAGTCAAACTGGCATGCTAGAACCTGTAAACGCTCTGACGGTCGGTCTGAGAAGTTTAGGGTATCATTTCGATAGTCGAAAGGCTATTACATTTTTTAAATTTTGGTAGCACTATTTCGGTGTCTGAGCGCGACTGCTTAATGGCCTCAGAATGCTACTAGCAGTATGTAACATAATATAATTAATAGACGGTAATTGTAGAATGTTAAAGACTGTACAGAACCAACTGTACACTAACTTTAAATGCATCGAAATAGCCCCTATTGTTTTAGAAGTAGTCAAAATGGCATGCTAGAGCTTGTAAACGCTCTGACGGTCGGTCTGAGAAGTTTAGGGTATCATTTCGATAGTCGAAAAGCTATTACATTTTTTGATTTTGGTAGCACTATTTCGGTGTCTGAGCGCGACTGCTTAATGGCCTCAGAATGCTACTAGCAGTATGAAACATATTATAATTAACAGACAGTAATTGCAGAATGCCAAAAACTCTACAGATACAACTGTAAACTAACTTTAAATGCATCGAAATGGCACCTAGGGTTTAAGAAGTAGACAAAATGGCATGCTAGAACCTGTAAACGTTCTGGCGGGCGGTCTGAGAAGTTTAGGGTATCATTTCGATAGTCGAAAAGCTATTACATTTTTTAAATTTTGGTAGCACTATTTCGGTGTTTGAGCGCGACTGCTTAATGGCCTCAGAATGCTACTAGCAGTATGTAACATAATATAATTAATAGACGGTAATTGTAGAATGTTAAAGACTGTACAGAATCAACTGTACACTAACTTTAAATGCATCGAAATGGCACCTATTGTTTTAGAAGTAGTCAAAATGGCATGCTAGAGCTTGTAAACGCTCTGACGGTCGGTCTGAGAAGTTTAGGGTATCATTTCGATAGTCGAAAAGCTATTACATTTTTAGATTTTGGTAGCACGTTTTCGGTGTCTGAGCGCGACTGCTTAATGGCCTCAGAATGCTACTAGCAGTATGTAACATAATATAATTAATAGACGGTAATTGTAGAATGTTAAAGACTGTACAGAACCAACTGTACACTAACTTTAAATGCATCGAAATGGCCCCTATTGTTTTAGAAGTAGTCAAAATGGCATGCTAGAGCTTGTAAACGCTCTGATGGTCGGTCTGAGAAGTTTAGGGTATCATTTCGATAGTCGAAAAGCTATTACATTTTTAGATTTTGGTAGCACTATTTCGGTGTCTGAGCGCGACTGCTTAATGGCCTCAGAGTGCTACTAGCAGTATGGAACATATTATAATTAATAGACAGTAATTGTAGAATGGTAAAGACTGTACAGAAACAACTGTAAACTAACTTTAAATGCATCGAAATGCACCTATTGTTTGAGAACTAGACAAAATTGCATGCTATAGCCTGTAAACGTTCTGACGGTCGGTCTCAGAAGTTTAGGGTATCATTTCGATAGTCGAAAAGCTATTACATTTTTTTATTTTGGTAGTACTATTTCGGTGTCTGAGCGCGACTGCTTAATGGCCTCAGAGTGCTACTAGCAGTATGGAACATATTATAATTAATAGACAGTAATTGTAGAATGGTAAAGACTGTACAGAAACAACTGTAAACTAATTTCAAATGCATCGAAATGGCACCCATTATTTTAGAAGTAGTCAAACTGGCATGCTAGAACCTGTAAACGCTCTGACGGTCGGTCTGAGAAGTTTAGGGTATCATTTCGATAGTCGAAAGGCTATTACATTTTTTAAATTTTGGTAGCACTATTTCGGTGTCTGAGCGCGACTGCTTAATGGCCTCAGAATGCTACTAGCAGTATGTAACATAATATAATTAATAGACGGTAATTGTAGAATGTTAAAGACTGTACAGAACCAACTGTACACTAACTTTAAATGCATCGAAATGGCCCCTATTGTTTTAGAAGTAGTCAAAATGGCATGCTAGAGCTTGTAAACGCTCTGACGGTCGGTCTGAGAAGTTTAGGGTATTATTTCGATAGTCGAAAAGCTATTACATTTTTTGATTTTGGTAGCACTATTTCGGTGTCTGAGCGCGACTGCTTAATGGCCTCAGAATGCTACTAGCAGTATGAAACATATAATTAACAGACAGTAATTGCAGAATGCCAAAAACTCTACAGATACAACTGTAAACTAACTTTAAATGCATCGAAATGGCACCTAGGGTTTAAGAAGTAGACAAAATGGCATGCTAGAACCTGTAAACGTTCTGGCGGGCGGTCTGAGAAGTTTAGGGTATCATTTCGATAGTCGAAAAGCTATTACATTTTTTAAATTTTGGTAGCACTATTTCGGTGTTTGAGCGCGACTGCTTAATGACCTCAGAATGCTACTAGCAGTATGTAACATAATATAATTAATAGACGGTAATTGTAGAATGTTAAAGACTGTACAGAATCAACTGTACACTAACTTTAAATGCATCGAAATGGCACCTATTGTTTTAGAAGTAGTCAAAATGGCATGCTAGAGCTTGTAAACGCTCTGACGGTCGGTCTGAGAAGTTTAGGGTATCATTTCGATAGTCGAAAAGCTATTACATTTTTAGATTTTGGTAGCACGTTTTCGGTGTCTGAGCGCGACTGCTTAATGGCCTCAGAATGCTACTAGCAGTATGTAACATATTATAATTAATAGACAGTGATTGCAGAATGCTAAAAACTGTACAGATACAACTGTAAACTAACTTTCAATGCATCGAAATGGCACCTACGGTTTTATAAGTAGACAAAATGGCATGCTAGAACCTGTAAACGCTCTGACGGTCGGTCTGAGAAGTTTAGGGTATCATTTCGATAGTCGAAAGGCTATTACATTTTTTAAATTTTGGTAGCACTATTTCGGTGTCTGAGCGCGACTGCTTAATGGCCTCAGAGTGCTACTAGCAGTATGGAACATACTATAATTAATAGACAGTAATTGCAGGATTCTAAAGACTGTACAGAAACAACTGTAAACTAACTTTAAATGCATCGAAATGCACCTATTGTTTGAGAAGTATACAAAATTGCATGCTATAGCCTGTAAACGTTCTGACGGTCGGTCTCAGAAGTTTAGGGTATCATTTCGATAGTCGAAAAGCTATTACATTTTTTTATTTTGGTAGTACTATTTCGGTGTCTGAGCGCGACTGCTTAATGGCCTCAGAGTGCTACTAGCAGTATGGAACATATTATAATTAATAGACAGTAATTGTAGAATGGTAAAGACTGTACAGAAACAACTGTAAACTAACTTCAAATGCATCGAAATGGCACCTATTATTTTAGAAGTAGTCAAACTGGAATGCTAGAGCTTGTAAACGCTCTGACGGTCGGTCTGAGAAGTTTAGGGTATATTTTCGATAGTCGAAAAGCTATTACATTTTTAGATTTTGGTAGCACTATTTCGGTGTCTGAGCGCGACTGCTTAATGGCCTCAGAATGCTACTAGCAGTATGTAACATATTATAATTAACAGACAGTAATTGCGGAATGCCAAAAACTGTACAGATACAACTGTAAACTAACTTTAAATTAATCGAAATGGCACCTAGGGTTTTAGAAGTAGACAGAATGGCATGCTAGAACCTGTAAACGTACTGGCGGGCGGTCTGAGAAGTTTAGGGTATCATTTCGATAGTAGAAACGGTCTTAGATTTTTTTATTTTGGTAGCACTATTTCGGTGTCTGAGCGAGACTGTATAATGGCCTCAGAATGCTACTAGAAGTATGTAACATATTATAATTAATAGACAGTAATTGCAGAATGCTAAAGACTGTACAGAAACGACTGTAAACTAACTTAAAATGCATCGGAATGGCACCTACTGTTTTAGAAATAGACAAAATGGCATGCTAGAGGCTGTAAACGCTCTGACGGTCGGCCTGAGAAGTTTTGGGTATAATTTCTATTGTAGAAACGCTCTTACATTTTTTTAATTCAGTAGCACTATTTGGGTGTTTCAGCGCAACTGCATAATGGCATCAGAATGCTACTAGCAGCATGTAACATATTATAATTAATTGACAGTAATTGCATAATGCTAAACACTGTACACAAACAACCGTAAACTAACTTGAAATGCATCGAAATGGCACCTACTGTTTTAGAAATAGACAAACTGGCATGCTAGAACCTGTAAACGCTCTGACGGACGATCTGAGATGTTTTGGGTATCATTTCGATAGAAAACAAGCTCTTAGTTTTTTTTATTTTAGTAGCCCTATTTCGGTGTCGGAGCGCGACTGCTTAATGGCCTCAGAATGCTACTAGCAGTATCTAACATATTATAATTAATAGACATAACTGCAGAATGCTAAAGACTGTACAGAAACAACTGTAAACTAAATTTGAATGCATCGGCATGGCAACTACTATTTTAGAAGTAGACAAAATGGCCTGATAGATCCTGTAAACGCTCTAACAGACGATCTGAGGCGTTTTGGGTATCATTTCGTTAGGAGAAATGCTCTTAGACTTTTTTATTTTAGTAGCACTATTTAGGTGTCTGAGCTCGCCTGCATAATGGCCTCAGAATGCTACTAGCAGTATGTAACATATTATAATTAAGAGACAGTAATTGCACAATTCTAAAGACTGTACAGAAACAAGTGTAAACTAACTTGAAATGCATCGGAATGGCACCTACTGTATTAGAAGTAGACAAAATGGCATGCTAGAACCTGTAATCGCTCTGACGGACGATCTGCGACGTTTAGGGTATCATTTCAATGCTAGAAACGCTCTTAGATTTTTTAATTTCAGTAGCACTATTTCGGTGTCTTAGCGCAACTGCACAGTTGCCTCAGAATACTACTAGCAGTATGTAACATATTATAATTAATAGATAGTAATTGCAGAATGCTAAAGACTGTAAAGAGACAACCGTTAACTAACTTTAAATGCATAGGAATGGCACCTACTGTTTGAGAAGTAAACAAAATGGCATGCTAGAACCTGTAAACGCTCTGACGGACGATCTGAGAAGTGTTGGGTATCATTTCGATAGTAGACTTGCTCATAGATTTTTTATTTTGTTAGCACTATTTCGGTGTCTGAGCGCGACTGCATAGTGGCCTTTGAATTCTAATAGCAGTATGTAACATATTATAATTAATAGACAGTAATTGCAGAATGCTAAAGACTGTACAGAAACAACTGTACACTAACTTTAAATGCATCAGAATGGCAACTACTGTTTTAGAAGTAGACAAAATGGCATGCTAGAGCCTGTAAACTCTACAACGGTCGGTCTCAGAAGATTAGGGTATCATCTCGATAGTAGAAAAGCTATTAATTTTTTATTTTGGTAGCACTATTTCGGTGTCGGAGCGCGACTGCTTAATGGCGTCGGAATGCTACTAGCTGTATGTAACATATTATAATTAATAGACAGTAATTGCGGAATGCTAAATACTGTATAGAAACAACTGTGAGCTAACTTTAAATGCATCGGCATGGCACCTACTGCTTTAGAAGTAGACAAAACGCCATGCTAGAGCCTGTAAACGCTCTGGCGGACAATCTGAGACGTTTTGGGTATCATTTCGATAGTAGAAACGCTCTTTTATCATTTTAGTAGTACTATTTCGGTGTCGGAGCGCGACTGCTTAATGGCGTCGGAATGCTACTAGCTGTATGTAACATATTATAATGAATACACAATAATTGCAGAATGTTAAAAACTGTACAGATACAACTGTAAACTAACTTTAAATGCATCGAAATGGCACCTACTGTCTTAGAAGTAGACAAAATGGCATGCTAGAACCTACAGTTTGTAACATATTATAATTAATAGACAGTAATTGCAGAATGCTAAAGATTGTACACAAACAACTGTAAACTAATTTTAAATGCATAGGAATGGTTCCTACTGTTCTAGAGGTAGAGAAAATGGCATGCTAGAGCCTGTAAACGCTCTGACGGACGATCTGAGACGTTTTGGGTATCATTTCGACACTCTGACGGACGATCTGAGACGTTTTGGGTATCGTTTCGATAGTAGAAACGCTCCTTTATCATTTTAGTAGTACTATTTCGGTGTCGGAGCGCGACTGCTTAATGGCGTCGGAATGCTACTAGCTGTACGTAACATATTATAATTAATACACAATAATTGCAGAATGTTAAAAACTGTACAGAAACCACTGTAAACTAACTTTAAATGCTTCGAAATGGCACCTACTGTTCTAAAAGTAGACAAAATGGCATGCTAGAGGCTGTAAACGCTCTGACGGTCGGCCTGAGAAGTTTTGGGTATCATTTCGATTGTAGAAACGCTCTTTCATTTTTTTAATTTAGTACTACTATTTGGGAGTTTCAGCGCAACTGCATAATGGCATCAGAATGCTACTAGCAGCATGTAACATATTATAATTAATTGACAGTGATTGCATAATGCTAAAGACTGTACACAAACAACTGTAAACTAACTTTAAATGCATCGGAATGGCATCTACTGTTTTAGAAGTAGACAAAATGGAATGCTATAGCCTGTAAACGCTCTAACAGACGATGTGAGACGTTTTGGGTATCATTTCGTTAGTAGAAACGCTCTTAGATTTATTTATTTTAGTAGCACTATTTCGGTGTCTCTGTGCGACTGCATAATTGCCTCAGAATGCTACTAGCAGTATGCAACATATTATAATTAATAGACAGTAATTGCAGAATGCTAAAGACTGTACACAAACAACTGTAAACTAACTTTAAATGCATCGGAATGGCATCTACTGTTTTAGAAGTAGACAAAATGGCATGCTAGAGCTTGTAAACGCTCTGACGGACGATCTGAGACGTTTTAGGTATCATTTCAATGGTAGAACCGCTCTCAAATTTTTAAATTTTAGTGGCACTATTTCGTTGTCTAGGTGCGACTGCATAATGACCGCAGAATGCTACTAACAGTATGTAACATATTATAATTAATAGACAGTAATTGCAGAATGCTAAAGACTGTACAGAAACCACTGTAAGCTAACTTTAAATGCATCGGAATGGCACCTACTTTTATAAAACTAGACAAAATTGCATGCTTAAGCCTGTAAACGCACTGACGGACGATCTGAGACGTTTTGGATATCATTTCGTGAGTAGAAACGCTCTTAGATTTTTTTATTTTAGTAGCACCATTTCGGTGTCTTTGCGCGACTGCATAATGGCCTCAGAATGCTACTAGCAGTATTTAACATATTATAATTAATAGACAGTAATTGCAGAATTCTAAAGACTGTACACAATCAACTGTAAACTAACTTTAAATGCATCGGAATGGCACCTACTGTTTTAGAAGTCGACAAAATGGCATGCTAGACCCTGTAAACGCTCTAACAGACGATCTGAGACGTTTTGGATATCATTTCGTTAGTAGAAACGCTCTTAGATTTTTTTATTTTAGTAGCACCATTTCGGTGTCTTTGCGCGACTACATAATGGCCTCAGAATGCTACTAGCAGTATTTATGAAACCAATGAATTGTTTTCTCGTAATTATGCAGTACTCTCCGCCTGATAGCAGGCAACCTTCGTTGTTTCTCGAACAATACAATCCGCAATTGAAACAGATCTAGTGGAAACACAGGTTTCTATTTTCTCTTTGGAAAGTTCGTATTTAAAATACCGGTTCAGGGCTCTGTATTATCGGCACCAACAACTTCCGCCGTTGTCGTGTGATGGCGTTAGGGAAGCGTCGTTTTTGGTGAAAAGTTGCTTGCTAAGATGTCTGCCCGCTAAATTGGTTGTTTGGACAATCTTCGAGGTGCATCGTCTCCCATGTAGGAAGCTGAACTGAAAGAAGGGTTCGTAAAGGACGCCCAAAGAACCTAGTTGTTGTGGCAGCCGCTATTTTAACATCCTTTCCGTCGATGGGCCAGAAAAGTTACCAAAACCTCTGTTTGTGTAAAGCACATTTTTCTGTTAGGCGATTATCAGGCTTTCCTGGGTAAGCACGCTTCTGTTTTCTTATCCGTCCACTAATTTTGGTTGTGTTTACTCAGCTCCTTGCTTCGGGCTAAGATCCTCCTTGCTTTGGGCTGAGATCATCCCAAAGTCGATGGCTGTAGTTCTTCGCACACCCCTCGGAGAGATTTGAGGCAGTCCTGTCCGCGGTGGCTCACAGCTTCCCGTAGGAGCAGCCCCCTGGTGTTTGGAGTGAGCTCGTGAGGCCGAGCCTGGTTTGAAACCTACCTCGATTATTTTGCAATTTGTTATATGAACTCTCAAACGATTTTGTTGTGCGGCATAGTATTATGTTCGTTAACTGCTAGGATGCACTGGAATTTTCAATTGCCTGCGTTATCTTGTTTAGCAATTCATATAGGGTTGTGTTATTAGCGGCTTCACCGCAAGCAATTGTTGTAATCAAGGGTCACACGAAGTGCGAGCTCTCGCTGTGCTTATGTTAAAGTAAATTCGCCGAAGCTCATTTTGGATTGAAATTTCGCTGAGCGAGTGGCAAACCTAGTTGCGATAGTTCCATGCTCCTTCGGATTAATTAAAATAGCTGGAACAGTATTCAGCAGTTGCTTATTTCCATAGGGCAGACAGATCTGATTGCTTACGTGGGTATCCGTAAATTATTAACTTGATACATATTCAAAAGTGGAACGCAGTACAACGGTAACATTCTCTTAGCCTTCGGTTTGCTATTAATTAATGTGTTTTGGCCAAATTTAGTGCTGAAAGTAAGCTCATTTAGAAATTAGTCACGAGGCCGTCAGCCTAGCTGCGATTTCGGATGCACCCGATTGAATTTATGAAATAAGTAATAATGTGATATATATTTGCCTGCTGTGATATATATTTATTTTGTGCTAGTCTTGTCTGTGTACTTTATGCCAGTAATTACAAAACAATTTCATGCCTCCCTGTTATCCGATACATTAAATATTAGAATATTATACGATTTATCACTCTGTGGGTTTTGTTTTATTGTTTACGTTGCATTGCTATCTTGAGCGAGTTTAGTGGTTTTTTTTGCTTAAACGAACGAGTGGAACATAAGGCTGCAAACCCCTTGGCGCCCTTATCCGTTCGATCTGTAGTTTTTTTGGAAGGTAAGTTGCCCACGACCCTTCTCCTGAGTTAGTGCGAGCATGTTCCGATTTACCATCGGCAATTGTTGATGTAACAAAATGGCGCCCGCTGTGAAGGCAATTTTTTTGAGAAACTTTTCTAGTTAGGGATCCCGTAATTACTGGCAAATATTTAGTTAGGATTGTTTGATGTTATTTATTGAGTATATTATATATGAGTTATATTACTGGTTATTGTTTATACCTTAGCCCTTGTTACTCCTTGCATCCTGTTCGTCTTGGCGAATTTGTTTATTTCAGGATATGTTTATAGGAGTCTTGTGCGAATTTGGGAATTTGGTTTGGAATATTCTTTTGAGCTGCGAAGCACCGATTGTTGAATATTTGTACGGCTGGAATTGTTGTGTCGTTGTTGCGAGATTTGTTAGAACATTCTCCATCCGTGCATAGGATTTTAGGGTTTGGCATTTAAGCCATTATTTGAGATTTAGGGATTCGTATGGTAGGACTTTCTCCAACCTTACGAACGTTTGGATTTTTGCTTGGTAGCATATTTGGCATTCGAGCCATATTTTTTTGGTACATTAGGTGCATGATAGATTTTGGATTTTGGCATTTAGGTATATTTAGGTATATTGAGGTACATTTAGGTGTAATTGGGGATTTTGGTGAACCTTTGTTGGTGCATGCTATTGTTAGGGTATAAATATTTAATCGATTAGTTGAAGTTAGTGTATTAAGTAGTCGTTTGTATTTATCGATTGTGATCATGGATCCTCATCGTCTAGCTCGCGACGAACTTATTTATGAATTATCGGTTAGGGGTTGTACCAGCTTGAAGGGAGAGACTGTTGCTACTATGAGGAAGAAATTAAAGGAATTTTTAGGGAAAGAACAGTTTGGGGAACTTCCACTAGCACCGAATTTTGTGGCCGATGTTGCGAAAGAGATTGAGGTCTGCGATAAGAAGACCACTGAGTTGGCAGACTTTATTAGTACAATTAGGTCTCCGGAACAAAATGAGTTTAGGGTTGTCTCATCCAAACTTCGACATTTATATGGACGTTTGAGTAGGTTGGTCGTTCCAGATAAGGAGGTCGGCCTTGAGAAGTCGATCAACAAGGTAGTAGATCAACTGAATTGCATTGAGGACAATTTAGACAAATTAGGTCAACCTGCGGGAGATCCTTTGGTTCCAGCAGGAGTGGGAAGTTCTGCCGCTGCTGTTAATGTTACTCAGCCGCCTTCAAGCAATTCTAACGCTAGCTGTAAGGTTGTACCAGTCCACAAGTGGGGTATTTCTTTCAGTGGGGATAATACTGGACTTAGCGTAAACGCTTTCATTGAAAGAGTGGAAAAGTTACGGGTCGCCCGAGGAGTCGCTCCAGCAGACTTGAAGAATGCCATCATCGACTTGCTGTGTGGTAGCGCATTGATCTGGTATCGTTCTGTTAGGGGTCAGATCAACTCGTGGGACGACTTTATTCGTTGTTTGAGGGAGGAATACTTGCCGTTCGACTATGAAGTCGAACTGTGGAATAAAATTAGGGCGCGGGTCCAGGGTCCTCAGGAAAAAGTTGGAAATTATTTCGCTTGTATGGTGAACTTGTTTTCTAGGCTATCTCACCCACCATCAGAGCGGGAGAAATTAACGGTGATTCGACGTAACATCGATCCATTTTTCATTAGGGGGGTTGCTTTACAGGATTATCATAGCGTTTCGGAATTATTGCAGTTGTGCAAGAAGTTGGAGGCTACTAAAGATCTGGCAACTGGTTATCGAACCCCTACGGTCAATAAGGTTGATTTTTTGGAACCCGACTTAGCTTGTCCATCTAATGGTAAAACTCCCAAGGCTCGTGTTGAATCTATTGATACTGTGGTCCCAGCGAGGAAATGTTGGAATTGTCTGGAGACTGGTCACAATTTTACTAGGTGTTCTAAACCTCGAACGAGACGTTTTTGTTTTTCATGTGGCGCTACAGGTGTAGTGAAGAGTACTTGTCCGAAGTGTTCGGGAAAACGAGGCACAAGGTCGTCGGGTAGCCGGACGTCGATCTTAAGAGGGCAGTCGGCAAATTCATCGTGGAGTTCGAGTTCTGTTAATTTTCAGGGCCGGAGGGCCAGAGTTTTTAGTGCTTTCTCTAATCGAAAAGGGGATCCTCGTCCTTACTTACAGGTGGAGGTTTATGGAATATCATTCGTGTGTCTGTTGGATTCCGGGGCTAGTCGAACTGTGATTGGAGGAGCCGGTTGGAAGAAATTACAGGACATAGGACTTACATTAGAGAGCAGTTACTCTTCGGTTACGGTAGCTGATGGTCGATCTTGTACAGCGCTGGGAGAAATTTATGTACCCTTTAGGTTGAAAGATAAGGTCAAGGTTATTAAGGCCGTAGTAATTCAGGATGTCGCCGAGGACATCATCTTAGGCATTGATTTTTGGAAGGGAATGGATCTGGTTCCGCACTTTAGGAAGAATACTTGGGATTTTGGTAATAAGGCGGTCGTCAACGCCATCCGCATGAAAGAGGACCTAACCAGTGGGGAGGCTCAAGCCTTAGATGACTTGGTGGCACATTTTTTCCAGCAGATGAAGCCAGGCTTAGGTTGTGCCAAAGGGGTCAAGCATGTTATCGACACGGGAGATGCCCTTCCTATTAAACAGCGTTACTATCCGGTGTCGCCCTATATTCAGGAAAAGATTGACCAGGAAATTGACACCATGTTAGAGTTGGGAGTCATTGAACCTTCTTCTTCGCCATGGAGCTCACCAGTGGTGATGGTCAAGAAGTCCAGCGGGGAATATCGGTTCTGCGTAGATTTCAGGAAGGTGAACAGCGTGACCAAGCGGGATGCGTACCCTTTGCCGTATATGTCCGTCATTCTTGATAGGCTTTCTAACGCCCAATACTTATCGTCCATTGATTTAAAGTCCGCTTATTGGCAGGTGGAGTTGGAGGAGAGCAGCAAGGAGAAGACAGCGTTTGTCGTTCCTGGTAAGGGGCTCTACCTGTTCCGTAGATTACCGTTCGGGTTACATAATGCCTCCGGGACTTTTCAGCGTTTGGTAGACCAGCTGTTGGGTTCTGACTTAACACCTTACGTGTCAGTTTATTTGGATGATATCATTGTGGCCACCCCTACCTTCACGATGCATTTAGAGATTCTGCAAAAGGTCTTCACCAGATTGTTACAGGCTGGACTCACGGTCAATCCCGAGAAGTGTGAGTTTGTGAAATCGCAACTGAAATATTTAGGTTATGTCATCGATAGGCAAGGCTTGCGAGTAGATCCGTCTAAGGTTGAGTGTATGGTGAATTATCCTACTCCAAAGTCTAGTAAGGATGTCCGGCGTTTTGTAGGGCTCATCTCGTGGTATAGGAGGTTTGTTAGAGATTTTGCTTCTCGTGTGGCACCACTTCATCGATTGACTCGGAAGTCGGCGACTTTTAGCTGGAATCCTGAGGCCGAGGCAGCATTTCAAGACATAAAACAGTGTCTAGTTTCGGCCCCTATCTTGACTTGTCCGGATTTCAAGGAACCTTTCACCTTGCAGACTGATGCCTCACAAGTTGGTTTAGGTTGCGTACTCACCCAAAAGATCGGAGGGGAAGAGCGTGTTATTGCCTATGCTAGCAGGAGTTTGACTCACCAGGAGAAAAAGTTTTCAGCAACCGAGCTCGAGTGTCTCGCTGTGGTATGGGCTATCGAGAAGTTCCGCCCGTATGTGGAAGGAGTCCAATTCCATGTTGTCACCGATCACCATTCTCTGTTGTGGTTATGGAAGCTACAGAATCCATCAGGTCGTTTAGCTCGTTGGGCGTTAAGGTTACAGGGTTACGATTTCACGATTAGTTACCGTAAGGGATCTGAGAATGTAGTACCGGATGCGTTGTCTAGGGCTATAGCAGCAATTGAGATTCAAGAAGCCGACCAGGACCAGTGGTATACGAAGCTTAGGGCAAGAATTGTCGAAACCCCCCACAATTTTCCCCAGTGGCGTGTGGAGGGCAATAACATCTTTAAGTTAACGCATGCAGGGTCTCCTAACTTGAATAGGGATTGTGATTGGAAGCTGGCGGTTCCAAAGTCTTTACGTGCTAAAGTTTTAGTGGAGAATCATGATGAGCCGACGGCTGGACACTTTGGTTATTTCAAAACTCTTAGGCGTGTTTCAGCCCGTTATTACTGGCCAAAGATGAACGTCGATGTGGCCCGTTACGTTCGTAGATGCCCAGTGTGTACTTCCCAGAAACCCGACCAGAGGAAACCTTATGGTGAAATGCACAAGCGTATTCTTTCTCTTCCTTGGGAGGTTATCTGTACTGATTTGGTAGGTCCGCTTCCGGTGTCAGCTAAGCGTAATCGGTTTATTTTGGTTGTTGTCGATTGTTTCACGAAGTATGCAATGATGTTCCCTCTGAAGACAGCTACGAGTGCGGCGGTGGTTAAACATCTTGAGAATGAGGTTATGTTGGTCTTCGGTGCTCCCGAGAGGATAATTTGTGATAATGGGAAGCAGTACGTCAGTAAGGCATTTCGGGATTTAGCCAAGCGCTATGACAGCAAGATTGTGTATAATGCCAATTACCATCCACAGGCGAACCCATGTGAACGGGTGAATCGAGTCATCAAGACCATGATACGGTCCTATGTTAACAACGACCATCGAACATGGGATGAGAAGTTACCACAGTTGGGTTATGCGTTACGTACAGCGGTACATGAAGTTACAGGTTATTCCCCAGCCTATTTGAATTTTGGTAGAGAACCGTGTTTGTCGGGGAAGATGCATCGACTTCGAGACCAGGGCAACCAACCTCTTGATTTCCACGATCGGACCGATCTTAACGAACATCTTAAGGGTTTGAGGAGCATTTATGCTACTGTTAAGGCGCGTCTCGATAAGGCTTTCCATACCAGCACTCAGCGTTATAATTTGAGGCGTCGACCAGTTAGTTTAGAGTTAGGTCAGACTGTGTGGAAGAGGAATTATACCCTCTCGAATAAGGCCGATTACGTGGCTGCCAAGCTGACTCCCAAGTTTATCAAATGCCGTGTTAGACAAAAGGTATCGCCGAATGTGTATGAGCTGGAGGATTTTGAGACTCGTCGGAGTTTAGGTTCGTGGCATGTACAGGATTTAAAGGTTCATGAAGATGAGGATTTAGAGTGAGCGTGTTATAGGGTGGTTGGTTGGGCACGCAGGGAAGGTCACGATAGGAAGCATTGTCATCTTGCTTTTCCTTTTTTTAGAGTATAGGGTGGTTGGTTGGGCACGCAGGGAAGGTCACTATAGGGATCATTATCATCTTGTTTTCCCCATTTTAGAGTATAGGGAGCTATATCATCTTGTTCTCTCCGTCTCTTTAGCATTAGGGTAGCTGAATGCTTGCGAATGTGAGTTTTGTAGGTGTCGTTTGGTTAGCACCTGGTGTCTTGCAATATTTATTTAGGTTATGTACCGTTTACGTCATTTGAGGGATTTTGGGTTGCTTGACACTAGTACTTGTTGGGTTTAGGTTAACATTCGCGAGTAGTTGGTTGTTCAGTGTTAGGTTTGTTTCCGTTAAAACGGAGTTATCGTTCACAGATTCTTCTGGTGAGCCTTTTTTTGCTGTACGATTAAGTTTCCGTTAGTGAGGGATCATTGTTCACAGATTTTCCTGGTGAACGTCTTTTGGTTCGTACGAGCGAGTTTCCGATAGTTCGGGATTATTGTTCACAGATTTTTCTGGTGAATGATTTAGTTTGTGTCGAGACGATCAGTCCTTCATTCTTCGCCTTCTTTCCTTCCGACATTTACCTATCCCTTTTCCTTTTCGTTCAGAGTATATGGTCTTCGGTATGAATGTGGGGATCCCATGAGTTGCTTTCCTATTTTTCTAACTTTCTCTTTGATCTGGAATGTTTGTGACTTGAGCGTGAATGGAGTCTTCGGAATGCATGAGGTAAAGGTTGCAGGGACCTTTGTCCCCTCCGTACGCGGTGTGGGAGGGACCCTCAACCAGTATGATTGGTGAGGAGCATAAATGTGGCTCTGCCTGTCGCTTCACTGATCTCCTTCAGATCCTCTTTTCCCGGGGTTACCTTCTCCTCACGATCGTCAAAAGAAGAACCCTGATCGTTCTCTTAGTTTGTGTTGTAGTCCTATTTCGGTCTAGCAGTACCATAACTGCCGGGGTATCTTCCACCTCGGGGTTTTATTTTTGTTTTGGAAGTATTCAAGGGGGCGGGTACTTGATGTGGTCTTGGGATGATGTTTGGGGGGTCTCGGGTCTGGGACCGCTCCGCGATGGGTCGTCACGGGTCTGCTCACCGGCGCAGCACTCTCCACCTCGCAGCGACGAGTAGACTCGATCCCTGTCGTGTGGGTCGTTCTGGCTTCGAGGTCCTCTGGGTGTCACCTCTGTCCCCACCAGTAGTTGTTGTTCTGAGGTGCGGGTTTTCGTGGTTTATATGGTTGTAGTTTGGATGTTTGAGGGTCAAACCTCTTTAAGAAAGGGGGGAGTTGAAACCAATGAATTGTTTTCTCGTAATTATGCAGTACTCTCCGCCTGATAGCAGGCAACCTTTGTTGTTTCTCGAACAATACAATCCGCAATTGAAACAGATCTAGTGGAAACACAGGTTTCTATTTTCTCTTTGGAAAGTTCGTATTTAAAATACCGGTTCAGGGCTCTGTATTATCGGCACCAACAACTTCCGCCGTTGTCGTGAGATGGCGTTAGGGAAGCGTCGTTTTTGGTGAAAAGTTGCTTGCTAAGATGTCTGCCCGCTAAATTGGTTGTTTGGACAATCTTCGAGGTGCATCGTCTCCCATGTAGGAAGCTGAACTGAAAGAAGGGTTCGTAAAGGACGCCCAAAGAACCTAGTTGTTGTGGCAGCCGCTATTTTAACATCCTTTCCGTCGATGGGCCAGAAAAGTTACCAAAACCTCTGTTTGTGTAAAGCACATTTTTCTGTTAGGCGATTATCAGGCTTTCCTGGGTAAGCACGCTTCTGTTTTCTTATCCGTCCACTAATTTTGGTTGTGTTTACTCAGCTCCTTGCTTCGGGCTGAGATCCTCCTTGCTTTGGGCTGAGATCATCCCAAAGTCGATGGCTGTAGTTCTTCGCACACCCCTCGGAGAGATTTGAGGCAGTCCTGTCCGCGGTGGCTCACAGCTTCCCGTAGGAGCAGCCCCCTGGTGTTTGGAGTGAGCTCGTGAGGCCGAGCCTGGTTTGAAACCTACCTCGATTATTTTGCAATTTGTTATATGAACTCTCAAACGATTTTGTTGTGCGGCATAGTATTATGTTCGTTAACTGCTAGGATGCACTGGAATTTTCAATTGCCTGCGTTATCTTGTTTAGCAATTCATATAGGGTTGTGTTATTAGCGGCTTCACCGCAAGCAATTGTTGTAATCAAGGGTCACACGAAGTGCGAGCTCTCGCTGTGCTTATGTTAAAGTAAATTCGCCGAAGCTCATTTTGGATTGAAATTTCGCTGAGCGAGTGGCAAACCTAGTTGCGATAGTTCCATGCTCCTTCGGATTAATTAAAATAGCTGGAACAGTATTCAGCAGTTGCTTATTTCCATAGGGCAGACAGATCTGATTGCTTACGTGGGTATCCGTAAATTATTAACTTGATACATATTCAAAAGTGGAACGCAGTACAACGGTAACATTCTCTTAGCCTTGGGTTTGCTATTAATTAATGTGTTTTGGCCAAATTTAGTGCTGAAAGTAAGCTCATTTAGAAATTAGTCACGAGGCTGTCAGCCTAGCTGCGATTTCGGATGCACCCGATTGAATTTATGAAATAAGTAATAATGTGATATATATTTGCCTGCTGTGATATATATTTATTTTGTGCTAGTCTTGTCTGTGTACTTTATGCCAGTAATTACAAAACAATTTCATGCCTCCCTGTTATCCGATACATTAAATATTAGAATATTATACGATTTATTACTCTGTGGGTTTTGTTTTATTGTTTACGTTGCATTGCTATCTTGAGCGAGTTTAGTGTTTTTTTTTTGCTTAAACGAACGAGTGGAACATAAGACTGCAAACCCCTTGGCGCCCTTATCCGTTCGATCTGTAGTTTTTTTGGAAGGTAAGTTGCCCACGACCCTTCTCCTGAGTTAGTGCGAGCATGTTCCGATTTACCATCGGCAATTGTTGATGTAACATTTAACATATTATAATTAATAGACAGTAATTGCAGAATTCTAAAGACTGTACACAATCAACTGTAAACTAACTTTAAATGCATCGGAATGGCACCTACTGTTTTAGAAGTCGACAAAATGGCATGCTAGACCCTGTAAACGCTCTAACAGACGATCTGAGACGTTTTGGATATCATTTCGTTAGTAGAAACGCTCTTAGATATTTTTATTTTAGTAGCACCATTTCGGTGTCTTTGCGCGACTGCATAATGGCCTCAGAATGCTACTAGCAGTATTTAACATATTATAATTAATAGACAGTAATTGCAGAATTCTAAAGACTGTACACAATCAACTGTAAACTAACTTTAAATGCATCGGAATGGCACCTACTGTTTTAGAAGTCGACAAAATGGCATGCTAGACCCTGTAAACGCTCTAACAGACGATCTGAGACGTTTTGGGTATCATTTCGTTAGTAGACACGCTCTTAGATTTTTTTATTTTAGTAGTACTATTTCGGTGTCTTAGCGCGGCTGCATAATGGCCTCAGAATGCTACTAGCAGCATGTAACATATTATAATTAATAGATAGTAATTGCAGAATGCTAAAGATTGTACAGAAACAAATGTACTCCAACTTTGAATGAAAAGGATTTGCAACTGATGTTTTAAAAGTAGAAAAAATGACATGCTAGAGCCTGTAAACGCTCTAACAGACGATCTGAGACGTTTTGGGTATCAGTCTGAGCGCGACTGCGTAATGGCCGCAGAATGTTACTAGCAGTATTTAACATATTATAATTAATAGACAGTAATTGCAGAATTCTAAAGACTGTACACAATCAACTGTAAACTAACTTTAAATGCATCGGAATGGCACCTACTGTTTTAGAAGTCGACAAAATGGCATGCTAGACCCTGTAAACGCTCTAACAGACGATCTGAGACGTTTTGGATATCATTTCGTTAGTGGAAACGCTGTTAGATTATTTTATTTTAGTGGCACTATTTCGGTGTCTGAGCGGGACAGTTAATTGCCTCAGAATGCTACTAGTAGTATGTAACATATTATAATTAATAGACAGTAATTGCAGAATTCTAAAGACTGTACAGAAACAATTGTAAACTAACTTTAAATGCATCGGAATGGCACCTACTGTTTTAGAAGTAGACGAAATGGCATGCTAGAACTTGTAAACGCTCTAACAGACGATCTGAGACGTTTTGGGTATCAGTCTGTGCGCGACTGCGTAATGGCCTCATAATCCTACTAGCAGTATGTAACATATTATAATTAATAGACAGTAATCGCAGAATCCTAAAGACTGTACAGAAACAACTGTAAACTAACTTTAAATGCATCGGAATGGCACCTACTGTTTTAGAAGTAGACAAAGTGGCATGCTAGAGCCTGTAAACGCACTAACAGACGATCTGAGACGTTTTGCATATCATATCGTTAGTAGAAACGCTCTTAGATTTTTTTATTTTAGTAGCACTATTTCGGTGACTTTGCGCGACCGCATAATGGCCACAGAATGCTACTAGCAGTATTTAACATATTATAATTAATAGACAGTAATTGCAGAATTCTTAAGACTGTACAGAAACAACTGTAGACTAACTTTAAAGGCATCGGAATGGCACCTACTGTTTTAGAAGTAGACAAAATGGCATGCTAGACCCTGTAAACGCTCTAACAGACGATCTGAGACGTTTTGGATATCAGTCTGAACGCGACTGCCTAATGGCTTCATAATCCTACTAGCAGTATGTAACATATTATAATTAATAGACAGTGATTGGAAAATGCTAAGGACTGTACAGAAACAACTGTAAACTAACTTTAAATGCATCGGAATTGCACCTACTGTTTTAAAAGTAGACAAAATGGCATGCTAGAACCTGTAAACGCTCTAACAGACGATCTGAGACGTTTTGGATATCATTTCGTTAGTAGAAACGCTCTTAGATTTTATTATTTTATTAGTACTATTTCGGTGTCTTCTGAGCGACTGCATAATGGCCTCAGAATGCTACTATAGGCCAGTCGACAAGTACATTTTAGCGGGAATAATTCCGGACAAGCTGGAATAAATTTTAATCTGTTCTGTTGGGACTCAGAAAATATATATTAATTTTGCACCCCTTGACAGGCCCGGATTTAACCGCTATGCTTAAAAAAAGGTCTAAATTTTTATATTTTTCCTAATATTAGTGAATATCTCGATTAGTATCAACTTTTGAGCAAAATACGTAGTTATCAAAATTAAAGAAGAGTAAATTCTCTACAAAAAATGTTCTATACATTTTTGTCATATATTCGCTTGTTTCGAATTCATAGGCGTCGAAATATATTTTTTTTCGAGCATTTGCTTGTTACTTTCTTTTATGATAAAAGAAGTATTGGATTCACCCTAAAAATTCGAAATTGAGTTTTCAACAGATCTTCACGTTTTAAAGTGCTCTGAACCCAAAAAACATGTTTTTGTTCATTGCTCTGTCTGTGTGTCGGTCTGTCTGTGTGTCTGTTTGTGAACAGAATATCTCAAAACGAAAAGAGGTATGACGTTGAAACTTCACATATAAGTTTTGTGTACTATCTAGATGCGACAGCAAGCTTTTGAAGAAAATCGCATAACCGGAAGTAGGTTTTTACTCTTGTTATTTTTCAGTTTTTTTTGGATTTTTTCAAAAACGGCTCTAACGATTTTTTTAAAACTTTACAATTTTATTAAATTTTTAATGTGTATTGATGTGAGCTAGGCAATTTTTCAGTCGAATACCTCTAAAATGGGTTTCTTTTGTTTTCTTTTCCAATTTTTTTTATTAACTCCTATTTTAAATAGAACACCCAGTATATTATTACATTCTTGAATTAAGCTTAAAATTTTAGAGAAAATTTGTCTCTTGAACTAACGCTCTATTTTGTATGGTTTCTGTACAAATTGCAATTTTTGAAAATTTTTGACAAATGTTTGAATGTATGTACCTATGTATGTATGTATAATCGATAACCTCGTTTTACCTTGCGGTGTAGAGGCTGGTGCTTTATGTGCTTGCATCTGGCGGTACAATGCTCAACTTGCCCCGGATTCGGGATACAAAGTTAAAGATTAAAAATCAAATTTTGGCTAATTATAAAATCACTATAAAAGGAAGTTGTGTGCGTGTATCACACCAGATTTTTTTAATTATTATTGACGTTCCACTATTCCAACTTTGCTAACTTCAAGTTTCTTTTGAAGTTGACTGCTCATCAATTTTTTGTGCCTTTTTGATGTTTGTAATTGTTCAATATCACTTTGACTTTCAACAATATCTGTCTGGTGTTCCGAATTTGCTTCATAATCTTGGGAATGTTCTATTGATTGTTCTAGATCGATATGCAAGTCCTCGTCGTCGTTTTCGTCGTCTACTTCGATCACGTCCACAGTATTCAAATAAGATTTGCCCTGACAGAAACCACATATTACTGAGCAATGAAAACCTGCTTTGCGACAAGATACATTACAACCTTTGGCGCATTTACAAGAAATTAGTTTCAGTAATTCTTGGGGAGCTGCGTCTTGTACAGTGGGAATGGGCATTAATCCATTCTTTGAATTTCTCCATCCCCACTCGAAAGGTGATTTTTCGTTTCCATACCATAGCTGAATTTGGTTTAAGTACGGAACGAGTGCAAGCGACCTGCGTCTTTGGTTGGTGGTAATGATGCTAGATTTGGTAAACTTCTGTTAATAGATTGTACGAAACACTGGTATCTATACCTGTTCAACGATACACAGTGTGTTGATCCATACAGAAGAAGAAGAAATTGTTCTCCCACTTTATCTATTTCTTCTGGGGACGCGTTTGGGTCTTTGAACATTTGAACAGCCTTCCGTAAGTTTTTCTCTTTCTGTAGAAGTTTAACAAACTTTATTTTCCCCTGCCTGTATAGTGCGGAAACAGTATCGCAGCCACTAAATGCATGCAGAAATAAAATGTTGTCCCTAATTGAATCATCCGGAATTACTCCCGCTAACAGCCATTTCAAAAGACTTATCGACTGGCCTATTAGCCAAAATTTGATTTTTAATCTTTAACTTTGTATCCCGAATCCGGGGCAAGTTGAGCATTGTACCGCCAGATGCAAGCACACAAATCAGCAGCTTCTACAACGTAAGTATTATACATACAAGCATTTGTCAAAAATTTTCAAAAATTGCAATTTGTACAGAAACCGTACACAATAGAGCGTTAGTTCAAGAGACAAATTTTCTCTAAAATTTTAAGCTGAATTCAAGAATGTAATAATATACTGGTTGTTCTATTTAAAATAGGAGTTAATAGAAAAATTTGGAAAAGAAAACAAAAGAAACCCATTTTAGAGGCATTCGACTGAAAAATTGCCTAGCTCACATCAATACACATTAAAAATTTAATAAAATTGTAAAGTTTGAAAAAAATCGTTACAGCCGTTTTTGGAAAAATCCAAAAAAACTGAAGAATCACAAGAGTAAACACCTACTTCCGGTTATGCGATTTTCTTCAAAAGCTTGCTGTCGCATCTAGATAGTACACAAAACCTATATATGAAGTTTCAACGTCATACCTCTTTTCGTTTTGAGATATTCTGTTCACAAACAGACCCATAGACAGACCGACACACAGACAGAGCAATGAACAAAAACATGTTTTTTGGGTTCAGGGCACTTTAAAAGGTGAAGATCTGTTGAAAACTCAATTTCGAATTTTTAGGGTGAATCCAATACATCTTTTATCGTAAAAGAAAGTAACAAGCAAATGCTCGAAAAAAAAAATATTTCGACGCCTATCAATTCGAAACAAGCGAATATATGACAAAAATGTATAGAACATTTTTTGTAGAGAATTTACTCTTCTTTAATTTTGATAACTACGTATTTTGCTCAAAAGTTGATACTAATCGAGATATTCACTAATATTAGGAAAAATATAAAAATTTAGACCTTTTTTTAAGCATAGCGGATAAATCCGGGCCTGTCAAGGGGTGCAAAATTAGTATATATTTTCTGAGTCCCAGCAGAACAGATTAAAATTTATTCCAGCTTGTCCGGAATTACTCCCGCTAACCGCCATTTTAAAAGACTTATCGACTGGCCTACTAGCAGTATTTAACATATTATAATTAATAGACAGTAATTGCAGAATTCTAAAGACTGTACACAATCAACTGTAAACTAACTTTAAATGCATCGGAATGGCACCTACTGTTTTAGAAGTCGACAAAATGGCATGCTAGACCCTGTAAACGCTCTAACAGACGATCTGAGACGTTTTGGATATCATTTCGTTAGTAGAAACCCTCTTAGATTTTTTTATTTTAGTAGCACCATTTCGGTGTCTTTGCGCGACTGCATAATGGCCTCAGAATGCTACTAGCAGTATTTAACATATTATAATTAATAGACAGTAATTGCAGAATTCTAAAGACGGTACACAATCAACTGTAAACTAACTTTAAATGCATCGGAATGGCACCTACTGTTTTAGAAGTCGACAAAATGGCATGCTAGACCCTGTAAACGCTCTAACAGACGATTTGAGACGTTTTGGATATCATTTCGTTAGTAGAAACGCTCTTAGATTTTTTTATTTTAGTAGCACCATTTCGGTGTCTTTGCGCGACTGCATAATGGCCTCAGAATGCTACTAGCAGTATTTAACATATTATAATTAATAGACAGTAATTGCAGAATTCTAAAGACTGTACACAATCAACTGTAAACTAACTTTAAATGCATCGGAATGGCACCTACTGTTTTAGAAGTCGACAAAATGGCATGCTAGACCCTGTAAACGCTCTAACAGACGATCTGAGACGTTTTGGATATCATTTCGTTAGTAGAAACGCTCTTAGATTTTTTTATTTTAGTAGCACCATTTCGGTGTCTTTGCGCGACTGCATAATGGCCTCAGAATGCTACTAGCAGTATTTAACATATTATAATTAATAGACAGTAATTGCAGAATTCTAAAGACTGTACACAATCAACTGTAAACTAACTTTAAATGCATCGGAATGGCACCTACTGTTTTAGAAGTCGACAAAATGGCATGCTAGACCCTGTAAACGCTCTAACAGACGATCTGAGACGTTTTGGATATCATTTCGTTAGTAGAAACGCTCTTAGATTTTTTTATTTTAGTAGCACCATTTCGGTGTCTTTGCGCGACTGCATAATGGCCTCAGAATGCTACTAGCAGTATTTAACATATTATAATTAATAGACAGTAATTGCAGAATTCTAAAGACTGTACACAATCAACTGTAAACTAACTTTAAATGCAACGGAATGGCACCTACTGTTTTAGAAGTCGACAAAATGGCATGCTAGACCCTGTAAACGCTCTAACAGACGATTTGAGACGTTTTGGATATCATTTCGTTAGTAGAAACGCTCTTAGATTTTTTTATTTTAGTAGCACCATTTCGGTGTCTTTGCGCGACTGCATAATGGCCTCAGAATGCTACTAGCAGTATTTAACATATTATAATTAAAAGACAGTAATTGCAGAATTCTAAAGACTGTACACAATCAACTGTAAACTAACTTTAAATGCATCGGAATGGCACCTACTGTTTTAGAAGTCGACAAAATGGCATGCTAGACCCTGTAAACGCTCTAACAGACGATCTGAGACGTTTTGGATATCATTTCGTTAGTAGAAACGCTCTTAGATTTTTTTATTTTAGTAGCACCATTTCGGTGTCTTTGCGCGACTGCATAATGGCCTCAGAATGCTACTAGCAGTATTTAACATATTATAATTAATAGACAGTAATTGCAGAATTCTAAAGACTGTACACAATCAACTGTAAACTAACTTTAAATGCATCGGAATGGCACCTACTGTTTTAGAAGTCGACAAAATGGCATGCTAGAACCTGTAAACGCTCTAACAGACGATCTGAGACGTTTTGGATATCATTTCGTTAGTAGAAACGCTCTTAGATTTTTTTATTTTAGTAGCACCATTTCGGTGTCTTTGCGCGACTGCATAATGGCCTCAGAATGCTACTAGCAGTATTTAACATATTATAATTAATAGACAGTAATTGCAGAATTCTAAAGACTGTACACAATCAACTGTAAACTAACTTTAAATGCATCGGAATGGCACCTACTGTTTTAGAAGTCGACAAAATGGCATGCTAGAACCTGTAAACGCTCTAACAGACGATCTGAGACGTTTTGGATATCATTTCGTTAGTAGAAACGCTCTTAGATTTTTTTATTTTAGTAGCACCATTTCGGTGTCTTTGCGCGACTGCATAATGGCCTCAGAATGCTACTAGCAGTATTTAACATATTATAATTAATAGACAGTAATTGCAGAATTCTAAAGACTGTACACAATCAACTGTAAACTAACTTTAAATGCATCGGAATGGCACCTACTGTTTTAGAAGTCGACAAAATGGCATGCTAGAACCTGTAAACGCTCTAACAGACGATCTGAGACGTTTTGGATATCATTTCGTTAGTAGAAACGCTCTTAGATTTTTTTATTTTATTAGTACTATTTCGGTGTCTTCTGAGCGACTGCATAATGGCCTCAGAATGCTACTAGCAGTATTTAACATATTATAATTAATAGACAGTAATTGCAGAATTCTAAAGACTGTACACAATCAACTGTAAACTAACTTTAAATGCATCGGAATGGCACCTACTGTTTTAGAAGTCGACAAAATGGCATGCTAGACCCTGTAAACGCTCTAACAGACGATCTGAGACGTTTTGGATATCATTTCGTTAGTAGAAACCCTCTTAGATTTTTTTATTTTAGTAGCACCATTTCGGTGTCTTTGCGCGACTGCATAATGGCCTCAGAATGCTACTAGCAGTATTTAACATATTATAATTAATAGACAGTAATTGCAGAATTCTAAAGACTGTACACAATCAACTGTAAACTAACTTTAAATGCATCGGAATGGCACCTACTGTTTTAGAAGTCGACAAAATGGCATGCTAGACCCTGTAAACGCTCTAACAGACGATTTGAGACGTTTTGGATATCATTTCGTTAGTAGAAACGCTCTTAGATTTTTTTATTTTAGTAGCACCATTTCGGTGTCTTTGCGCGACTGCATAATGGCCTAAGAATGCTACTAGCAGTATTTAACATATTATAATTAATAGACAGTAATTGCAGAATTCTAAAGACTGTACACAATCAACTGTAAACTAACTTTAAATGCATCGGAATGGCACCTACTGTTTTAGAAGTCGACAAAATGGCATGCTAGACCCTGTAAACGCTCTAACAGACGATCTGAGACGTTTTGGATATCATTTCGTTAGTAGAAACGCTCTTAGATTTTTTTATTTTAGTAGCACCATTTCGGTGTCTTTGCGCGACTGCATAATGGCCTCAGAATGCTACTAGCAGTATTTAACATATTATAATTAATAGACAGTAATTGCAGAATTCTAAAGACTGTACACAATCAACTGTAAACTAACTTTAAATGCATCGGAATGGCACCTACTGTTTTAGAAGTCGACAAAATGGCATGCTAGACCCTGTAAACGCTCTAACAGACGATCTGAGACGTTTTGGATATCATTTCGTTAGTAGAAACGCTCTTAGATTTTTTTATTTTAGTAGCACCATTTCGGTGTCTTTGCGCGACTGCATAATGGCCTCAGAATGCTACTAGCAGTATTTAACATATTATAATTAATAGACAGTAATTGCAGAATTCTAAAGACTGTACACAATCAACTGTAAACTAACTTTAAATGCAACGGAATGGCACCTACTGTTTTAGAAGTCGACAAAATGGCATGCTAGACCCTGTAAACGCTCTAACAGACGATTTGAGACGTTTTGGATATCATTTCGTTAGTAGAAACGCTCTTAGATTTTTTTATTTTAGTAGCACCATTTCGGTGTCTTTGCGCGACTGCATAATGGCCTCAGAATGCTACTAGCAGTATTTAACATATTATAATTAATAGACAGTAATTGCAGAATTCTAAAGACTGTACACAATCAACTGTAAACTAACTTTAAATGCATCGGAATGGCACCTACTGTTTTAGAAGTCGACAAAATGGCATGCTAGACCCTGTAAACGCTCTAACAGACGATCTGAGACGTTTTGGGTATCATTTCGTTAGTAGACACGCTCTTAGATTTTTTTATTTTAGTAGTACTATTTCGGTGTCTTAGCGCGGCTGCATAATGGCCTCAGAATGCTACTAGCAGCATGTAACATATTATAATTAATAGATAGTAATTGCAGAATGCTAAAGATTGTACAGAAACAAATGTACTCCAACTTTGAATGCAAAGGATTTGCAACTGATGTTTTAAAAGTAGAAAAAATGACATGCTAGAGCCTGTAAACGCTCTAACAGACGATCTGAGACGTTTTGGGTATCAGTCTGAGCGCGACTGCGTAATGGCCGCAGAATGTTACTAGCAGTATTTAACATATTATAATTAATAGACAGTAATTGCAGAATTCTAAAGACTGTACACAATCAACTGTAAACTAACTTTAAATGCATCGGAATGGCACCTACTGTTTTAGAAGTCGACAAAATGGCATGCTAGACCCTGTAAACGCTCTAACAGACGATCTGAGACGTTTTGGATATCATTTCGTTAGTAGAAACGCTCTTAGATTTTTTTATTTTAGTAGCACCATTTCGGTGTCTTTGCGCGACTGCATAATGGCCTCAGAATGCTACTAGCAGTATTTAACATATTATAATTAATAGACAGTAATTGCAGAATTCTAAAGACTGTTTACAATCAACTGTAAACTAACTTTAAATGCATCGGAATGGCACCTACTGTTTTAGAAGTCGACAAAATGGCATGCTAGACCCTGTAAACGCTCTAACAGACGATCTGAGACGTTTTGGGTATCATTTCGTTAGTAGACACGCTCTTAGATTTTTTTATTTTAGTAGTACTATTTCGGTGTCTGAGCGCGACTGCATAATGGCCTCAGAATGCTACTAGCAGTATTTAACATATTATAATTAATAGACAGTAATTGCAGAATTCTAAAGACTGTACACAATCAACTGTAAACTAACTTTAAATGCATCGGAATGTAACCTACTGTTTTAGAAGTCGACAAAATGGCATGCTAGACCCTGTAAACGCTCTAACAGACGATCTGAGACGTTTTGGATATCATTTCGTTAGTAGAAACGCTCTTAGATTTTTTTATTTTAGTAGCACCATTTCGGTGTCTTTGCGCGACTGCATAATGGCCTCAGAATGCTACTAGCAGTATTTAACATATTATAATTAATAGACAGTAATTGCAGAATTCTAAAGACTGTACACAATCAACTGTAAACTAACTTTAAATGCATCGGAATGGCACCTACTGTTTTAGAAGTCGACAAAATGGCATGCTAGACCCTGTAAACGCTCTAACAGACGATCTGAGACGTTTTGGGTATCATTTCGTTAGTAGACACGCTCTTAGATTTTTTTATTTTAGTAGTACTATTTCGGTGTCTTAGCGCGGCTGCATAATGGCCTCAGAATGCTACTAGCAGCATGTAACATATTATAATTAATAGATAGTAATTGCAGAATATTAAAGATTGTACAGAAACAAATGTACTCCAACTTTGAATGCAAAGGATTTGCAACTGATGTTTTAAAAGTAGAAAAAATAACATGCTAGAGCCTGTAAACGCTCTAACAGACGATCTGAGACGTTTTGGGTATCAGTCTGAGCGCGACTGCGTAATGGCCGCAGAATGTTACTAGCAGTATTTAACATATTATAATTAATAGACAGTAATTGCAGAATTCTAAAGACTGTACACAATCAACTGTAAACTAACTTTAAATGCATCGGAATGGCACCTACTGTTTTAGAAGTCGACAAAATGGCATGCTAGACCCTGTAAACGCTCTAACAGACGATCTGAGACGTTTTGGATATCATTTCGTTAGTAGAAACGCTCTTAGATTTTTTTATTTTAGTAGCACCATTTCGGTGTCTTTGCGCGACTGCATAATAGCCTCAGAATGCTACTAGCAGTATTTAACATATTATAATTAATAGACAGTAATTGCAGAATTCTAAAGACTGTTTACAATCAACTGTAAACTAACTTTAAATGCATCGGAATGGCACCTACTGTTTTAGAAGTCGACAAAATGGCATGCTAGACCCTGTAAACGCTCTAACAGACGATCTGAGACGTTTTGGGTATCATTTCGTTAGTAGACACGCTCTTAGATTTTTTTATTTTAGTAGTACTATTTCGGTGTCTGGGCGCGACTGCATAATGGCCTCAGAATGCTACTAGCAGTATTTAACATATTATAATTAATAGACAGTAATTGCAGAATTCTAAAGACTGTACACAATCAACTGTAAACTAACTTTAAATGCATCGGAATGTAACCTACTGTTTTAGAAGTCGACAAAATGGCATGCTAGACCCTGTAAACGCTCTAACAGACGATCTGAGACGTTTTGGATATCATTTCGTTAGTAGAAACGCTCTTAGATTTTTTTATTTTAGTAGCACCATTTCGGTGTCTTTGCGCGACTGCATAATGGCCTCAGAATGCTACTAGCAGTATTTAACATATTATAATTAATAGACAGTAATTGCAGAATTCTAAAGACTGTACACAATCAACTGTAAACTAACTTTAAATGCATCGGAATGGCACCTACTGTTTTAGAAGTCGACAAAATGGCATGCTAGACCCTGTAAACGCTCTAACAGACGATCTGAAACGTTTTGGGTATCATTTCGTTAGTAGACACGCTCTTAGATTTTTTTATTTTAGTAGTACTATTTCGGTGTCTTAGCGCGGCTGCATAATGGCCTCAGAATGCTACTAGCAGTATTTAACATATTATAATTAATAGACAGTAATTGCAGAATTCTAAAGACTGTACACAATCAACTGTAAACTAACTTTAAATGCATCGGAATGGCACCTACTGTTTTAGAAGTCGACAAAATGGCATGCTAGACCCTGTAAACGCTCTAACAGACGATCTGAGACGTTTTGGGTATCATTTCGTTAGTAGACACGCTCTTAGATTTTTTTATTTTAGTAGTACTATTTCGGTGTCTTAGCGCGGCTGCATAATGGCCTCAGAATGCTACTAGCAGCATGTAACATATTATAATTAATAGATAGTAATTGCAGAATGCTAAAGATTGTACAGAAACAAATGTACTCCAACTTTGAATGCAAAGGATTTGCAACTGATGTTTTAAAAGTAGAAAAAATTACATGCTAGAGCCTGTAAACGCTCTAACAGACGATCTGAGACGTTTTGGGTATCAGTCTGAGCGCGACTGCGTAATGGCCGCAGAATGTTACTAGCAGTATTTAACATATTATAATTAATAGACAGTAATTGCAGAATTCTAAAGACTGTACACAATCAACTGTAAACTAACTTTAAATGCATCGGAATGGCACCTACTGTTTTAGAAGTCGACAAAATGGCATGCTAGACCCTGTAAACGCTCTAACAGACGATCTGAGACGTTTTGGATATCATTTCGTTAGTAGAAACGCTCTTAGATTTTTTTATTTTAGTAGCACCATTTCGGTGTCTTTGCGCGACTGCATAATGGCCTCAGAATGCTACTAGCAGTATTTAACATATTATAATTAATAGACAGTAATTGCAGAATTCTAAAGACTGTACACAATCAACTGTAAACTAACTTTAAATGCATCGGAATGGCACCTATTGTTTTAGAAGTCGACAAAATGGCATGCTAGACCCTGTAAACGCTCTAACAGACGATCTGAGACGTTTTGGGTATCATTTCGTTAGTAGACACGCTCTTAGATTTTTTTATTTTAGTAGTACTATTTCGGTGTCTGAGCTCGGCTGCATAATGGCCTCAGAATGCTACTAGCAGCATGTAACATATTATAAATTATAGACAGTAATTTCAGAATGTTAAAGACTGTACAGAAACCACTGTAAACTAACTTTAAATGCATCGGAATGGCACCTACTGCTTTAGAAGTAGACAAAATGGCATGCTAGAGCCTGTAAATGCTCTAACAGAGGATCTGAGACTATTTGGTTATCATTTCGTTAGTAGAAACGCTCTTAGATTTTTTTATTTTAGTAGCACTATTTCGGTGTCTCTGCGCGAATGAATAATGGCCTCAGAATGCTACTAGCAGTATGTAACATATTATAATTAATAGACTGTAATTGCAGAATGCTAAAGACTGTACAGAAACAACAGTAAACTAACTTTAAATGCATCGGAGTGGCATCTACTGTTTTAGAAGAAGACGAAATGACATGCTAGAACCTGTAAACGCTCTGACAGACGTTCTGAGACGTTTTCGATATAATTTCGATAGTAGAAACTCTCTTAGATTTTTTTGTTTTAGTAGCATTATATCGCAGTCTGAGCTATTCTATAAATTTTGACTTTATTATAACTTCGCAGCTTTCTCTCGGCTGAACGATTGATCGTAAAAAAACTACAAATACTTAATGTGTAGGAAATTTTATCCTCTTCTATTTCATATAAATTTAACACTTACAAAATGGACTGTTTCCGTCTAACTTTAGAAATAGTCAAAATTTTGCTTTTTGCACAGTTTTTCCTGTGAAAAACGTGTTTCCGGTCAACATTTAAGTTGGAAAACCTAATAGTCGTGTACAGGGACGTAAACTACGCATACAACAAAATATCAAAGCTCTACCAAAACGTTTAGCTATTCTATAAATTTTGACTTTATTATAACTTCGCAGCTTTCTCTCGGCTGAACGATTGATCATAAAAAAAACTACAAATACTTAATGTGTAGGAAATTTTATCCTCTTCTATTTCATATAAGTTTAACACTTACAAAATGACTGTTTCCGTGTAACTTTAGAAAAAGTCAAAATTTTGCTTTCTGCACAGTTTTTCCTGTGAAAAACGTGTTTCCGGTCAACATTTAAGTTGGAAAACCTAATAGTCGTGTACAGAGACGTAAACTACGAATACAACAAAATATCAAAGTTCTACCAAAACGTTTAGCTATTTTATAAATTTTGACTTTATTATAACTTCGCAGTTTTCTCTCGGCTGAACGTTTGATCGTAAAAAAAACTACAAATACTTAATGTGTAGGAAATTTTATCCTCTTTTATTTCATATAAGTTTAACACTTACAAAATGGACTGTTTCCGTCTAACTTTAGAAAAAGTCAAAATTTTGTTTTTTGCACAGTTTTTCCTGTGAAAAACGTGTTTCCGGTCAACATTTAAGTTGGAAAACCTAATAGTCGTGTACAGAGACGTAAACTACGCATACAACAAAATATCAAAGCTCTACGAAAACGTTTAGCTATTCTATAAATTTTGACTTTATTATAACTTTGCAGCTTTCTCTCGGCTGAACGATTGATCGTAAAAAAAACTACAAATACTTAATGTGTAGGAAATTTTATCCTCTTCTATTTCATATAAGTTTAACACTTACAAAATGGACTGTTTCCGTCTAACTTTAGAAATAGTCAAAATTTTGCTTTTTGCACAGTTTTTCCTGTGAAAAACGTGTTTCCGGTCAACATTTAAGTTGGAAAACCTAATAGTCGTGTACAGGGACGTAAACTACGCATACAAAAAAAATATCAAAGTTCTACCAAAACGTTTAGCTATTTTACAAATTTTGACTTTATTATAACTTCGCAGTTTTCTCTCGGCTGAACGATTGATCGTAAAAAAAACTACAAATACTTAATGTGTAGGAAATTTTATCCTCTTCTATTTCATATAAGTTTAACAATTACAAAATCGACTGTTTCCGTCTAACTTTAGAAATAGTCAAAATTTTGCTTTTTGCACAGTTTTTCCTGGGAAAAACGTGTTTCCGGTCAACATTTAAGTTGGAAAACCTAATAGTCGTGTACAGAGACGTAAACTACGCATACAACAAAATACAAAAGCTCTACCAAAACGTCTAGCAATTTTATAAATTTTGACTTTATTGTAACTTTGCAGCTTTCTCGCAGCTGAACGATTGATCGTAAAAAAAACTACAAATACTTAATGTGTAGGAAATTTTATCCTCTTCTATTTCATATAAGTTTAACAATTACAAAATCGACTGTTTCCGTCTAACTTTAGAAAAAGTCAAAATTTTATTTTTTGCACAGTTTTTCCTGTGAAAAACGTGTTTCCGGTCAACATTTAAGTTGGAAAACCTAATAGTCGTGTACAGAGACGTAAACTACGCATACAACAAAATATCAAAGCTCTACGAAAACGTTTAGCTATTCTATAAATTTTGACTTTATTATAAATTTGCAGCTTTCTCTCGGCTGAACGATTGATCGTAAAAAAAACTACAAATACTTAATGTGTAGGAAATTTTATCCTCTTCTATTTCATATAAGTTTAACACTTACAAAATGGACTGTTTCCGTCTAACTTTAGAAATAGTCAAAATTTTGCTTTTTGCACAGTTTTTCCTGTGAAAAACGTATTTGTGGTCAACATTTAAGTTGGAAAACCTAATAGTCGTGTACAGGGACGTAAACTACGCATACAAAAAAAATATCAAAGTTCTACCAAAACGTTTAGCTATTTTATAAATTTTGACTTTATTATAACTTCGCAGTTTTCTCTCGGCTGAACGATTGATCGTAAAAAAAACTACAAATACTTAATGTGTAGGAAATTTTATCCTCTTCTATTTCATATAAGTTTAACAATTACAAAATGGACTGTTTCCGTCTAACTTTAGAAATAGTCAAAATTTTGCTTTTTGCACAGTTTTTCCTGTGAAAAACGTGTTTCCGGTCAACATTTAAGTTGGAAAACCTAATAGTCGTGTACAGAGACGTAAACTACGCATACAACAAAATATAAAAGCTCTACCAAAACGTCTAGCAATTTTATAAATTTTGACTTTATTGTAACTTTGCAGCTTTCTCGCAGCTGAACGATTGATCGTAAAAAAAACTACAAATACTTAATGTGTAGGAAATTTTATCCTCTTCTATTTCATATAAGTTTAACACTTACAAAATGACTGTTTCCGTGTAACTTTAGAAAAAGTCAAAATTTTTTTGTTGCACAGTTTTTCCTGTGAAAAACGTGTTTCCGGTCAACATTCTACTATTTCATATAAGTTTAACACTTACAAAATGACTGTTTCTGTGTAACTTTAGAAAAAATCAAAATTTTGCTTTTTGCACAGTTTTTCCTGTGAAAAACGTGTTTCCAGTCAACATTTAAGTTGGAAAACCTAATAGTCGTGTACAGGGACGTAAACTATGCATACAAAAAAAATCAAAGTTCTACCAAAACGTTTAGCTATTTTATAAATTTTGACTTTATTATAACTTCGCAGTTTTCTCTCGGCTGAACGATTGATCGTAAAAAAAACTACAAATACTTAATGTGTAGGAAATTTTATCCTCTTTTATTTCATATAAGTTTAACACTTACAAAATGGACTGTTTCCGTCTAACTTTAGAAAAAGTCAAAATTTTGTTTTTTGCACAGTTTTTCCTGTGAAAAACGTGTTTCCGGTCAACATTTAAGTTGGAAAACCTAATAGTCGTGTACAGAGACGTAAACTACGCATACAACAAAATATCAAAGCTCTACGAAAACGTTTAGCTATTCTATAAATTTTGACTTTATTATAACTTTGCAGCTTTCTCTCGGCTGAACGATTGATCGTAAAAAAAACTACAAATACTTAATGTGTAGGAAATTTTATCCTCTTCTATTTCATATAAGTTTAACAATTACAAAATGGACTGTTTCCGTCTAACTTTAGAAATAGTCAAAATTTTGCTTTTTGCACAGTTTTTCCTGTGAAAAACGTGTTTCCGGTCAACATTTAAGTTGGAAAACCTAATAGTCGTGTACAGAGACGTAAACTACGCATACAACAAAATATCAAAGCTCTACGAAAACGTTTAGCTATTCTATAAATTTTGACTTTATTATAACTTTGCAGCTTTCTCTCGGCTGAACGATTGATCGTAAAAAAAACTACAAATACTTAATGTGTAGGAAATTTTATCCTCTTCTATTTCATATAAGTTTAACAATTACAAAATGGACTGTTTCCGTCTAACTTTAGAAATAGTCAAAATTTTGCTTTTTGCACAGTTTTTCCTGTGAAAAACGTGTTTCCGGTCAACATTTAAGTTGGAAAACCTAATAGTCGTGTACAGAGACGTAAACTACGCATACAACAAAATATCAAAGCTCTACGAAAACGTTTAGCTATTCTATAAATTTTGACTTTATTATAACTTTGCAGCTTTCTCTCGGCTGAACGATTGATCGTAAAAAAAACTACAAATACTTAATGTGTAGGAAATTTTATCCTCTTCTATTTCATATAAGTTTAACAATTACAAAATGGACTGTTTCCGTCTAACTTTAGAAATAGTCAAAATTTTGCTTTTTGCACAGTTTTTCCTGTGAAAAACGTGTTTCCGGTCAACATTTAAGTTGGAAAACCTAATAGTCGTGTACAGAGACGTAAACTACGCATACAACAAAATATAAAAGCTCTACCAAAACGTCTAGCAATTTTATAAATTTTGACTTTATTGTAACTTTGCAGCTTTCTCGCAGCTGAACGATTGATCGTAAAAAAAACTACAAGTACTTAATGTGTAGGAAATTTTATCCTCTTCTATTTCATATAAGTTTAACACTTACAAAATGACTGTTTCCGTGTAACTTTAGAAAAAGTCAAAATTTTTTTGTTGCACAGTTTTTCCTGTGAAAAACGTGTTTCCGGTCAACATTCTACTATTTCATATAAGTTTAACACTTACAAAATGACTGTTTCTGTGTAACTTTAGAAAAAATCAAAATTTTGCTTTTTGCACAGTTTTTCCTGGGAAAAACGTGTTTCCAGTCAACATTTAAGTTGGAAAACCTAATAGTCGTGTACAGGGACGTAAACTATGCATACAAAAAAAATCAAAGTTCTACCAAAACGTTTAGCTATTTTATAAATTTTGACTTTATTATAACTTCGCAGTTTTCTCTCGGCTGAACGATTGATCGTAAAAAAAACTACAAATACTTAATGTGTAGGAAATTTTATCCTCTTTTATTTCATATAAGTTTAACACTTACAAAATGGACTGTTTCCGTCTAACTTTAGAAAAAGTCAAAATTTTGTTTTTTGCACAGTTTTTCCTGTGAAAAACGTGTTTCCGGTCAACATTTAAGTTGGAAAACCTAATAGTCGTGTACAGAGACGTAAACTACGCATACAACAAAATATCAAAGCTCTACGAAAACGTTTAGCTATTCTATAAATTTTGACTTTATTATAACTTTGCAGCTTTCTCTCGGCTGAACGATTGATCGTAAAAAAAACTACAAATACTTAATGTGTAGGAAATTTTATCCTCTTCTATTTCATATAAGTTTAACAATTACAAAATGGACTGTTTCCGTCTAACTTTAGAAATAGTCAAAATTTTGCTTTTTGCACAGTTTTTCCTGTGAAAAACGTGTTTCCGGTCAACATTTAAGTTGGAAAACCTAATAGTCGTGTACAGAGACGTAAACTACGCATACAACAAAATATCAAAGCTCTACGAAAACGTTTAGCTATTCTATAAATTTTGACTTTATTATAACTTCGCAGCTTTCTCTCGGCTGAACGATTGATCGTAAAAAAAACTACAAATACTTAATGTGTAGGAAACTTTATCCTCTTTTATTTCATATAAGTTTAACACTTACAAAATGACTGTTTCCGTGTAACTTTAGAAAAAATCAAAATTTAGTTTTTTGCACAGTTTTTCCTTAGAAAAGCGTGTTTCCGGTCAACATTTAAGTTGGAAAACCTAACAGTCGTGTACAGGGACGTATACTACGCATACAACAAAATATCAAAGCTCTACCAAAACGTTTAGCTATCCTATAAATTTTGACTTTATTATAACTTCGCAGCTTTCTCTCGGCTGAACGATTGATCGTAAAAAAAACTACAAATACTTAATGTGTAGGAAATTTTATCCTCTTCTATTTCATATAAGTTTAACACTTACAAAATGACTGTTTCCGTGTAACTTTAGAAAAAGTCAAAATTTTGCTTTTTGCACAGTTTTTCCTGTGAAAAACGTGTTTTCGGTCAACATTTAAGTTGGAAAACCTAATAGTCGTGTACAGGGACGTAAACTACGCATACAAAAAATATATCAAATTTCTTCCAAAACGTTTAGCTATTTTATAAATTTTGACTTTATTATAACTTCGCAGCTTTCTCTCGGCTGAACGATTGATCGTAAAAAAAACTACAAATACTTAATGTGTAGGAAACTTTATCCTCTTCTATTTCATATAAGTTTAACACTTACAAAATGGACTGTTTCCGTGTAACTTTAGAAAAAGTCAAAATTTTGTTTTTTGCACAGTTTTTCCTGTGAAAAACGTGTTTCCGGTCAACATTTAAGTTGGAAAACCTAATAGTCGTGTACATGGACGTATACTACGCATACAACAAAATATCAAAGCTCTACCAAAACGTTTAGCTATCCTATAAATTTTGACTTTATTATAACTTCGCAGCTTTCTCTCGGCTGAACGATTGATCGTAAAAAAAATTACAAGTACTTAGTGTGTAGGAAATTTTATCCTCTTCTATTTCATATAAGTTTAACACTTACAAAATGGACTGTTTCCGTCTAACTTTAGAAAAAGTCAAAATTTTGTTTTTTGCACAGTTTTTCCTGTGAAAAACGTATTTCCGGTCAACATTTAAGTTGGAAAACCCAATAGTCGTGTACAGGGACGTATACTACGCATACAACAAAATATCAAAGCTCTACCAAAACGTTTAGCTATCCTATAAATTTTGACTTTATTATAACTTCGCAGCTTTCTCTCGGCTGAACGATTGATCGTAAAAAAAACTACAAATACTTAATGTGTAGGAAATTTTATCCTCTTCTATTTCATATAAGTTTAACACTTACAAAATGACTGTTTCCGTGTAACTTTAGAAAAAGTCAAAATTTTGCTTTTTGCACAGTTTTTCCTGTGAAAAACGTGTTTCCGGTCAACATTTAAGTTGGAAAACCTAATAGTCGTGTACAGGGACGTAAACTACGCATACAAAAAATATATCAAAGTTCTACCAAAACGTTTAGCTATTTTATAAATTTTGACTTTATTATAACTTCGCAGTTTTCTCTCGGCTGAACGATTGATCGTAAAAAAAACTACAAATACTTAATGTGTAGGAAATTTTATCCTCTTTTATTTCATATAAGTTTAACACTTACAAAATGGACTGTTTCCGTCTAACTTTAGAAAAAGTCAAAATTTTGTTTTTTGCACAGTTTTTCCTGTGAAAAACGTGTTTCCGGTCAACATTTAAGTTGGAAAACCTAATAGTCGTGTACAGAGACGTAAACTACGCATACAACAAAATATCAAAGCTCTACGAAAACGTTTAGCTATTCTATAAATTTTGACTTTATTATAACTTTGCAGCTTTCTCTCGGCTGAACGATTGATCGTAAAAAAAACTACAAATACTTAATGTGTAGGAAATTTTATCCTCTTCTATTTCATATAAGTTTAACAATTACAAAATGGACTGTTTCCGTCTAACTTTAGAAATAGTCAAAATTTTGCTTTTTGCACAGTTTTTCCTGTGAAAAACGTGTTTCCGGTCAACATTTAAGTTGGAAAACCTAATAGTCGTGTACAGAGACGTAAACTACGCATACAACAAAATATCAAAGCTCTACGAAAACGTTTAGCTATTCTATAAATTTTGACTTTATTATAACTTTGCAGCTTTCTCTCGGCTGAACGATTGATCGTAAAAAAAACTACAAATACTTAATGTGTAGGAAATTTTATCCTCTTCTATTTCATATAAGTTTAACACTTACAAAATGGACTGTTTCCGTCTAACTTTAGAAATAGTCAAAATTTTGCTTTTTGCACAGTTTTTCCTGTGAAAAACGTGTTTCCGGTCAAGATTTAAGTTGGAAAACCTAACAGTCGTGTACAGGGACGTATACTACGCATACAACAAAATATCAAAGCTCTACCAAAACGTTTAGCTATTCTATAAATTTTGACTTTATTATAACTTCGCAGCTTTCTCTCGGCTGAACGATTGATCGTAAAAAAAACTGCAAATACTTAATGTGTAGGAAATTGTATCCTCTTCTATTTCATATAAGTTTAACACTTACAAAATGGACTGTTTCCGTGTAACTTTAGAAAAAGTCAAAATTTTGTTTTTTGCACAGTTTTTCCTGTGAAAAACGTGTTTCCGGTCAACATTTAAGTTGGAAAACCTAATAGTCGTGTACAGGGACGTATACTACGCATACAAAAAATATATCAAAGTTCTTCCAAAACGTTTAGCTATTTTATAAATTTTGACTTTATTATAACTTCGCAGCTTTCTCTCGGCTGAACGATTGATCGTAAAAAAAACTACAAATACTTAATGTGTAGGAAACTTTATCCTCTTTTATTTCATATAAGTTTAACACTTACAAAATGACTGTTTCCGTGTAACTTTAGAAAAAATCAAAATTTAGTTTTTTGCACAGTTTTTCCTTTGAAAAGCGTGTTTCCGGTCAACATTTAAGTTGGAAAACCTAACAGTCGTGTACAGGGACGTATACTACGCATACAACAAAATATCAAAGCTCTACCAAAACGTTTAGCTATCCTATAAATTTTGACTTTATTATAACTTCGCAGCTTTCTCTCGGCTGAACGATTGATCGTAAAAAAAACTACAAATACTTAATGTGTAGGAAATTTTATCCTCTTCTATTTCATATAAGTTTAACACTTACAAAATGACTGTTTCCGTGTAACTTTAGAAAAAGTCAAAATTTTGCTTTTTGCACAGTTTTTCCTGTGAAAAACGTGTTTCCGGTCAACATTTAAGTTGGAAAACCTAATAGTCGTGTACAGGGACGTAAACTACGCATACAAAAAATATATCAAAGTTCTTCCAAAACGTTTAGCTATTTTATAAATTTTGACTTTATTATAACTTCGCAGCTTTCTCTCGGCTGAACGATTGATCGTAAAAAAAACTACAAATACTTAATGTGTAGGAAACTTTATCCTCTTTTATTTCATATAAGTTTAACACTTACAAAATGACTGTTTCCGTGTAACTTTAGAAAAAATCAAAATTTAGTTTTTTGCACAGTTTTTCCTTAGAAAAGCGTGTTTCCGGTCAACATTTAAGTTGGAAAACCTAACAGTCGTGTACAGGGACGTATACTACGCATACAACAAAATATCAAAGCTCTACCAAAACGTTTAGCTATCCTATAAATTTTGACTTTATTATAACTTCGCAGCTTTCTCTCGGCTGAACGATTGATCGTAAAAAAACTACAAATACTTAATGTGTAGGAAATTTTATCCTCTTCTATTTCATATAAGTTTAACACTTACAAAATGACTGTTTCCGTGTAACTTTAGAAAAAGTCAAAATTTTGCTTTTTGCACAGTTTTTCCTGTGAAAAACGTGTTTTCGGTCAACATTTAAGTTGGAAAACCTAATAGTCGTGTACAGGGACGTAAACTACGCATACAAAAAATATATCAAATTTCTTCCAAAACGTTTAGCTATTTTATAAATTTTGACTTTATTATAACTTCGCAGCTTTCTCTCGGCTGAACGATTGATCGTAAAAAAAACTACAAATACTTAATGTGTAGGAAACTTTATCCTCTTCTATTTCATATAAGTTTAACACTTACAAAATGGACTGTTTCCGTGTAACTTTAGAAAAAGTCAAAATTTTGTTTTTTGCACAGTTTTTCCTGTGAAAAACGTGTTTCCGGTCAACATTTAAGTTGGAAAACCTAATAGTCGTGTACATGGACGTATACTACGCATACAACAAAATATCAAAGCTCTACCAAAACGTTTAGCTATCCTATAAATTTTGACTTTATTATAACTTCGCAGCTTTCTCTCGGCTGAACGATTGATCGTAAAAAAAATTACAAGTACTTAGTGTGTAGGAAATTTTATCCTCTTCTATTTCATATAAGTTTAACACTTACAAAATGGACTGTTTCCGTCTAACTTTAGAAAAAGTCAAAATTTTGTTTTTTGCACAGTTTTTCCTGTGAAAAACGTATTTCCGGTCAACATTTAAGTTGGAAAACCCAATAGTCGTGTACAGGGACGTATACTACGCATACAACAAAATATCAAAGCTCTACCAAAACGTTTAGCTATCCTATAAATTTTGACTTTATTATAACTTCGCAGCTTTCTCTCGGCTGAACGATTGATCGTAAAAAAAACTACAAATACTTAATGTGTAGGAAATTTTATCCTCTTCTATTTCATATAAGTTTAACACTTACAAAATGACTGTTTCCGTGTAACTTTAGAAAAAGTCAAAATTTTGCTTTTTGCACAGTTTTTCCTGTGAAAAACGTGTTTCCGGTCAACATTTAAGTTGGAAAACCTAATAGTCGTGTACAGGGACGTAAACTACGCATACAAAAAATATATCAAAGTTCTACCAAAACGTTTAGCTATTTTATAAATTTTGACTTTATTATAACTTCGCAGTTTTCTCTCGGCTGAACGATTGATCGTAAAAAAAACTACAAATACTTAATGTGTAGGAAATTTTATCCTCTTTTATTTCATATAAGTTTAACACTTACAAAATGGACTGTTTCCGTCTAACTTTAGAAAAAGTCAAAATTTTGTTTTTTGCACAGTTTTTCCTGTGAAAAACGTGTTTCCGGTCAACATTTAAGTTGGAAAACCTAATAGTCGTGTACAGAGACGTAAACTACGCATACAACAAAATATCAAAGCTCTACGAAAACGTTTAGCTATTCTATAAATTTTGACTTTATTATAACTTTGCAGCTTTCTCTCGGCTGAACGATTGATCGTAAAAAAAACTACAAATACTTAATGTGTAGGAAATTTTATCCTCTTCTATTTCATATAAGTTTAACAATTACAAAATGGACTGTTTCCGTCTAACTTTAGAAATAGTCAAAATTTTGCTTTTTGCACAGTTTTTCCTGTGAAAAACGTGTTTCCGGTCAACATTTAAGTTGGAAAACCTAATAGTCGTGTACAGAGACGTAAACTACGCATACAACAAAATATCAAAGCTCTACGAAAACGTTTAGCTATTCTATAAATTTTGACTTTATTATAACTTTGCAGCTTTCTCTCGGCTGAACGATTGATCGTAAAAAAAACTACAAATACTTAATGTGTAGGAAATTTTATCCTCTTCTATTTCATATAAGTTTAACACTTACAAAATGGACTGTTTCCGTCTAACTTTAGAAATAGTCAAAATTTTGCTTTTTGCACAGTTTTTCCTGTGAAAAACGTGTTTCCGGTCAAGATTTAAGTTGGAAAACCTAACAGTCGTGTACAGGGACGTATACTACGCATACAACAAAATATCAAAGCTCTACCAAAACGTTTAGCTATTCTATAAATTTTGACTTTATTATAACTTCGCAGCTTTCTCTCGGCTGAACGATTGATCGTAAAAAAAACTGCAAATACTTAATGTGTAGGAAATTGTATCCTCTTCTATTTCATATAAGTTTAACACTTACAAAATGGACTGTTTCCGTGTAACTTTAGAAAAAGTCAAAATTTTGTTTTTTGCACAGTTTTTCCTGTGAAAAACGTGTTTCCGGTCAACATTTAAGTTGGAAAACCTAATAGTCGTGTACAGGGACGTATACTACGCATACAAAAAATATATCAAAGTTCTTCCAAAACGTTTAGCTATTTTATAAATTTTGACTTTATTATAACTTCGCAGCTTTCTCTCGGCTGAACGATTGATCGTAAAAAAAACTACAAATACTTAATGTGTAGGAAACTTTATCCTCTTTTATTTCATATAAGTTTAACACTTACAAAATGACTGTTTCCGTGTAACTTTAGAAAAAATCAAAATTTAGTTTTTTGCACAGTTTTTCCTTTGAAAAGCGTGTTTCCGGTCAACATTTAAGTTGGAAAACCTAACAGTCGTGTACAGGGACGTATACTACGCATACAACAAAATATCAAAGCTCTACCAAAACGTTTAGCTATCCTATAAATTTTGACTTTATTATAACTTCGCAGCTTTCTCTCGGCTGAACGATTGATCGTAAAAAAAACTACAAATACTTAATGTGTAGGAAATTTTATCCTCTTCTATTTCATATAAGTTTAACACTTACAAAATGACTGTTTCCGTGTAACTTTAGAAAAAGTCAAAATTTTGCTTTTTGCACAGTTTTTCCTGTGAAAAACGTGTTTCCGGTCAACATTTAAGTTGGAAAACCTAATAGTCGTGTACAGGGACGTAAACTACGCATACAAAAAATATATCAAATTTCTTCCAAAACGTTTAGCTATTTTATAAATTTTGACTTTATTATAACTTCGCAGCTTTCTCTCGGCTGAACGATTGATCGTAAAAAAAACTACAAATACTTAATGTGTAGGAAACTTTATCCTCTTCTATTTCATATAAGTTTAACACTTACAAAATGGACTGTTTCCGTGTAACTTTAGAAAAAGTCAAAATTTTGTTTTTTGCATATAAGTTCATATAAGTTTAACACTTACAAAATGACTGTTTCCGTGTAACTTTAGAAAAAATCAAAATTTAGTTTTTTGCACAGTTTTTCCTTTGAAAAACGTGTTTCCGGTCAACATTTAAGTTGGAAAACCTAATAGTCGTGTACAGAGACGTAAACTACGCATACAACAAAATATCAAAGCTCTACGAAAACGTTTAGCTATTCTATAAATTTTGACTTTATTATAACTTTGCAGCTTTCTCTCGGCTGAACGATTGATCGTAAAAAAAACTACAAATACTTAATGTGTAGGAAATTTTATCCTCTTCTATTTCATATAAGTTTAACACTTACAAAATGGACTGTTTCCGTCTAACTTTAGAAATAGTCAAAATTTTGCTTTTTGCACAGTTTTTCCTGTGAAAAACGTGTTTCCGGTCAAGATTTAAGTTGGAAAACCTAACAGTCGTGTACAGGGACGTATACTACGCATACAACAAAATATCAAAGCTCTACCAAAACGTTTAGCTATTCTATAAATTTTGACTTTATTATAACTTCGCAGCCTTCTCTCGGCTGAACGATTGATCGTAAAAAAAACTGCAAATACTTAATGTGTAGGAAATTGTATCCTCTTCTATTTCATATAAGTTTAACACTTACAAAATGGACTGTTTCCGTGTAACTTTAGAAAAAGTCAAAATTTTGTTTTTTGCACAGTTTTTCCTGTGAAAAACGTGTTTCCGGTCAACATTTAAGTTGGAAAACCTAATAGTCGTGTACAGGGACGTATACTACGCATACAAAAAATATATCAAAGTTCTTCCAAAACGTTTAGCTATTTTATAAATTTTGACTTTATTATAACTTCGCAGCTTTCTCTCGGCTGAACGATTGATCGTAAAAAAAACTACAAATACTTAATGTGTAGGAAACTTTATCCTCTTTTATTTCATATAAGTTTAACACTTACAAAATGACTGTTTCCGTGTAACTTTAGAAAAAATCAAAATTTAGTTTTTTGCACAGTTTTTCCTTTGAAAAGCGTGTTTCCGGTCAACATTTAAGTTGGAAAACCTAACAGTCGTGTACAGGGACGTATACTACGCATACAACAAAATATCAAAGCTCTACCAAAACGTTTAGCTATCCTATAAATTTTGACTTTATTATAACTTCGCAGCTTTCTCTCGGCTGAACGATTGATCGTAAAAAAAACTACAAATACTTAATGTGTAGGAAATTTTATCCTCTTCTATTTCATATAAGTTTAACACTTACAAAATGACTGTTTCCGTGTAACTTTAGAAAAAGTCAAAATTTTGCTTTTTGCACAGTTTTTCCTGTGAAAAACGTGTTTCCGGTCAACATTTAAGTTGGAAAACCTAATAGTCGTGTACAGGGACGTAAACTACGCATACAAAAAATATATCAAATTTCTTCCAAAACGTTTAGCTATTTTATAAATTTTGACTTTATTATAACTTCGCAGCTTTCTCTCGGCTGAACGATTGATCGTAAAAAAAACTACAAATACTTAATGTGTAGGAAACTTTATCCTCTTCTATTTCATATAAGTTTAACACTTACAAAATGGACTGTTTCCGTGTAACTTTAGAAAAAGTCAAAATTTTGTTTTTTGCACAGTTTTTCCTGTGAAAAACGTGTTTCCGGTCAACATTTAAGTTGGAAAACCTAATAGTCGTGTACATGGACGTATACTACGCATACAACAAAATATCAAAGCTCTACCAAAACGTTTAGCTATCCTATAAATTTTGACTTTATTATAACTTCGCAGCTTTCTCTCGGCTGAACGATTGATCGTAAAAAAAATTACAAGTACTTAGTGTGTAGGAAATTTTATCCTCTTCTATTTCATATAAGTTTAACACTTACAAAATGGACTGTTTCCGTCTAACTTTAGAAAAAGTCAAAATTTTGTTTTTTGCACAGTTTTTCCTGTGAAAAACGTATTTCCGGTCAACATTTAAGTTGGAAAACCCAATAGTCGTGTACAGGGACGTATACTACGCATACAACAAAATATCAAAGCTCTACCAAAACGTTTAGCTATCCTATAAATTTTGACTTTATTATAACTTCGCAGCTTTCTCTCGGCTGAACGATTGATCGTAAAAAAAACTACAAATACTTAATGTGTAGGAAATTTTATCCTCTTCTATTTCATATAAGTTTAACACTTACAAAATGACTGTTTCCGTGTAACTTTAGAAAAAGTCAAAATTTTGCTTTTTGCACAGTTTTTCCTGTGAAAAACGTGTTTCCGGTCAACATTTAAGTTGGAAAACCTAATAGTCGTGTACAGGGACGTAAACTACGCATACAAAAAATATATCAAATTTCTTCCAAAACGTTTAGCTATTTTATAAATTTTGACTTTATTATAACTTCGCAGCTTTCTCTCGGCTGAACGATTGATCGTAAAAAAAACTACAAATACTTAATGTGTAGGAAACTTTATCCTCTTCTATTTCATATAAGTTTAACACTTACAAAATGGACTGTTTCCGTGTAACTTTAGAAAAAGTCAAAATTTTGTTTTTTGCACAGTTTTTCCTGTGAAAAACGTGTTTCCGGTCAACATTTAAGTTGGAAAACCTAATAGTCGTGTACATGGACGTATACTACGCATACAACAAAATATCAAAGCTCTACCAAAACGTTTAGCTATCCTATAAATTTTGACTTTATTATAACTTCGCAGCTTTCTCTCGGCTGAACGATTGATCGTAAAAAAAATTACATGTACTTAGTGTGTAGGAAATTTTATCCTCTTCTATTTCATATAAGTTTAACACTTACAAAATGGACTGTTTCCGTCTAACTTTAGAAAAAGTCAAAATTTTGTTTTTTGCACAGTTTTTCCTGTGAAAAACGTGTTTCCGGTCAACATTTAAGTTGGAAAACCCAATAGTCGTGTACAGGGACGTATACTACGCATACAACAAAATATCAAAGCTCTACCAAAACGTTTAGCTATTCTATAAATTTTGACTTTATTATAACTTCGCAGCTTTCTCTCGGCTGAACGATTGATCGTAAAAAAAACTACAAATACTTAATGTGTAGGAAATTGTATTCTTTTCTATTTCATATAAGTTTAACACTTACAAAATGGACTGTTTCCGTCTAACTTTAGAAAAAGTCAAAATTTTGTTTTTTGCACAGTTTTTCTGTGAAAAACGTGTTTCCGGTCAACATTTAAGTTGGAAAACCTAATAGTCGTGTACAGGAACGTAAACTACGCATACACAAAAAATATCAAAGCTCTACCAAACATTTAGCTATTTTATAAATTTTGACTTTATCATAACTTCCCAGCTTTCTCTCGGCTGAACGATTGATCGTAAAAAAAAACTACAAATACTTAATGTGTAGGAAATTTTATCCTCTTCTATTTCATATAAGTTTAACACTTACAAAATGGACTGTTTCCGTGTAACTTTAGAAAAAGTCAAAATTTTGTTTTTTGCACAGTTTTTCCTGTGAAAAACGTGTTTCCGGTCAACATTTAAGTTGGAAAACCCAATAGTCGTGTACAGGGACGTATACTACGCATACAACAAAATATCAAAGCTCTACCAAAACGTTTAGTTATTCTATAAATTTTGACTTTATTATAACTTCGCAGCTTTCTCTCGGCTGAACGATTGATCGTAAAAAAAACTACAAATACTTAATGTGTAGGAAATTTTATCCTCTTCTATTTCATATAAGTTTAACACTTACAAAATGGACTGTTTCCGTCTAACTTTAGAAAAAGTCAAAATTTTGTTTTTTGCACAGTTTTTCCTGTGAAAAACGTGTTTCCGGTCAACATTTAAGTTGGAAAACCCAATAGTCGTGTACAGGGACGTATACTACGCATACAACAAAATATCAAAGCTCTACCAAAACGTTTAGCTATTCTATAAATTTTGACTTTATTATAACTTCGCAGCTTTCTCTCGGCTGAACGATTGATCGTAAAAAAAACTACAAATACTGAATGTGTAGGAAATTGTATTCGTTTCTATTTCATATAAGTTTAACACTTACAAAATGGACTGTTTCCGTCTAACTTTAGAAAAAGTCAAAATTTTGTTTTTTGCACAGTTTTTCCTGTGAAAAACGTGTTTTCGGTCAACATTTAAGTTGGAATACCTAATAGTCGTGTACAGGAACGTAAACTACGCATACAAAAAAAATATCAAAGCTCTACCAAACATTTAGCTATTTTATAAATTTTGACTTTATCATAACTTCCCAGCTTTCTCTCGGCTGAACGATTGATCGTAAAAAAAACTACAAATACTGAATGTGTAGGAAATTGTATTCTTTTCTATTTCATATAAGTTTAACACTTACAAAATGGACTGTTTCCGTCTAACTTTAGAAAAAGTCAAAATTTTGTTTTTTGCACAGTTTTTCCTGTGAAAAACGTGTTTCCGGTCAACATTTAAGTTGGAAAACCTAATAGTCGTGTACAGGGACGTAAACTACGCATACAAAAAAATATCAAAGTTCTTCCAAAACTTTTAGCTATTTTATAAATTTTGACTTTATTATAACTTCGCAGCTTTCTCTCGGCTGAACGATTGATCGTAAAAAAAACTACAAATACTTAATGTGTAGGAAACTTTATCCTCTTCTATTTCATATAATTTTAACACTTACAAATTGGACTGTTTCCGTCTAACGTTAGAAAAAGTCAAAATTTTGTTTTTTGCACAGTTTTTCCTGTGAAAAACGTGTTTCCGGTCAACATTTAAGTTGGAAAACCCAATAGTCGTGTACAGGGACGTATACTAAGCATACAACAAAATATCAAAGCTCTACCAAAACGTTTAGCTATTTTACAAATTTTGACTTTATTATAACTTTGCAGCTTCCTCTCGGCTGAACGATTGATCGTAAAAAAAACCACAAATACTTAATGTGTAGGAAACTTTATCCTCTTCTATTTCATATAAGTTTAACACTTACAAAATGGACTGTTTCCGTCTAACTTTAGAAAAAGTCAAAATTTTGTTTTTTGCACAGTTTTTCCTGTGAAAAACGTGTTTCCGGTCAACATTTAAGTTGGAAAACCCAATAGTCGTGTACAGGGACGTATACTACGCATACAACAAAATATCAAAGCTCTACCAAAACGTTTAGCTATTCTATAAATTTTGACTTTATTATAACTTCGCAGCTTTCTCTCGGCTGAACGATTGATCGTAAAAAAAACTACAAATACTGAATGTGTAGGAAATTGTATTCGTTTCTATTTCATATAAGTTTAACACTTACAAAATGGACTGTTTCCGTCTAACTTTAGAAAAAGTCAAAATTTTGTTTTTTGCACAGTTTTTCCTGTGAAAAACGTGTTTTCGGTCAACATTTAAGTTGGAATACCTAATAGTCGTGTACAGGAACGTAAACTACGCATACAAAAAAAATATCAAAGCTCTACCAAACATTTAGCTATTTTATAAATTTTGACTTTATCATAACTTCCCAGCTTTCTCTCGGCTGAACGATTGATCGTAAAAAAAACTACAAATACTGAATGTGTAGGAAATTGTATTCTTTTCTATTTCATATAAGTTTAACACTTACAAAATGGACTGTTTCCGTCTAACTTTAGAAAAAGTCAAAATTTTGTTTTTTGCACAGTTTTTCCTGTGAAAAACGTGTTTCCGGTCAACATTTAAGTTGGAAAACCTAATAGTCGTGTACAGGGACGTAAACTACGCATACAAAAAAATATCAAAGTTCTTCCAAAACTTTTAGCTATTTTATAAATTTTGACTTTATTATAACTTCGCAGCTTTCTCTCGGCTGAACGATTGATCGTAAAAAAAACTACAAATACTTAATGTGTAGGAAACTTTATCCTCTTCTATTTCATATAATTTTAACACTTACAAATTGGACTGTTTCCGTCTAACGTTAGAAAAAGTCAAAATTTTGTTTTTTGCACAGTTTTTCCTGTGAAAAACGTGTTTCCGGTCAACATTTAAGTTGGAAAACCCAATAGTCGTGTACAGGGACGTATACTAAGCATACAACAAAATATCAAAGCTCTACCAAAACGTTTAGCTATTTTACAAATTTTGACTTTATTATAACTTTGCAGCTTCCTCTCGGCTGAACGATTGATCGTAAAAAAAACCACAAATACTTAATGTGTAGGAAACTTTATCCTCTTCTATTTCATATAAGTTTAACACTTACAAAATGGACTGTTTCCGTCTAACTTTAGAAAAAGTCAAAATTTTGTTTTTTGCACAGTTTTTCCTGTGAAAAACGTGTTTCCGGTCAACATTTAAGTTGGAAAACCTAATAGTCGTGTACAGGAACGTAAACTACGCATACAAAAAAAATATCAAAGCTCTACCAAACATTTAGCTATTTTATAAATTTTGACTTTATCATAACTTCCCAGCTTTCTCTCGGCTGAACGATTGATCGTAAAAAAAACTACAAATACTGAATGTGTAGGAAATTGTATTCTTTTCTATTTCATATAAGTTTAACACTTACAAAATGGACTGTTTCCGTCTAACTTTAGAAAAAGTCAAAATTTTGTTTTTTGCACAGTTTTTCCTGTGAAAAACGTGTTTCCGGTCAACATTTAAGTTGGAAAACCTAATAGTCGTGTACAGAGACGTAAACTACGCATACAACAAAATATCAAAGCTCTACGAAAACGTTTAGCTATTCTATAAATTTTGACTTTATTATAACTTTGCAGCTTTCTCTCGGCTGAACGATTGATCGTAAAAAAACTACAAATACTTAATGTGTAGGAAATTTTATCCTCTTCTATTTCATATAAGTTTAACACTTACAAAATGGACTGTTTCCGTCTAACTTTAGAAATAGTCAAAATTTTGCTTTTTGCACAGTTTTTCTTGTGAAAAACGTGTTTCCGGTCAACATTTAAGTTGGAAAACCTAATAGTCGTGTACAGAGACGTAAACTACGCATACAACAAAATATCAAAGCTCTACGAAAACGTTTAGCTATTCTATAAATTTTGACTTTATTGTAACTTTGCAGCTTTCTCGCAGCTGAACGATTGATCGTAAAAAAAACTACAAATACTTAATGTGTAGGAAATTTTATCCTCTTCTATTTCATATAAGTTTAACAATTACAAAATGGACTGTTTCCGTCTAACTTTAGAAATAGTCAAAATTTTGCTTTTTGCACAGGTTTTCTTGTGAAAAACGTGTTTCCGGTCAACATTTAAGTTGGAAAACCTAATAGTCGTGTACAGAGACGTAAACTACGCATACAACAAAATATAAAAGGTCTACCAAAACGTCTAGCAATTTTATAAATTTTTTACTTTATTGTAACTTTGCAGCTTTCTCGCAGCTGAACGATTGATCGTAAAAAAAACTACAAGTACTTAATGTGTAGGAAATTTTATCCTCTTCTATTTCATATAAGTTTAACACTTACAAAATGACTGTTTCCGTGTAACTTTAGAAAAAGTCAAAATTTTTTTGTTGCACAGTTTTTCCTGTGAAAAACGTGTTTCCGGTCAACATTCTACTATTTCATATAAGTTTAACACTTACAAAATGACTGTTTCTGTGTAACTTTAGAAAAAATCAAAATTTTGCTTTTTGCACAGTTTTTCCTGTGAAAAACGTGTTTCCAGTCAACATTTAAGTTGGAAAACCTAATAGTCGTGTACAGGGACGTAAACTATGCATACAAAAAAAATCAAAGTTCTACCAAAACGTTTAGCTATTTTATAAATTTTGACTTTATTATAACTTCGCAGTTTTCTCTCGGCTGAACGATTGATCGTAAAAAAAACTACAAATACTTAATGTGTAGGAAATTTTATCCTCTTTTATTTCATATAAGTTTAACACTTACAAAATGGACTGTTTCCGTCTAACTTTAGAAAAAGTCAAAATTTTGTTTTTTGCACAGTTTTTCCTTTGAAAAACGTGTTTCCGGTCAACATTTAAGTTGGAAAACCTAATAGTCGTGTACAGAGACGTAAACTACGCATACAACAAAATATCAAAGCTCTACGAAAACGTTTAGCTATTCTATAAATTTTGACTTTATTATAACTTCGCAGTTTTCTCTCGGCTGAACGATTGATCGTAAAAAAAACTACAAATACTTAATGTGTAGGAAATTTTATCCTCTTCTATTTCATATAAGTTTAACAATTACAAAATGGACTGTTTCCGTCTAACTTTAGAAATAGTCAAAATTTTGCTTTTTGCACAGTTTTTCCTGTGAAAAACGTGTTTCCGGTCAACATTTAAGTTGGAAAACCTAATAGTCGTGTACAGAGACGTAAACTACGCATACAACAAAATATAAAAGCTCTACCAAAACGTCTAGCAATTTTATAAATTTTGACTTTATTGTAACTTTGCAGCTTTCTCGCAGCTGAACGATTGATCGTAAAAAAAACTACAAGTACTTAATGTGTAGGAAATTTTATCCTCTTCTATTTCATATAAGTTTAACACTTACAAAATGACTGTTTCCGTGTAACTTTAGAAAAAGTCAAAATTTTTTTGTTGCACAGTTTTTCCGGTGAAAAACGTGTTTCCGGTCAACATTCTACTATTTCATATAAGTTTAACACTTACAAAATGACTGTTTCTGTGTAACTTTAGAAAAAATCAAAATTTTGCTTTTTGCACAGTTTTTCCTGTGAAAAACGTGTTTCCAGTCAACATTTAAGTTGGAAAACCTAATAGTCGTGTACAGGGACGTAAACTATGCATACAAAAAAAATCAAAGTTCTACCAAAACGTTTAGCTATTTTATAAATTTTGACTTTATTATAACTTCGCAGTTTTCTCTCGGCTGAACGATTGATCGTAAAATAAACTACAAATACTTAATGTGTAGGAAATTTTATCCTCTTTTATTTCATATAAGTTTAACACTTACAAAATGGACTGTTTCCGTCTAACTTTAGAAAAAGTCAAAATTTTGTTTTTTGCACAGTTTTTCCTGTGAAAAACGTGTTTCCGGTCAACATTTAAGTTGGAAAACCTAATAGTCGTGTACAGAGACGTAAACTACGCATACAACAAAATATCAAAGCTCTACGAAAACGTTTAGCTATTCTATAAATTTTGACTTTATTATAACTTTGCAGCTTTCTCTCGGCTGAAAGATTGATCGTAAAAAAAACTACAAATACTTAATGTGTAGGAAATTTTATCCTCTTCTATTTCATATAAGTTTAACAATTACAAAATGGACTGTTTCCGTCTAACTTTAGAAATAGTCAAAATTTTGCTTTTTGCACAGTTTTTCCTGTGAAAAACGAGTTTCCGGTCAACATTTAAGTTGGAAAACCTAATAGTCGTGTACAGAGACGTAAACTACGCATACAACAAAATATCAAAGTTCTATCAAAACGTTTAGCTATTTTATAAATTTTGACTTTATTATAACTTCGCAGTTTTCTCTCGGCTGAACGATTGATCGTAAAATAAACTACAAATACTTAATGTGTAGGAAATTTTATCCTCTTTTATTTCATATAAGTTTAACACTTACAAAATGGACTGTTTCCGTCTAACTTTAGAAAAAGTCAAAATTTTGTTTTTTGCACAGTTTTTCCTGTGAAAAATGTGTTTCCGGCCAACATTTAAGTTGGAAAACCTAATAGTCGTGTACAGAAACGTAAACTACGCATACAACAAAATATCAAAGCTCTACGAAAACGTTTAGCTATTCTATAAATTTTGACTTTATTATAACTTTGCAGCTTTCTCTCGGCTGAACGATTGATCGTAAAAAAAACTACAAATACTTAATGTGTAGGAAATTTTATCCTCTTCTATTTCATATAAGTTTAACACTTACAAAATGGACTGTTTCCGTCTAACTTTAGAAATAGTCAAAATTTTGCTTTTTGCACAGTTTTTCCTGTGAAAAACGTGTTTCCGGTCAACATTTAAGTTGGAAAACCTAATAGTCGTGTACAGAGACGTAAACTACGCATACAACAAAATATCAAAGCTCTACCAAAACGTTTAGCTATTCTATAAATTTTGACTTTATTATAACTTCGCAGCTTTCTCTCGGCTGAACGATTGATCATAAAAAAAACTACAAATACTTAATGTGTAGGAAATTTTATCCTCTTCTATTTCATATAAGTTTAACACTTACAAAATGACTGTTTCCGTGTAACTTTAGAAAAAGTCAAAATTTTGCTTTTTGCACAGTTTTTCCTGTGAAAAACGTGTTTCCGGTCAACATTTAAGTTGGAAAACCTAATAGTCGTGTACAGAGACGTAAACTACGCATACAACAAAATATCAAAGCTCTACGAAAACGTTTAGCTATTCTATAAATTTTGACTTTATTATAACTTTGCAGCTTTCTCTCGGCTGAACGATTGATCGTAAAAAAAACTACAAATACTTAATGTGTAGGAAATTTTATCCTCTTTTATTTCATATAAGTTTAACACTTACAAAATGGACTGTTTCCGTCTAACTTTAGAAAAAGTCAAAATTTTGTTTTTTGCACAGTTTTTCCTGTGAAAAACGTGTTTCCGGTCAACATTTAAGTTGGAAAACCTAATAGTCGTGTACAGAGACGTAAACTACGCATACAACAAAATATCAAAGCTCTACGAAAACGTTTAGCTATTCTATAAATTTTGACTTTATTATAACTTTGCAGCTTTCTCTCGGCTGAACGATTGATCGTAAAAAAAACTACAAATACTGAATGTGTAGGAAATTTTATCCTCTTCTATTTCATATAAGTTTAACACTTACAAAATGGACTGTTTCCGTCTAACTTTAGAAATAGTCAAAATTTTGCTTTTTGCACAGTTTTTCCTGTGAAAAACGTATTTGCGGTCAACATTTAAGTTGGAAAACCTAATAGTCGTGTACAGGGACGTAAACTACGCATACAAAAAAAATATCAAAGTTCTACCAAAACGTTTAGCTATTTTATAAATTTTGACTTTATTATAACTTCGCAGTTTTCTCTCGGCTGAACGATTGATCGTAAAAAAAACTACAAATACTTAATGTGTAGGAAATTTTATCCTCTTCTATTTCATATAAGCTTAACAATTACAAAATGGACTGTTTCCGTCTAACTTTAGAAATAGTCAAAATTTTGCTTTTTGCACAGTTTTTCCTGTGAAAAACGTGTTTCCGGTCAACATTTAAGTTGGAAAACCTAATAGTCGTGTACAGAGACGTAAACTACGCATACAACAAAATATAAAAGCTCTACCAAAACGTCTAGCAATTTTATAAATTTTGACTTTATTGTAACTTTGCAGCTTTCTCGCAGCTGAACGATTGATCGTAAAAAAAACTACAAGTACTTAATGTGTAGGAAATTTTATCCTCTTCTATTTCATATAAGTTTAACACTTACAAAATGACTGTTTCCGTGTAACTTTAGAAAAAGTCAAAATTTTTTTGTTGCACAGTTTTTCCTGTGAAAAACGTGTTTCCGGTCAACATTCTACTATTTCATATAAGTTTAACACTTACAAAATGACTGTTTCTGTGTAACTTTAGAAAAAATCAAAATTTTGCTTTTTGCACAGTTTTTCCTGTGAAAAACGTGTTTCCAGTCAACATTTAAGTTGGAAAACCTAATAGTCTGTTACGGTATAAATTCATCAGTTTGACAATGATCAGAATTATTGTCCAAAATCGGGTACAAACTACAGGGTTCGCCGGTTTTCCCTAGAAAACACAGTTCTTAATGTGCTGGAGCAGATTTTGTTGCTCCGGTTACGCGCACTAACTCAGTCGGGAAGGCGTGGTTCGAAGACTTAAATGAAAAACCGACGGGGTACTTACCCTAAAGCTTGCTTAAAAGAAAGAGAAATGCCTGAGCGCCACTTGGTTCTGATTAGGGGTGGCTAACGTGTCTAGAACCAAGAACAATACACGTAGCCTATGTAGAAGTCCTCCAAGTACGTTGCTGAACACCTCCGCCTGTTGTTTACCAAGCCTCCTCCGAGTAGCCGAGTGACCTTGTCGTTAAATCACTTACCTTCAAGGCCACCGTCACTAAAGAATAACAAAAGAACACTGACTGGCCCAAATTCTGGGGCTTACTTACTCAAAAGAGCATGCTTTAACTTCACAAAATTAATTACATTTGGCCTTTGCCACACTAGATTAGTTAATGACCCAGAAGGGGTTTCAAAGTTCATAAAAAAGAACGAACTGACTTTAACAAGTTTATTATTTAAAGAATTAAAGTTTACACAAATCGGTACATTAAAACACACACCCGGAGGTGAGTTTAAATTTAGTAAAAAAAGATATCCTACGTGAATGTGAAAGGGGGCCCCACAAAACCAAAATATATCTTAAGGGCTAGTTACAAAGACACAAAAAAACACAGTATGATCCAAAACAAATGACATAAAATAGACGCCAGGAGGAAAGCCCCTGGTAAATATTAACTGAAACAAATCATAGGTCCTAGCGGACGTACGCAACGTTTATAAGCGCTGACGCACACAATAAAATTTAATTGGTACAATACAAGGCGCCTACCTGAGTTGAAGCATGCAGTGTTAGATGCAGATGTACTCGTTCTCGTGGAGGCCTGGCGAGACGTGCACAAGGTGTAGCAAATTCTCCAGAAGAGGCAGCAAAACTCGAGGGAATTGAAGACAGCAACCACCAATCGAAGAAGTGACAGCAGCCAATACGATGTTGCGCGGCGGCCCAATTAAACCCCGACGTTGACCCAAATATGCATTACGCAATAGTCTTTTCCCGACTTAACAGGGAAAAAAGTTAGTTGAGGCTCTTCAGATAACGTTTCTAACCGGATCAGCAAAAAGTGCCAAAAGTCTCCCTGGAGACCAGCTGTAGTAAACGAAAATCGGCCCTTCATTAAACAACGTCGAGTTCACTACACTTCCTCTGCCCACCGCGCATTTCCAAAAACACACAAACATTAATGTTCACTTCGAAGATTCGGGTTTAACTGCACTCGCCATTAACGTGCCCCAAAGGCACTTGAAAGTCTGCACGAACGCCAAAAAGGATTCACCATGTTAATCACCAAAAGTTAGCCAAAAGCTCCCAAAAATAGCGAAGCCCCCCCCCCCCCCGGCCGAGGTCCGGGGGTCGCGTTCTTCTAAAACGTTCTTGGTCGGAAGCTTGCTACTAATTAAAATTTCGAACGCGCGGGCTTAAAGATTTGCCCCCGCGGCAAAGAAGAGTCCATCTCACTTTTGCAACCGCTGATGGAAATTCTCCCTCTCATTATTGCACCATTCCTTACCGCGTTGTGAAATAAAAGGAAATTTTACTAGGTAAGCTTAATTGGGCAGAAAGGGGCCTTGAATCCTGAACAAAGAATTTTGTGGTATAGCGAATTCCAAAGTATCGGGTTACTACGAAAAGTCCCCGGATTGATATGGACCGAAATAACATTTGAAATCTCATTTCTTTATCGCGTAAGACAAAGGGAGCTTAAGTTTAAAATGCGCTGGCTGCACAGAAGTTCCGAGAATTTTGTATTGAAGGCGCCTGGGTGTCGAAATAAACACATTAGCGTGCGAAGCGAAAATGTTTATAAAGAAATATTCCATTGGGGTGTGATTATTTTTGATTTGAGTTCAACCGGACTTTGGATATAACTGGAAGCCCCAAGGCTACAAAACGAACCAAACAATTTGAACGTGGCACAGAAGTGCTTACGGAGAATTTCCGTCAATGGTTTGTATCTTAAAATGTGACCTAAATAAATCGGTAACAGCTTTTAGAAATACAGGGCCGGCTCTCGGGATTTTTAGATTGAAATTGAATTTTATGTAAAACGGGTTTGACTAATTTTTGATGACAACCCATAATTGGATTAATCGCGTGAATCGCTTAGTGACGTCGAGTCATCTAACACCCCCCTTACTAGAGGTCAATTTCCCAAATTGATCCTTAGCGCAACTGAAGAAGTTGCTTGAAGAATAGCTTAACCTAGGGTGCGGATTGAGATAGCCGTCACTACTCGGGATCCCAACCACGCGATGACAGATAGCGTCAATGACAGAGTGAGAAGGAAGAAGAGTTTGCCAAAAAGACCGGTTACGCCGGTGGAAATTACGAAAAACCCCAATCAGGTACTGACGGTTCGGTGAAGCCTAGAACACCCCTCCCCGGACCAGGGAATCGGGCGACAAATAAACGTAATTTGTCCCAAAGGAGGGTACTCCGCCAGGGGTCCCATTCGACTTGGCGATCGAAACAAAACATCTCAGAAACATAAAACACGGACCACTCCACCCCGTGAAAGGTGGTGCCCACATCTTAGAATAATCCGACCATGGCCGAGCGACCATGGCACGCGTCCATGGGGTGACGGGTAAGCAAGGCGACCGGACCCACTGCCTACTCACTATCCGGCCCCATGACACGGTTTAAAGGGAAAAGTGCCAAAGGCAAAACGGGTGAGGACAATGACAGGTGTCGCCGGACACACGGTAAAGGGAGGATAGAACGAAAGAAGAAAGATGAGAGAGAAGAGTTGATATCCCACCTGGGATTTGGGTTTCGCTCTTGAATGAGCTTGTCATAATAGGGTATAAGTCATCACTGTGCACTCTTCCGTCCAACCTACCAATCGAACACAGGGGTACGAAGCCCCAAGGTTCGCAGCCTAACTCTCGAAGACGCGTTGAAGAGGGCACGCGAGGCGTCACGGGATCAGCCTCTTGTGTTTGTCCCACAGCAACAAACGATCAAAGAAAGGGGTAGCCACGAACGACAGGAGTCTCGAAGGCGTTTAAGGCCGCCTAGCCTAAACTAACCTATCCTATGCTAATAATGCGAACAATTATATACAACAGTATGTCACACCTGGTTAATTCATTGTGACTTGGGATTGTCAAGGAAAAGAAAACTAAGTCCACCGAAATCCTCAATTGATGACGATGCCGAAAGTCAAGTCGTCTCTGAATTCGCAAAATGCGAGACCGACAATGACTCCAACACCGAACACCAAAAGAAAATCCGGAAAAACGAAGTCTCCAACAAATGTCAACATAAAATTCACTAACGAAACAACATGTGAACGGCCGTGCACTGCCGTCACACGAAGCTCAAAAGCTTTGTCCCTCTCAGAATCCACAGAGCAGGAACACGAAACATGGCCTAGAGCCATCAAAAGTCTTCAACGAAAAAGTCTTTCCCAAAATCCAAAGGGCAAAGACACCTAAAGTGACAACCTAAAGTCATCAAAACAAAATTCGGTAGGTGACGACAGATCGTCCATAAATAAGTTACTTAAACACAACGACAACAGGCGACTAAATCGCAACATACTTCAACATGGTAAACTACTAAGTCAATAAACGAAAGGGGTACAATAGAAAGTGTACACGACACTACAACAGGTGTTAATGCACGCGATGAAATCAGCAAACGAAGTTGGGCGATACACGATAGAAATGAAAACGAAATAGAAGTCAATCACAAAAAACTACACCAATCCAACTAAGATGGTTTGAGAGACCTTAAAAATTCGCATACGCGGATCTCACAAACACACCAACACAAACCACATCCTAACAACGAACCAATAAAGAATAAAGAAAACGACATGATTTCCAACTCGTCAACAAACAACAACGCGGCACCACATCAAAGGATAACAACAAAAAAAGTCAACATCAGTAATCTAAATGCGTCAATGTCGATAAACTTTACTAACTTCAACTTAAATTCAGAATAGCACAATAAAATTTCAAACTAGCTGAAGGCTAAACACAATCAACAATGACCGGATTCAAAAAAAAGTTCGATACCTTCCAAAAATTTCAGAATTTTCACAAAAAGACTAAAAAAACATGATTTACTTAATGATCCATACTAAAAGAAACAATTAACACCAAAAGAATGGCTTCAAAATGTGCCTTAGCACAGAAAAGAAAATGTTGAAATATTAAACACGAAAAAAACACAAAAATCCCGCGAAAAATCCCGGGAAAAACAATGTTTGGTCTATCAAAGGGATAGCAAGGAACTCATTTACTAAAAGAAAACATATAGGATACGCGTCCTAATATGAAAAAAACACGTTTCCAAATTTCAAAGTCCTAAAAAGTCAAGTTTTCATGAAAAATACTGGAAAAAACTATATGACGTTAATGCCAAACACTAAAATGAAGCTGTATGACAAGAAAAGAAATACAAAAACAATGCCCTAACGGCGTTATCGACAAAAACAAGGCCACACGTTGGGATAGCCAGTTTAACTGTTACGGTATAAATTCATCAGTTTGACAATGATCAGAATTATTGTCCAAAATCGGGTACAAACTACAGGGTTCGCCGGTTTTCCCTAGAAAACACAGTTCTTAATGTGCTGGAGCAGATTTTGTTGCTCCGGTTACGCGCACTAACTCAGTCGGGAAGGCGTGGTTCGAAGACTTAAATGAAAAACCGACGGGGTACTTACCCTAAAGCTTGCTTAAAAGAAAGAGAAATGCCTGAGCGCCACTTGGTTCTGATTAGGGGTGGCTAACGTGTCTAGAACCAAGAACAATACACGTAGCCTATGTAGAAGTCCTCCAAGTACGTTGCTGAACACCTCCGCCTGTTGTTTACCAAGCCTCCTCCGAGTAGCCGAGTGACCTTGTCGTTAAATCACTTACCTTCAAGGCCACCGTCACTAAAGAATAACAAAAGAACACTGACTGGCCCAAATTCTGGGGCTTACTTACTCAAAAGAGCATGCTTTAACTTCACAAAATTAATTACATTTGGCCTTTGCCACACTAGATTAGTTAATGACCCAGAAGGGGTTTCAAAGTTCATAAAAAAGAACGAACTGACTTTAACAAGTTTATTATTTAAAGAATTAAAGTTTACACAAATCGGTACATTAAAACACACACCCGGAGGTGAGTTTAAATTTAGTAAAAAAAGATATCCTACGTGAATGTGAAAGGGGGCCCCACAAAACCAAAATATATCTTAAGGGCTAGTTACAAAGACACAAAAAAACACAGTATGATCCAAAACAAATGACATAAAATAGACGCCAGGAGGAAAGCCCCTGGTAAATATTAACTGAAACAAATCATAGGTCCTAGCGGACGTACGCAACGTTTATAAGCGCTGACGCACACAATAAAATTTAATTGGTACAATACAAGGCGCCTACCTGAGTTGAAGCATGCAGTGTTAGATGCAGATGTACTCGTTCTCGTGGAGGCCTGGCGAGACGTGCACAAGGTGTAGCAAATTCTCCAGAAGAGGCAGCAAAACTCGAGGGAATTGAAGACAGCAACCACCAATCGAAGAAGTGACAGCAGCCAATACGATGTTGCGCGGCGGCCCAATTAAACCCCGACGTTGACCCAAATATGCATTACGCAATAGTCTTTTCCCGACTTAACAGGGAAAAAAGTTAGTTGAGGCTCTTCAGATAACGTTTCTAACCGGATCGGCAAAAAGTGCCAAAAGTCTCCCTGGAGACCAGCTGTAGTAAACGAAAATCGGCCCTTCATTAAACAACGTCGAGTTCACTACACTTCCTCTGCCCACCGCGCATTTCCAAAAACACACAAACATTAATGTTCACTTCGAAGATTCGGGTTTAACTGCACTCGCCATTAACGTGCCCCAAAGGCACTTGGAAGTCTGCACGAACGCCAAAAAGGATTCACCATGTTAATCACCAAAAGTTAGCCAAAAGCTCCCAAAAATAGCGAAGCCCCCCCCCCCCCGGCCGAGGTCCGGGGGTCGCGTTCTTCTAAAACGTTCTTGGTCGGAAGCTTGCTACTAATTAAAATTTCGAACGCGCGGGCTTAAAGATTTGCCCCCGCGGCAAAGAAGAGTCCATCTCACTTTTGCAACCGCTGATGGAAATTCTCCCTCTCATTATTGCACCATTCCTTACCGCGTTGTGAAATAAAAGGAAATTTTACTAGGTAAGCTTAATTGGGCAGAAAGGGGCCTTGAATCCTGAACAAAGAATTTTGTGGTATAGCGAATTCCAAAGTATCGGGTTACTACGAAAAGTCCCCGGATTGATATGGACCGAAATAACATTTGAAATCTCATTTCTTTATCGCGTAAGACAAAGGGAGCTTAAGTTTAAAATGCGCTGGCTGCACAGAAGTTCCGAGAATTTTGTATTGAAGGCGCCTGGGTGTCGAAATAAACACATTAGCGTGCGAAGCGAAAATGTTTATAAAGAAATATTCCATTGGGGTGTGATTATTTTTGATTTGAGTTCAACCGGACTTTGGATATAACTGGAAGCCCCAAGGCTACAAAACGAACCAAACAATTTGAACGTGGCACAGAAGTGCTTACGGAGAATTTCCGTCAATGGTTTGTATCTTAAAATGTGACCTAAATAAATCGGTAACAGCTTTTAGAAATACAGGGCCGGCTCTCGGGATTTTTAGATTGAAATTGAATTTTATGTAAAACGGGTTTGACTAATTTTTGATGACAACCCATAATTGGATTAATCGCGTGAATCGCTTAGTGACGTCGAGTCATCTAACAAGTCGTGTACAGGGACGTAAACTATGCATACAAAAAAAATCAAAGTTCTACCAAAACGTTTAGCTATTTTATAAATTTTGACTTTATTATAACTTCGCAGTTTTCTCTCGGCTGAACGATTGATCGTAAAAAAAACTACAAATACTTAATGTGTAGGAAATTTTATCCTCTTTTATTTCATATAAGTTTAACACTTACAAAATGGACTGTTTCCGTCTAACTTTAGAAAAAGTCAAAATTTTGTTTTTTGCACAGTTTTTCCTGTGAAAAACGTGTTTCCGGTCAACATTTAAGTTGGAAAACCTAATAGTCGTGTACAGAGACGTAAACTACGCATACAACAAAATATCAAAGCTCTACGAAAACGTTTAGCTATTCTATAAATTTTGACTTTATTATAACTTTGCAGCTTTCTCTCGGCTGAACGATTGATCGTAAAAAAAACTACAAATACTTAATGTGTAGGAAATTTTATCCTCTTCTATTTCATATAAGTTTAACAATTACAAAATGGACTGTTTCCGTCTAACTTTAGAAATAGTCAAAATTTTGCTTTTTGCACAGTTTTTCCTGTGAAAAACGTGTTTCCGGTCAACATTTAAGTTGGAAAACCTAATAGTCGTGTACAGAGACGTAAACTACGCATACAACAAAATATCAAAGCTCTACGAAAACGTTTAGCTATTCTATAAATTTTGACTTTATTATAACTTTGCAGCTTTCTCTCGGCTGAACGATTGATCGTAAAAAAAACTACAAATACTTAATGTGTAGGAAATTTTATCCTCTTCTATTTCATATAAGTTTAACAATTACAAAATGGACTGTTTCCGTCTAACTTTAGAAATAGTCAAAATTTTGCTTTTTGCACAGTTTTTCCTGTGAAAAACGTGTTTCCGGTCAACATTTAAGTTGGAAAACCTAATAGTCGTGTACAGAGACGTAAACTACGCATACAACAAAATATAAAAGCTCTACCAAAACGTCTAGCAATTTTATAAATTTTGACTTTATTGTAACTTTGCAGCTTTCTCGCAGCTGAACGATTGATCGTAAAAAAAACTACAAGTACTTAATGTGTAGGAAATTTTATCCTCTTCTATTTCATATAAGTTTAACACTTACAAAATGACTGTTTCCGTGTAACTTTAGAAAAAGTCAAAATTTTTTTGTTGCACAGTTTTTCCTGTGAAAAACGTGTTTCCGGTCAACATTCTACTATTTCATATAAGTTTAACACTTACAAAATGACTGTTTCTGTGTAACTTTAGAAAAAATCAAAATTTTGCTTTTTGCACAGTTTTTCCTGTGAAAAACGTGTTTCCAGTCAACATTTAAGTTGGAAAACCTAATAGTCGTGTACAGGGACGTAAACTATGCATACAAAAAAAATCAAAGTTCTACCAAAACGTTTAGCTATTTTATAAATTTTGACTTTATTATAACTTCGCAGTTTTCTCTCGGCTGAACGATTGATCGTAAAAAAAACTACAAATACTTAATGTGTAGGAAATTTTATCCTCTTTTATTTCATATAAGTTTAACACTTACAAAATGGACTGTTTCCGTCTAACTTTAGAAAAAGTCAAAATTTTGTTTTTTGCACAGTTTTTCCTGTGAAAAACGTGTTTCCGGTCAACATTTAAGTTGGAAAACCTAATAGTCGTGTACAGAGACGTAAACTACGCATACAACAAAATATCAAAGCTCTACGAAAACGTTTAGCTATTCTATAAATTTTGACTTTATTATAACTTTGCAGCTTTCTCTCGGCTGAACGATTGATCGTAAAAAAACTACAAATACTTAATGTGTAGGAAATTTTATCCTCTTCTATTTCATATAAGTTTAACAATTACAAAATGGACTGTTTCCGTCTAACTTTAGAAATAGTCAAAATTTTGCTTTTTGCACAGTTTTTCCTGTGAAAAACGTGTTTCCGGTCAACATTTAAGTTGGAAAACCTAATAGTCGTGTACAGAGACGTAAACTACGCATACAACAAAATATCAAAGCTCTACGAAAACGTTTAGCTATTCTATAAATTTTGACTTTATTATAACTTTGCAGCTTTCTCTCGGCTGAACGATTGATCGTAAAAAAAACTACAAATACTTAATGTGTAGGAAACTTTATCCTCTTCTATTTCATATAAGTTTAACACTTACAAAATGGACTGTTTCCGTCTAACTTTAGAAAAAGTCAAAATTTTATTTTTTGCACAGTTTTTCCTGTGAAAAATGTATTTCCGGTCAACATTTAAGTTGGAAAACCTAATAGTCGTGTACAGGGACGTAAACTACGCATACAAAAAAAATATCAAAGCTCTACCAAACATTTAGCTATTTTATAAATTTTGACTTTATCATAACTTCCCAGCTTTCTCTCGGCTGAACGATTGATCGTAAAAAAAACTACAAATACTGAATGTGTAGGAAATTGTATTCTTTTCTATTTCATATAAGTTTAACACTTACAAAATGGACTGTTTCCGTCTAACTTTAGAAAAAGTCAAAATTTTGTTTTTTGCACAGTTTTTCTGTGAAAAACGTGTTTCCGGTCAACATTTAAGTTGGAAAACCTAATAGTCGTGTACAGGAACGTAAACTACGCATACACAAAAAATATCAAAGCTCTACCAAACATTTAGCTATTTTATAAATTTTGACTTTATCATAACTTCCCAGCTTTCTCTCGGCTGAACGATTGATCGTAAAAAAAAACTACAAATACTTAATGTGTAGGAAATTTTATCCTCTTCTATTTCATATAAGTTTAACACTTACAAAATGGACTGTTTCCGTGTAACTTTAGAAAAAGTCAAAATTTTGTTTTTTGCACAGTTTTTCCTGTGAAAAACGTGTTTCCGGTCAACATTTAAGTTGGAAAACCCAATAGTCGTGTACAGGGACGTATACTACGCATACAACAAAATATCAAAGCTCTACCAAAACGTTTAGTTATTCTATAAATTTTGACTTTATTATAACTTCGCAGCTTTCTCTCGGCTGAACGATTGATCGTAAAAAAAACTACAAATACTTAATGTGTAGGAAATTTTATCCTCTTCTATTTCATATATGTTTAACACTTACAAAATGGACTGTTTCCGTCTAACTTTAGAAAAAGTCAAAATTTTGTTTTTTGCACAGTTTTTCCTGTGAAAAACGTGTTTCCGGTCAACATTTAAGTTGGAAAACCCAATAGTCGTGTACAGGGACGTATACTACGCATACAACAAAATATCAAAGCTCTACCAAACATTTAGCTATTTTATAAATTTTGACTTTATCATAACTTCCCAGCTTTCTCTCGGCTGAACGATTGATCGTAAAAAAAACTACAAATACTGAATGTGTAGGAAATTGTATTCTTTTCTATTTCATATAAGTTTAACACTTACAAAATGGACTGTTTCCGTCTAACTTTAGAAAAAGTCAAAATTTTGTTTTTTGCACAGTTTTTCCTGTGAAAAACGTGTTTCCGGTCAACATTTAAGTTGGAAAACCTAATAGTCGTGTACAGAGACGTAAACTACGCATACAACAAAATATCAAAGCTCTACGAAAACGTTTAGCTATTCTATAAATTTTGACTTTATTATAACTTTGCAGCTTTCTCTCGGCTGAACGATTGATCGTAAAAAAACTACAAATACTTAATGTGTAGGAAATTTTATCCTCTTCTATTTCATATAAGTTTAACACTTACAAAATGGACTGTTTCCGTCTAACTTTAGAAATAGTCAAAATTTTGCTTTTTGCACAGTTTTTCCTGTGAAAAACGTATTTCCGGTCAACATTTAAGTTGGAAAACCTAATAGTCGTGTACAGGGACGTAAACTACGCATACAAAAAAAATATCAAAGTTCTACCAAAACGTTTAGCTATTTTATAAATTTTGACTTTATTATAACTTCGCAGTTTTCTCTCGGCTGAACGATTGATCGTAAAAAAAACTACAAATACTTAATGTGTAGGAAATTTTATCCTCTTCTATTTCATATAAGTTTAACAATTACAAAATGGACTGTTTCCGTCTAACTTTAGAAATAGTCAAAATTTTGCTTTTTGCACAGTTTTTCTTGTGAAAAACGTGTTTCCGGTCAACATTTAAGTTGGAAAACCTAATAGTCGTGTACAGAGACGTAAACTACGCATACAACAAAATATAAAAGGTCTACCAAAACGTCTAGCAATTTTATAAATTTTTTACTTTATTGTAACTTTGCAGCTTTCTCGCAGCTGAACGATTGATCGTAAAAAAAACTACAAGTACTTAATGTGTAGGAAATTTTATCCTCTTCTATTTCATATAAGTTTAACACTTACAAAATGACTGTTTCCGTGTAACTTTAGAAAAAGTCAAAATTTTTTTGTTGCACAGTTTTTCCTGTGAAAAACGTGTTTCCGGTCAACATTCTACTATTTCATATAAGTTTAACACTTACAAAATGACTGTTTCTGTGTAACTTTAGAAAAAATCAAAATTTTGCTTTTTGCACAGTTTTTCCTGTGAAAAACGTGTTTCCAGTCAACATTTAAGTTGGAAAACCTAATAGTCGTGTACAGGGACGTAAACTATGCATACAAAAAAAATCAAAGTTCTACCAAAACGTTTAGCTATTTTATAAATTTTGACTTTATTATAACTTCGCAGTTTTCTCTCGGCTGAACGATTGATCGTAAAAAAAACTACAAATACTTAATGTGTAGGAAATTTTATCCTCTTTTATTTCATATAAGTTTAACACTTACAAAATGGACTGTTTCCGTCTAACTTTAGAAAAAGTCAAAATTTTGTTTTTTGCACAGTTTTTCCTGTGAAAAACGTGTTTCCGGTCAACATTTAAGTTGGAAAACCTAATAGTCGTGTACAGAGACGTAAACTACGCATACAACAAAATATCAAAGCTCTACGAAAACGTTTAGCTATTCTATAAATTTTGACTTTATTATAACTTCGCAGTTTTCTCTCGGCTGAACGATTGATCGTAAAAAAAACTACAAATACTTAATGTGTAGGAAATTTTATCCTCTTCTATTTCATATAAGTTTAACAATTACAAAATGGACTGTTTCCCTCTAACTTTAGAAATAGTCAAAATTTTGCTTTTTGCACAGTTTTTCCTGTGAAAAACGTGTTTCCGGTCAACATTTAAGTTGGAAAACCTAATAGTCGTGTACAGAGACGTAAACTACGCATACAACAAAATATCAAAGCTCTACGAAAACGTTTAGCTATTCTATAAATTTTGACTTTATTATAACTTTGCAGCTTTCTCTCGGCTGAAAGATTGATCGTAAAAAAAACTACAAATACTTAATGTGTAGGAAATTTTATCCTCTTCTATTTCATATAAGTTTAACACTTACAAAATGACTGTTTCCGTGTAACTTTAGAAAAAGTCAAAATTTTTTTGTTGCACAGTTTTTCCGGTGAAAAACGTGTTTCCGGTCAACATTCTACTATTTCATATAAGTTTAACACTTACAAAATGACTGTTTCTGTGTAACTTTAGAAAAAATCAAAATTTTGCTTTTTGCACAGTTTTTCCTGTGAAAAACGTGTTTCCAGTCAACATTTAAGTTGGAAAACCTAATAGTCGTGTACAGGGACGTAAACTATGCATACAAAAAAAATCAAAGTTCTACCAAAACGTTTAGCTATTTTATAAATTTTGACTTTATTATAACTTCGCAGTTTTCTCTCGGCTGAACGATTGATCGTAAAATAAACTACAAATACTTAATGTGTAGGAAATTTTATCCTCTTTTATTTCATATAAGTTTAACACTTACAAAATGGACTGTTTCCGTCTAACTTTAGAAAAAGTCAAAATTTTGTTTTTTGCACAGTTTTTCCTGTGAAAAACGTGTTTCCGGTCAACATTTAAGTTGGAAAACCTAATAGTCGTGTACAGAGACGTAAACTACGCATACAACAAAATATCAAAGCTCTACGAAAACGTTTAGCTATTCTATAAATTTTGACTTTATTATAACTTTGCAGCTTTCTCTCGGCTGAAAGATTGATCGTAAAAAAAACTACAAATACTTAATGTGTAGGAAATTTTATCCTCTTCTATTTCATATAAGTTTAACAATTACAAAATGGACTGTTTCCGTCTAACTTTAGAAATAGTCAAAATTTTGCTTTTTGCACAGTTTTTCCTATGAAAAACGAGTTTCCGGTCAACATTTAAGTTGGAAAACCTAATAGTCGTGTACAGAGACGTAAACTACGCATACAACAAAATATCAAAGCTCTACGAAAACGTTTAGCTATTCTATAAATTTTGACTTTATTATAACTTTGCAGCTTTCTCTCGGCTGAAAGATTGATCGTAAAAAAAACTACAAATACTTAATGTGTAGGAAATTTTATCCTCTTCTATTTCATATAAGTTTAACAATTACAAAATGGACTGTTTTCGTCTAACTTTAGAAATAGTCAAAATTTTGCTTTTTGCACAGTTTTTCCTGTGAAAAACGTGTTTCCGGTCAACATTTAAGTTGGAAAACCTAATAGTCGTGTACAGAGACGTAAACTACGCATACAACAAAATATCAAAGCTCTACGAAAACGTTTAGCTATTCTATAAATTTTGACTTTATTATAACTTTGCAGCTTTCTCTCGGCTGAACGATTGATCGTAAAAAAAACTACAAATACTTAATGTGTAGGAAATTTTATCCTCTTCTATTTCATATAAGTTTAACACTTACAAAATGGACTGTTTTCGTCTAACTTTAGAAATAGTCAAAATTTTGCTTTTTGCACAGTTTTTCCTGTGAAAAACGTGTTTCCGGTCAAGATTTAAGTTGGAAAACCTAACAGTCGTGTACAGGGACGTATACTACGCATACAACAAAATATCAAAGCTCTACCAAAACGTTTAGCTATTCTATAAATTTTGACTTTATTATAACTTCGCAGCTTTCTCTCGGCTGAACGATTGATCGTAAAAAAAACTGCAAATACTTAATGTGTAGGAAATTTTATCCTCTTCTATTTCATATAAGTTTAACACTTACAAAATGGACTGTTTCCGTGTAACTTTAGAAAAAGTCAAAATTTTGTTTTTTGCACAGTTTTTCCTGTGAAAAACGTGTTTCCGGTCAACATTTAAGTTGGAAAACCTAATAGTCGTGTACAGGGACGTAAACTACGCATACAAAAACAATATCAAAGCTCTACCAAACATTTAGCTATTTTATAAATTTTGACTTTATCATAACTTCCCAGCTTTCTCTCGGCTGAACGATTGATCGTAAAAAAAACTACAAATACTTAATGTGTAGGAAATTTTATCCTCTTCTATTTCATATAAGTTTAACACTTACAAAATGGACTGTTTTCGTCTAACTTTAGAAATAGTCAAAATTTTGCTTTTTGCACAGTTTTTCCTGTGAAAAACGTGTTTCCGGTCAAGATTTAAGTTGGAAAACCTAACAGTCGTGTACAGGGACGTATACTACGCATACAACAAAATATCAAAGCTCTACCAAAACGTTTAGCTATTCTATAAATTTTGACTTTATTATAACTTCGCAGCTTTCTCTCGGCTGAACGATTGATCGTAAAAAAAACTGCAAATACTTAATGTGTAGGAAATTTTATCCTCTTCTATTTCATATAAGTTTAACACTTACAAAATGGACTGTTTCCGTGTAACTTTAGAAAAAGTCAAAATTTTGTTTTTTGCACAGTTTTTCCTGTGAAAAACGTGTTTCCGGTCAACATTTAAGTTGGAAAACCTAATAGTCGTGTACAGGGACGTATACTACGCATACAAAAATATATCAAAGTTCTTCCAAAACGTTTAGCTATTTTATAAATTTTGACTTTATTATAACTTCGCAGCTTTCTCTCGGCTGAACGATTGATCGTAAAAAAAACTACAAATACTTAATGTGTAGGAAACTTTATCCTCTTTTATTTCATATAAGTTTAACACTTACAAAATGACTGTTTCCGTGTAACTTTAGAAAAAATCAAAATTTAGTTTTTTGCACAGTTTTTCCTTTGAAAAGCGTGTTTCCGGTCAACATTTAAGTTGGAAAACCTAATAGTCGTGTACAGGGTCGTATACTACGCATACAACAAAATATCAAAGCTCTACCAAAACGTTTAGCTATCCTATAAATTTTGACTTTATTGTAACTTTGCAGCTTTCTCGCAGCTGAACGATTGATCGTAAAAAAAACTACAAGTACTTAATGTGTAGGAAATTTTATCCTCTTCTATTTCATATAAGTTTAACACTTACAAAATGACTGTTTCCGTGTAACTTTAGAAAAAGTCAAATTTTTTTTGTTGCACAGTTTTTCCGGTGAAAAACGTGTTTCCGGTCAACATTCTACTATTTCATATAAGTTTAACACTTACAAAATGACTGTTTCTGTGTAACTTTAGAAAAAATCAAAATTTTGCTTTTTGCACAGTTTTTCCTGTGAAAAACGTGTTTCCAGTCAACATTTAAGTTGGAAAACCTAATAGTCGTGTACAGGGACGTAAACTATGCATACAAAAAAAATCAAAGTTCTACCAAAACGTTTAGCTATTTTATAAATTTTGACTTTATTATAACTTCGCAGTTTTCTCTCGGCTGAACGATTGATCGTAAAATAAACTACAAATACTTAATGTGTAGGAAATTTTATCCTCTTTTATTTCATATAAGTTTAACACTTACAAAATGGACTGTTTCCGTCTAACTTTAGAAAAAGTCAAAATTTTGTTTTTTGCACAGTTTTTCCTGTGAAAAACGTGTTTCCGGTCAACATTTAAGTTGGAAAACCTAATAGTCGTGTACAGAGACGTAAACTACGCATACAACAAAATATCAAAGCTCTACGAAAACGTTTAGCTATTCTATAAATTTTGACTTTATTATAACTTTGCAGCTTTCTCTCGGCTGAAAGATTGATCGTAAAAAAAACTACAAATACTTAATGTGTAGGAAATTTTATCCTCTTCTATTTCATATAAGTTTAACAATTACAAAATGGACTGTTTCCGTCTAACTTTAGAAATAGTCAAAATTTTGCTTTTTGCACAGTTTTTCCTGTGAAAAACGAGTTTCCGGTCAACATTTAAGTTGGAAAACCTAATAGTCGTGTACAGAGACGTAAACTACGCATACAACAAAATATCAAAGCTCTACGAAAACGTTTAGCTATTCTATAAATTTTGACTTTATTATAACTTTGCAGCTTTCTCTCGGCTGAAAGATTGATCGTAAAAAAAACTACAAATACTTAATGTGTAGGAAATTTTATCCTCTTCTATTTCATATAAGTTTAACAATTACAAAATGGACTGTTTTCGTCTAACTTTAGAAATAGTCAAAATTTTGCTTTTTGCACAGTTTTTCCTGTGAAAAACGTGTTTCCGGTCAACATTTAAGTTGGAAAACCTAATAGTCGTGTACAGAGACGTAAACTACGCATACAACAAAATATCAAAGCTCTACGAAAACGTTTAGCTATTCTATAAATTTTGACTTTATTATAACTTTGCAGCTTTCTCTCGGCTGAACGATTGATCGTAAAAAAAACTACAAATACTTAATGTGTAGGAAATTTTATCCTCTTCTATTTCATATAAGTTTAACACTTACAAAATGGACTGTTTTCGTCTAACTTTAGAAATAGTCAAAATTTTGCTTTTTGCACAGTTTTTCCTGTGAAAAACGTGTTTCCGGTCAAGATTTAAGTTGGAAAACCTAACAGTCGTGTACAGGGACGTATACTACGCATACAACAAAATATCAAAGCTCTACCAAAACGTTTAGCTATTCTATAAATTTTGACTTTATTATAACTTCGCAGCTTTCTCTCGGCTGAACGATTGATCGTAAAAAAAACTGCAAATACTTAATGTGTAGGAAATTTTATCCTCTTCTATTTCATATAAGTTTAACACTTACAAAATGGACTGTTTCCGTGTAACTTTAGAAAAAGTCAAAATTTTGTTTTTTGCACAGTTTTTCCTGTGAAAAACGTGTTTCCGGTCAACATTTAAGTTGGAAAACCTAATAGTCGTGTACAGGGACGTAAACTACGCATACAAAAACAATATCAAAGCTCTACCAAACATTTAGCTATTTTATAAATTTTGACTTTATCATAACTTCCCAGCTTTCTCTCGGCTGAACGATTGATCGTAAAAAAAACTACAAATACTTAATGTGTAGGAAATTTTATCCTCTTCTATTTCATATAAGTTTAACACTTACAAAATGGACTGTTTTCGTCTAACTTTAGAAATAGTCAAAATTTTGCTTTTTGCACAGTTTTTCCTGTGAAAAACGTGTTTCCGGTCAAGATTTAAGTTGGAAAACCTAACAGTCGTGTACAGGGACGTATACTACGCATACAACAAAATATCAAAGCTCTACCAAAACGTTTAGCTATTCTATAAATTTTGACTTTATTATAACTTCGCAGCTTTCTCTCGGCTGAACGATTGATCGTAAAAAAAACTGCAAATACTTAATGTGTAGGAAATTTTATCCTCTTCTATTTCATATAAGTTTAACACTTACAAAATGGACTGTTTCCGTGTAACTTTAGAAAAAGTCAAAATTTTGTTTTTTGCACAGTTTTTCCTGTGAAAAACGTGTTTCCGGTCAACATTTAAGTTGGAAAACCTAATAGTCGTGTACAGGGACGTATACTACGCATACAAAAATATATCAAAGTTCTTCCAAAACGTTTAGCTATTTTATAAATTTTGACTTTATTATAACTTCGCAGCTTTCTCTCGGCTGAACGATTGATCGTAAAAAAAACTACAAATACTTAATGTGTAGGAAACTTTATCCTCTTTTATTTCATATAAGTTTAACACTTACAAAATGACTGTTTCCGTGTAACTTTAGAAAAAATCAAAATTTAGTTTTTTGAACAGTTTTTCCTTTGAAAAGCGTGTTTCCGGTCAACATTTAAGTTGGAAAACCTAATAGTCGTGTACAGGGTCGTATACTACGCATACAACAAAATATCAAAGCTCTACCAAAACGTTTAGCTATCCTATAAATTTTGACTTTATTATAACTTCGCAGCTTTCTCTCGGCTGAACGATTGATCGTAAAAAAAACTACAAACACTTAATGTGTAGGAAATTTTATCCTCTTCTATTTCATATAAGTTTAACACTTACAAAATGACTGTTTCCGTGTAACTTTAGAAAAAGTCAAAATTTTGCTTTTTTCACAGTTTTTCCTGTGAAAAACGTGTTTCCGGTCAACATTTAAGTTGGAAAACCTAATAGTCGTGTACAGGGACGTAAACTACGCATACAAAAAATATATCAAATTTCTTCCAAAACGTTTAGCTATTTTATAAATTTTGACTTTATTATAACTTCGCAGCTTTCTCTCGACTGAACGATTGATCGTAAAAAAAACTACAAATACTTAATGTGTAGGAAACTTTATCCTCTTCTATTTCATATAAGTTTAACACTTACAAAATGGACTGTTTCCGTCTAACTTTAGAAAAAGTCAAAATTTTATTTTTTGCACAGTTTTTCCTGTGAAAAACGTGTTTCCGGTCAACATTTAAGTTGGAAAACCTAATAGTCGTGTACAGGGACGTAAACTACGCATACAAAAAAATATCAAAGTTCTTCCAAAACTTTTAGCTATTTTATAAATTTTGACTTTATTATAACTTCGCAGCTTTCTCTCGGCTGAACGATTGATCGTAAAAAAAACTACAAATACTTAATGTGTAGGAAACTTTATCCTCTTCTATTTCATATAATTTTAACACTTACAAATTGGACTGTTTCCGTCTAACGTTAGAAAAAGTCAAAATTTTGTTTTTTGCACAGTTTTTCCTGTGAAAAACGTGTTTCCGGTCAACATTTAAGTTGGAAAACCTAATAGTCGTGTACAGGGACGTATACTACGCATACAACAAAATATCAAAGCTCTACCAAAACGTTTAGCTATTTTACAAATTTTGACTTTATTATAACTTTGCAGCTTCCTCTCGGCTGAACGATTGATCGTAAAAAAAACCACAAATACTTAATGTGTAGGAAACTTTATCCTCTTCTATTTCATATAAGTTTAACACTTACAAAATGGACTGTTTCCGTCTAACGTTAGAAAAGTCAAAATTTTGTTTTTTGCACAGTTTTTCCTGTGAAAAACGTGTTTCCGGTCAACATTTAAGTTGGAAAACCTAATAGTCGTGTACAGGAACGTAAACTACGCATACAAAAAAAATATCAAAGCTCTACCAAACATTTAGCTATTTTATAAATTTTGACTTTATCATAACTTCCCAGCTTTCTCTCGGCTGAACGATTGATCGTAAAAAAAACTACAAATACTGAATGTGTAGGAAATTGTATTCTTTTCTATTTCATATAAGTTTAACACTTACAAAATGGACTGTTTCCGTCTAACTTTAGAAAAAGTCAAAATTTTGTTTTTTGCACAGTTTTTCCTGTGAAAAACGTGTTTCCGGTCAACATTTAAGTTGGAAAACCTAATAGTCGTGTACAGAGACGTAAACTACGCATACAACAAAATATCAAAGCTCTACGAAAACGTTTAGCTATTCTATAAATTTTGACTTTATTATAACTTTGCAGCTTTCTCTCGGCTGAACGATTGATCGTAAAAAAACTACAAATACTTAATGTGTAGGAAATTTTATCCTCTTCTATTTCATATAAGTTTAACACTTACAAAATGGACTGTTTCCGTCTAACTTTAGAAATAGTCAAAATTTTGCTTTTTGCACAGTTTTTCCTGTGAAAAACGTATTTCCGGTCAACATTTAAGTTGGAAAACCTAATAGTCGTGTACAGAGACGTAAACTACGCATACAACAAAATATCAAAGCTCTACGAAAACGTTTAGCTATTCTATAAATTTTGACTTTATTATAACTTCGCAGTTTTCTCTCGGCTGAACGATTGATCGTAAAATAAACTACAAATACTTAATGTGTAGGAAATTTTATCCTCTTTTATTTCATATAAGTTTAACACTTACAAAATGGACTGTTTCCGTCTAACTTTAGAAAAGTCAAAATTTTGTTTTTTGCACAGTTTTTCCTGTGAAAAACGTGTTTCCGGTCAACATTTAAGTTGGAAAACCTAATAGTCGTGTACAGAGACGTAAACTACGCATACAACAAAATATCAAAGCTCTACGAAAACGTTTAGCTATTCTATAAATTTTGACTTTATTATAACTTTGCAGCTTTCTCTCGGCTGAAAGATTGATCGTAAAAAAAACTACAAATACTTAATGTGTAGGAAATTTTATCCTCTTCTATTTCATATAAGTTTAACAATTACAAAATGGACTGTTTCCGTCTAACTTTAGAAATAGTCAAAATTTTGCTTTTTGCACAGTTTTTCCTGTGAAAAACGAGTTTCCGGTCAACATTTAAGTTGGAAAACCTAATAGTCGTGTACAGAGACGTAAACTACGCATACAACAAAATATCAAAGCTCTACGAAAACGTTTAGCTATTCTATAAATTTTGACTTTATTATAACTTTGCAGCTTTCTCTCGGCTGAAAGATTGATCGTAAAAAAAACTACAAATACTTAATGTGTAGGAAATTTTATCCTCTTCTATTTCATATAAGTTTAACAATTACAAAATGGACTGTTTTCGTCTAACTTTAGAAATAGTCAAAATTTTGCTTTTTGCACAGTTTTTCCTGTGAAAAACGTGTTTCCGGTCAACATTTAAGTTGGAAAACCTAATAGTCGTGTACAGAGACGTAAACTACGCATACAACAAAATATCAAAGCTCTACGAAAACGTTTAGCTATTCTATAAATTTTGACTTTATTATAACTTTGCAGCTTTCTCTCGGCTGAACGATTGATCGTAAAAAAAACTACAAATACTTAATGTGTAGGAAATTTTATCCTCTTCTATTTCATATAAGTTTAACACTTACAAAATGGACTGTTTTCGTCTAACTTTAGAAATAGTCAAAATTTTGCTTTTTGCACAGTTTTTCCTGTGAAAAACGTGTTTTCGGTCAAGATTTAAGTTGGAAAACCTAACAGTCGTGTACAGGGACGTATACTACGCATACAACAAAATATCAAAGCTCTACCAAAACGTTTAGCTATTCTATAAATTTTGACTTTATTATAACTTCGCAGCTTTCTCTCGGCTGAACGATTGATCGTAAAAAAAACTGCAAATACTTAATGTGTAGGAAATTTTATCCTCTTCTATTTCATATAAGTTTAACACTTACAAAATGGACTGTTTCCGTGTAACTTTAGAAAAAGTCAAAATTTTGTTTTTTGCACAGTTTTTCCTGTGAAAAACGTGTTTCCGGTCAACATTTAAGTTGGAAAACCTAATAGTCGTGTACAGGGACGTAAACTACGCATACAAAAACAATATCAAAGCTCTACCAAACATTTAGCTATTTTATAAATTTTGACTTTATCATAACTTCCCAGCTTTCTCTCGGCTGAACGATTGATCGTAAAAAAACTACAAATACTTAATGTGTAGGAAATTTTATCCTCTTCTATTTCATATAAGTTTAACACTTACAAAATGGACTGTTTTCGTCTAACTTTAGAAATAGTCAAAATTTTGCTTTTTGCACAGTTTTTCCTGTGAAAAACGTGTTTCCGGTCAAGATTTAAGTTGGAAAACCTAACAGTCGTGTACAGGGACGTATACTACGCATACAACAAAATATCAAAGCTCTACCAAAACGTTTAGCTATTCTATAAATTTTGACTTTATTATAACTTCGCAGCTTTCTCTCGGCTGAACGATTGATCGTAAAAAAAACTGCAAATACTTAATGTGTAGGAAATTTTATCCTCTTCTATTTCATATAAGTTTAACACTTACAAAATGGACTGTTTCCGTGTAACTTTAGAAAAAGTCAAAATTTTGTTTTTTGCACAGTTTTTCCTGTGAAAAACGTGTTTCCGGTCAACATTTAAGTTGGAAAACCTAATAGTCGTGTACAGGGACGTATACTACGCATACAAAAATATATCAAAGTTCTTCCAAAACGTTTAGCTATTTTATAAATTTTGACTTTATTATAACTTCGCAGCTTTCTCTCGGCTGAACGATTGATCGTAAAAAAAACTACAAATACTTAATGTGTAGGAAACTTTATCCTCTTTTATTTCATATAAGTTTAACACTTACAAAATGACTGTTTCCGTGTAACTTTAGAAAAAATCAAAATTTAGTTTTTTGAACAGTTTTTCCTTTGAAAAGCGTGTTTCCGGTCAACATTTAAGTTGGAAAACCTAATAGTCGTGTACAGGGTCGTATACTACGCATACAACAAAATATCAAAGCTCTACCAAAACGTTTAGCTATCCTATAAATTTTGACTTTATTATAACTTCGCAGCTTTCTCTCGGCTGAACGATTGATCGTAAAAAAAACTACAAATACTTAATGTGTAGGAAATTTTATCCTCTTCTATTTCATATAAGTTTAACACTTACAAAATGACTGTTTCCGTGTAACTTTAGAAAAAGTCAAAATTTTGCTTTTTTCACAGTTTTTCCTGTGAAAAACGTGTTTCCGGACAACATTTAAGTTGGAAAACCTAATAGTCGTGTACAGGGACGTAAACTACGCATACAAAAAATATATCAAATTTCTTCCAAAACGTTTAGCTATTTTATAAATTTTGACTTTATTATAACTTCGCAGCTTTCTCTCGACTGAACGATTGATCGTAAAAAAAACTACAAATACTTAATGTGTAGGAAACTTTATCCTCTTCTATTTCATATAAGTTTAACACTTACAAAATGGACTGTTTCCGTCTAACTTTAGAAAAAGTCAAAATTTTATTTTTTGCACAGTTTTTCCTGTGAAAAACGTGTTTCCGGTCAACATTTAAGTTGGAAAACCTAACAGTCGTGTACAGGGACGTATACTACGCATACAACAAAATATCAAAGCTCTACCAAAACGTTTAGCTATTTTACAAATTTTGACTTTATTATAACTTTGCAGCTTCCTCTCGGCTGAACGATTGATCGTAAAAAAAACCACAAATACTTAATGTG
>OW679195.1:182316882-182417594 GCA_940337035.1 Agriotes lineatus | reverse complement strand
CAATTAAATTAAAAGTTTACCAATTATCAGGCGAACAGGATTACATGCTCAAGTTTGCTTCGACACACAAATTTTTTACATAAAACATGCTTACTGTAACTTTCTAGAGTAAACGGTAGTTGCTTCTAACTTAGAATTTATCCAAAAATTGAAACTGAATCCCGTAGTTTATAATGTATCCCCCTAAAATCATTTCATTTATGAACATTTTCAATCTAGTGGATAATAAAGCCTCACTTGCGTAACTGATATAATCAATGTTCGACAACGATGGAACCATACGAATAAAAATATCGGCGAGCCTTAGGATTAAATGTTTCAATTTGAACAAAAAAAAAATCAATTGCAAAGTTCTATTGCAACAAAATCAGATGTGGAAATGTATAGAGCTTCTTACTACGAATCAAAATTTCAACTGATACTGTAGTACGAGTAATATAGAATGTAAACACCTTCGGTCTAATAAACTTAATAAAGCCTTTATTGGATGGTTCAACTTCGTTCCGTTAAAAATAGAAGTTTCAAACTTCTTAGCTAAACGGATTAGTTGTCCAAAATGTACATTGACACAACCATCGCTTTGAATTATTATATCTACATGGTTATGGAGTTATTGTAAACTTCACCATTTCTCTTGCGACTTTTTACACCAACAAGATCAGATGAGTAAGTCTGGAGCTCTTCTTTAACATTTATCTAAAGTTTCAACCGAATTTAATATCTAATAACCTGTTTCATTGTGTGTTTTCAACTGAATTTAGATCAAAATCATTTTCTTCGTAAACACATTCGGTCTAATAAATTTAATAAAACCTAAATTGATGTATTATCTAACCAAAGCTATACGACAATAAAATTAGATACCGATGTCTCTTTTGAATGCTCAAACTGCTTTCCAATTAAATTAGAAGTATCCAAATTTGCAGATGATTTAGATTACGTGTCGAAGTTTATGACATAATATTTAATTAAACTGTTAAACACTGCATCACTTTGAATATAAACACTCAAGCCTTATACTTAGAATTTATAGAAATTTTAGTACCTGATCAATGTATTCCTAATTTTTTAATTGAATTTTCCTCAAAATAATGTTTTATAAATATCTTCAGTTTAATAAATAATAACATGAAGCATCTAACCAAAGTTCTACAACAATAAAACTAAAGTACTACATTTCCAGATACCGTTGTGTCCTTACTCAATGCTGCAACTTCCTTCTAATTAAATTAGAAGTTTCAATTCTCAGCTGAACTAGCTTATTTGCTCGAGTTCACTTTGACATAGCAATCTCTTTAAATTGCATCTACGAGTATCTGGTTGTCCAAGCATTTTCAACATAAAAAACTTCTATTGCAACGTTCTATAGCAACAAAATCAGATGGGCAAACGGGCGTCTTCAAAACCTAAGTTTAAATTCGACGTTTGCAGCAAAATCCGAGCTAAGAATTACCTGACTTAGACTAAAACTGCAGCAGCAGCTTTAATTAGCAACCGGCCGAAACAAAACGAGCTGAATTTACGGGCGACGAAGCGCACATTTTACCAAACCGCACTTTTGCGCCCGGGACACTAATTACCAGAAGTCCATAGCCGCAAACTGGAGTATTTCCGGTTCCCGATCGGTCCGCGAACGGACGGAAGCGACGGCGGCGTCGCAACGGTGACTGCCGCCTGCGGCCGCTGGCCCAGTGGCGTTCGTCGCACGCACGCGTCGTACGCATCACACCGACACGCGTTCGCGGCGATTATTCCACCTACTGAACGAAAACACTGCCGATACTCATTTACGTCTCGTATTATCCCCCATAAAAATTACGCAAGACGCTCCGGGCGTCAGGGGCGGACTGCGACCGTGGGGCGCAGATGGCCAAGGAAACTGCAAGATAACATTTCCTGCTACTATTTAATGATTTTTTTATAAATGTTATCTCTGTCAATTTATTACTGTCATTTAACATCATTATCGGGATTGTCGGAAAGTGTGTTTGAATATTGTCCTAAATCCTATCTTTAAGCTACTCGTAAGTCGCAATGGTATCCGATAATGTCATGTCATTCTCGAAATTTTGATGAAAAATAAAATTCACAAAAACAATTACAATATTGATATAGAAAACATTTCAAAAATAACTCCGTTCACAATATGAATCAAAGCAAAACCGCAACATATGAAAGTGGAAGAGAAAATGCACCTAGCGCAAACTACTGCTTGATGTAATTAAAATCAGGCAACTTCGTGGATTCTCTGCAAGTTCCATTCGATTTCGATAAGCCTCTACCTACCTCATCGAGGTAATTTTGTTAGTTCCCTTTCAAGTGTCTGCCAAGGATATCCTTGAGGAATTCAATGAGGCTCAGGACAGGACTCCATGGTGTGAATACCCACCTTTGAAGGTAATTTTGAAAGATTTAAGCAGTGTGAGATTTGTATTATTCAATACATAACTTCGTTTATGATTTATGACTCAAATGACACGTGGCACTTCTACCACTGTTACCAAAATCTGAAATTATTTGTAAACAACGTTCATTTCAAATCAGCTTTTAACCTTGGCAAAATTTACTTTAGTTCTGCGATGATTCACGATTATGGCTGGATCGCGATCAGTTCTCAAATTAGCCTCTTTTAAAATGTTGGCGAACAGTTTCCGTGCTAATTTGTACACCAAACGGTTTCTTAAAGGCGAAAGTGTCAAAATATAGACCTTAAACTGCAATTCTTCGACTTCTTCCTTCTTCAGATTTTTGGACATGATCATCAGTCTCTTTGTAGTGTTTCATCTTTCGAGAAACTACTGTATGAGACACATCGAACATATCTTATGGTATCTACGTTCCATAACTATCAAAAACAAAGTCTCTCAATATGTTTAAAACTGCTGCCGGTTTAACATTTAAGCCTACTTTCTTATACCTGTCGATTTGGTTTAACGTTTCGGGGTATTTCTAGCTGTTTTGATTAGTTCATGATTTCTTACCCAGCTGTTTTGTTTTGCACCGGCCATGTCTCGTAACAAGATATTTGAGCCGCTTGATTCCGTATTTCAACCTTTCATTGTTATATTATAGATATTATGTTTATTGGGTGTACCAGACGCACTAAAAGTTTGTATTCATGTAAGTATCGTATTATTGAATATTATACTTCATTCACTATAGTCACGGATTGTCAAAAATGACGTTTTATGGTAGCACTGTTGAATTTCTATTGGTTTTTTTGTTACTACTAGGTTGGACAACCCGAAAGCGTAATTTTTAAAACTTGCGTTTTCGTTACCTGACAACTTTTATTTATTTTTGCTTAAGTCATAACCTATAATTTCTAGTTTTGACATTAGTAACTTAATTAATTGTTTCTAGTTACCCATAGCTTGACCTAAAAGTATTAACCATGATATAAAATGTTGTTTTTAATTGGATTTTGGCAATCTGGGACTATAGTGAATAGAGTTTATACATATGGCAGTGATTATGTGTGTTTTCGTTACTGCAAACTAAATTATGACCTTGTCATATTATAGTAATTTTGGTTAAGCTTCGAGTTTATGAGTTATCGTTTCAATGTGAGCACATTTGTTGCATAATGTTAATGATTCATTGGCGTCTCTTTTGTATTAAAAAATGAAATTAATCTTTTATAAAAAAACCCGAAATAACAAAACTTATTCTTTTTCATCATCTAACGGCTTTAACCTATAGTTTGATAACGTTTTAAAAGCTACCTATAACTCACAATCGATAACCAGCTCTTGTTACATTTAGCCGATATGAGAAAACAGGTAGTGCGAGAATTACAGAGGAGGGGAAACCGCTCTCTGACACATGACACCCTCTATGCCGACATGAGATCTGGCATGCAAGGGTCAAACAGACTAAGCTAATTCAAACAAATAGTGAAAAGCGTCGAATTTTGCGATGCACTCGAAAACAAATTCTTTTATTGGATTTAAAGACACTATTTGAAAATCGCTTAACAGGCTAAGAACTTTGCGAAAATGCAATTATTGCTAGGTACTTGCTGCAAAGAACTGCGAGTGTGAATAAATGCAAGGCCAACATCTGGTACAATTTTCTAAACTAAAAATATCTTGTAGTATGAGCGGTTTGCTTTTAGGTAAGGACATTTGATTCAATGCTTCATAAAAATTCACTTGCTAAACGACTGTCTATTTGCCCATTCGTTCATTCTTTGGCAATATCAATAGAAGAACCGACAATATGGAGAAACTAATTATACGCGGCAAACCCGATGGCAAGAGACAAAGAGGAAATTACTCAAAGCGCTGGATCGATACTACGAAACACTGGTTTCAACTAATTTTTGTGAAGCTGTACATCTCGCAAACATCCAACATCTATATGTTATACCACAGTCAAACGAGCAATTCGTAACATGGAAACACACTGATACCGACAACTCAAGAACCTAAAATTTATGGGTTACAAAGCGTCGTGATGAAGAAGAAGGACATACAGTGAAGTATTGCTCAATAGTAAAGCCTATGTGTCTAAGGCCGAAATTCTGGTTCCAATTCCCAAAAACCTCACTAGCCACTAAAATCTAGTGCCGACTCCATTGCAATGCCCCAATCCAGCTTTCTCGATCATTAGGTATTGATGTCTGAAAGCTTCTCACCGAAAAGAATCGATGTTTTAACAGTTCTGGTGTTTTCAACAAGGCTGACCACGACGGTTACAACGACCAGTGGAAAATGTCTGGAAATTAATAATACAAGATGGTAATTCGAGACACGGAAATGAATGAATAATTCAAAGAGAAACATTCGTCTTATTGATTGAAATCGATTACTTGAATAAAATCTTGTTCTTATAAAGTATTTTGCTATGGGTGTTCCAGCCATGTATTGGAACTGTACAACATGTTCAGGATAAGCGGCTCATTCACAGAATGCCTACTAAGTGCTACTACGATTCCAGTTTGTTAACTATTCTTTGTTTATGGTTGTTTCTCCAACTACTGAAATTCGTGTGAAGACTAACATATTTTCAAACTGCTCACTGTGGTTTGCCATGCTGAACAGAATGCTGACTCTCAAGATTGTTTATTTCCTTATGTTTCTTAACCATGGTGCCCTTTTCTTCAATAAAGATTGAAAATGTAAACTTTTTATTTGGTCGGAATTGTTTGAAAATGTTAATGCAAGCGCGTTAAAAGTGGTCCACATGCAGTTAAGAACAGACACGCACAGTGCGTGCGAAGTGTCCAGCTCCCTCAAAACAAGGTATGTACATACATTGACACTCCGAATACCGTCTGATACATTCAAGGAACAATTTGTATCCTGTCTCGCTGCGCTTTGTATAGTAGTCGCGGCATTGATTCCCTGTACACTAATCCATCATGTCGCTACCGTCCGGCATTCTAAAAAGCCCTGGAAAAACTTTCCGTTCATCTCGTGTGGATTCATGCTGAGCGCTCGTAAATATTCTCGAACTACCGCTGTCCGTTCTTCAAACTAAGCGCTGGCGAAGATCTTCCTCTATATCAATTGACGTTAATTTTGCTGTGGATACCCAGAGATGTGTTACTTTCTTGCTTCTATCTTCAAGCACGCCTTCGTCGTTTTGCTCTGGCGCAGAGCGATTCAGTACGTTCGGCCAAGATTTTGGAGGGACGCTCGAGGTCTGTAACTTCCCTTAGTTTTTGGATTTCGTCAGTGATTGGACTGCAGCCAGTTATGTAAGTCTCGTTTATGGTTTATTATTTAATATTACATGTGTGATTTATGGTCAATTTGAAATGTTTTATGTACCTAGAATAAGACTCTGCATGTATGTTATTGCCCATTTTTGTGTGTTTCTAAATTGCGCGTTTTTTTGGGAGGATTCCAGTTAGCAGTTCACTAACGCCTTAGGCGCTCTGCGCCAAGCGGATCAATATTAATTTCTCTTGTGGGGGTTAGTTTGCAAATATCTGCTAAGTTTGTTATCGTGTGACGTAACGTCAAGCAGGTAAAAATTCTATATGCAATATTTTGAAATTCATTGTTCGTAGCAGTTGTAACCTTTCTTACTAGAGTCGTTTTAAATTTTCACTATAGTTTTTATGAGTAAATTGTAAAGTGCAGTAAAGTTCCACGCATTGTGAAAGGTTTTAACCTGTAACAATTTTATATTTATTCTATACAATCTAGATGATTTCAATAATAAAGTATATTAATTATGACATTATAAAAGTACATCGCCTGAACATTTTTAAAGAAGTAAGTATTTTCTAGAATAAAATCACACTGAATTAAATATATTTTCTAGATACCGATCCACATTATAAGCATTCCTGCGCACATTTCTTTTAAAAATAGTCGTTTGAATATCTACATTTAACTGCATAAAATTCAATATTTATTTAGAAATATTGATTCAGAAACTTTTTTGCATTAGAAGAAAAATTAACGTCGTCTTTATTAATTAACTCTAGCCTGTCGCTCCATGTGAACACACTATTTGTGATTCTGAGCAGACCTTGAATATGAGTATTTTTACCAGTGTACCAAATATTTAGTTACAAAAAATTACATACAATCAGAAGAACGTGCTACGAAGAAGGTATTAGAAGGTGGAATAACAGGGAAGAAAAGAAAAGGGAGACCAAAGAACAGGTGGATTAATAATGTGGAAAAGTACCTACATCAGCTGAACATCACAAATTGGAAAGAAAAGGCAATGAAAGATGCATCCACGTATATTCAAAACTTGCATTGTGGATACGTGACGTCAGCCATCACTGCTGCACCAGAATGACAGCCAGGCATTCTTCCGCATCGTGTGTGGTAAATTCCCACGCGCCACACCATTCCAGGTTTGGCGACGCCATCCAAGGCGAGTTCGAGGGTACCTTGCAATTCACAGACCTCGATGTTTCGCAGGTAACTTGATACCGGAAATGTGAGGAGCCGAAGCGGTAAGTGATTGCTCCAGCTGTGCTATAATTACGCTAAAAGGAATGCGCTTACGAATCCCATCGAGTTTTCATGCATGCAATCGCGTGCAGTGCCGGCTGTAGGCATATAAGACAGATAACCCGATGTTTTTTTATATGGTTTAGTGATAATCATAGTTATTCTAGTTTTGGTTGACTGGTAAATGCGTATAGAACTTAGCGTAACGTTCGTAGTTCTATGTTATTAATTAACACCGTTTGGTTTAACAGTGGTCATTTATTTTAGATGTAATCCAACTTGCTTTCTTGTACGTATTTAGTATCAATTTTTTTGTGTACATTGTTTAAAGACAGTTACAGCTCGAGAACACTGCAGGTGCAAACCAGCTTCTTGTTTTGGCAAATAGTGATCAGTCGTAACTATGACTGTGCATTTAAAAGTTTTATGTATACTGAGCTAGCCAGGTGAAAAAAGGGCAAATACGTTATAAAAATACGAAGGCGTACAAGACGCGTTATTTAAGTTTAACGTCCTGAACGAAAGGCGAAATAAACGTTACCTGTACCTTTCAAGCATTGAAGTACGCTGATATAGATTTTTATTTAAACAGCACGACACCACTAAAATAGAAGGTTTTCAAAATTTTCGACTTTCAAATATATTTTCAGCAGTAGGTATATAACGGTTTCTGATCAAACTGAAAAGCTAATAATGCAACACCTAATTGAGCTACGCTTCCTTCTAAACAAGAAACTGATAACATGCGGGGTTGTTTGCTTTGTGCAAGCCCGCTGCAAGAAGCGCTCAGCCAGGAAAATTATTTGTTCATTCTGCGACGACAAAAACTGATAGATTAATGTTTCTACTTACGGAGAATTCTTGGAATAAAGGGTGAGCCAGGACAAGCGATTTCAGGACAGTTTTTGCCATGGGAACTAATGGAAACCTGTGGCTAATGAAATAAGACTCGGGGTTCTTACCCATCTTTATGGCCAGCTTTTTCTTTCAACAGATTTTTTCCTCGTGGCATAAATAAGACATGAAAGAAGAGCGTTAGATCAGCACAAATGGTTTTATTAAATTAGTAGAGGCATTATAAGTCTTATATGAAGAAATTTCACTATTTAAAATTGTTGTGGCTTATTAAAAATTAGTTCAAAAGTGCAATTACTAGAACTTATGGGCGAGAGTAGCATTCCATCATTAATTTTTTATGTTTGTTTAAAATAAGTTTGCTTAGTATTTGTCTTTATTGTTCCAGCTATTTATATATTGCAACCAAGCAAACATTATTTAAAATGTAATATAAAAATAATAATAATATACAACATTTAATTACTCGATGCTCTTTATGTCGAGAGTCGCGTATCCATCGTATACTTAAAAAGAAAGTTCAACAAAGGTGACTTTGGAATTTTAAAGTCATGTGTATTATAACACCAGAAAGAGGTTATGATCTTATTCTGCAGGCTTTGGGAATATTTCCGTTGCGTTTATTACGGGAAGTCTTGATCACGGTGATAATCACGTTGTGACATTAGCCACTGTCACCCACTGTCTATAAAATGTCAGTGACAAAGATTAGGTATAATTTTCTGGTGTTATAATACACATGACTTCAAAATTCCAAATGCATCCTCGATGAACTTTCTTTTTGCTCATACAACGCATATAATCACGACCTATCCCTCCGAGCACGCGTGCTGGATATTTAGTTCTTGCAACAACCTCAACCATATCTACGTATTTGTTATCCTTAACTAATCGACATACTGCTGGACTAACGAAATTTTTGTCGGCAATAATTTTTCGTTCACATTTCTAAACACGATTTTTCGTTGATGTTTTGTATTGGAGCAATTCAGAGTTGTTGCCTAGTTAACACTAAAACACTGCTGGAGCCAAACAAAATTCGTTAAAAACCCCTAACCATACATATATTTCACACCTGATAAATACATATTTATTTCGGCACCTAAGCTGTCGCTTTAGTAGTCTTGAAGAGAGACTAGCCCGACAAAGTTGGCACCAAATCACCAGTGAAAGTGAGCACCCCAGGACATTCTCATCCTATTTATATTATCTTACCCGGATGGCGTGTCCTATACGACCAATTAGGTGTCAACTTCAACAGAACTTAAAAATCAAAGTGTTGATGTGAGCTCCATTTTTCTTCAACAATTAATTGCTATTATTATTAGAAGAACAGTCTAAACAATTCATTAGAATAGTTTGCAACGGTGAAATTTCGGAAAACCTGAGTAACGGAATAGGTAAAACCCCACCCCTGAGGGTCTATTTTATATTTCAAGTATCTCAATCCCTCTGTAACCCAACTTTCTTCTTTAAGATTTGCTGAGTTTCCTTTGTCGTATTGTAGCACATATAGTGGGTTAACATCGCTCAAATTAATTTAAAAACGCAATTGGTGCGTTTAAATTTCCAGGCAGCCAACATCAGTCATATTTGGGGCCAGGGCACTAGGTCGCACCAAATTCCGATAGACGCGAAACATTCCGTGGGTTCCGTACTCACATCAGTATCGCTTAGATGTAGTCTCCCCCCCCTCAAACACTATCTTAGAAGATAAGCTCCGCCGAGATCGCCTAATAGAGTATAAAATCACCATAGTGAAAGACACAAGATCGGAGCCTTTCTCATAAGAACTTCCCCTATTCCAAGCCTAGTCAATTCTTCGATGGCAACAATAACCTGCTAACACCTTAGAACCTATACCTAAACCCCCGACGACGGCTCGGATTTCTTCTACATCGAAAGAGAAGTTCCTGGGACGCGATCACGGAGCGCCACGTCAATATTGTCCGCGGTGGCGGTCCTACTGCTCTACGACAAACAAACATGCCCGGTGCACACACAAGCGATCGGGACACCCGGACAGCAGTCCAATATCTAAATAGGACGGCCTACTTAAGCCGTCCCTGCTCCAAGGAAGGGGTATTTTTGGTTTGCCACCGTCGCCGTAAAATATACAAAATCCGATCTACCCGAAGAAACAGCGCTCTTTCAGCTCCAGGAGAAGGTCCTGGACTTTACCCTCTTACCCTTACAGCCTGAAACGTCTTTCAGAACTCTGAGACATCGAAAGACGACGAACGTCCGCGCCAATAGCGGAATAAAACCTGAAAGTAACAAGTCGTCGTGCGGCAGGCCCTTCCGGCCTCGTAAAATAGCCATAGCACGGCTGTCAGTCAAAAGGAAACCCCTTTAAAACACACCTTGACTTGCACCGCGTTAGATTCTGCCATCATGCAGTATATAAATTGGGTTACTTTCCATCTTTCTATTTCTGTTGGTAATTGAGAGGCTAGAATCCCTTTTAGACCTACCAATGCTAACTGCTTCTCTATTTCTCTGTGCTCATTTGTCGAGTATAATTTTCAGCATCCATCTCGGAAACCTCTCCACTCTTAGTCCTGGTTATTATTGATATCGTCTTCTATAAGGCTTTTTAAAACTCTAGAATAAATTTGACCGATAGCTGCTATTTTTGAGATATCTTTAGCGCCCTTTTTTAAATATAGTAAATGTAGTAACTTGATTGTACTATAATATTGAAGTGGATGTACATAAATTTTATAGTTAATAATGCAAGGCTGTCTGGTAGGTTTAGAAATTATTAGTACATAAAATATATTTTTGCTATAAAATATCTTACGACTTAACGCTTAAATGTGTTAAAGTAAAAAAATATAACTTGCAAACTATCCTTATATGTGGACAATAATATTACCTTTTTGAGATTCCACAACCTTTGTATTTGTAGTCAATGTTTACAATTTAACTTTAAATTAACTTCCTAGTTTGCTGGAAAACCTATAGGAACATTTCTAAATAAATTTCGGCATAGAACATAGTGATTTTTTAAAAACTGAATTACAGCAGGCCCTGGATAGCCTGAATCAGTTGGCAGTATTGAAGTTTATTGTCAATCTATGTCAAATTCGAGATTTGCAGGTTAAGTTTTGCGTCAGTGTGTGTCAAATGACAAACAAAACCCATATATTTATAGTACTATATGGCTAGCAGGGCCTGGGAACGGGCGAAAATATTATGGCGCCGACATAGTCTCACTCTGATGAGTACTGCGCGTCTCGTGCCTTCACGTGTAGAATTGTGTGGTCATTTGTACACATCTGGCATGTATGTTATCACTACCTCCTGCAGGAGGCAGTGATGTTATTTAATTATGCTAACACTAGTGAATCACCCAAGCTATGCTTCGGTTCGCTAACTTAAGGGAGATTCATTAATATACATTTTAAAAAAAGGTTGCATCGGACTGGAATCGAACCCGAGCTGCCCGCGTGGCAGGCGAGCACTCTACCACTAAGCCATGCCTGCTCCGTTTAATAAGGCGCTACTATAATAATATATAGTGATTCACTCGAGCTAACAGGCCACGGCTTCACCGCTACTTAAGGATTTAATTAAATTAAAACGTTTTCGTACTTTTTTTGAAAATAAAAATCGGCCTACGATCTAAGTCTCAAAATTAGCAAACTTTTCAGCCATCATACAACTTAATCGGTCGAGTATCTTCGGAGGAGATAGCGAACAAACATACAAAGAAAGAAAGAAAGAAAAACACGTTTAACTAAACTACGAAATTTTAGCTACTTCGTTTAGTAACTTGCTTTAGCTACTATACAAATGTAAATCCGCCTTTAGAAGCAAATTTTAAACTTGACCGTGAGGTTCACTTCCCCACCTCGCTGGACGACGCTTGCGCACAGCTCGCCAAGTCCGTAGAAGAGTTGGTCGTCTGTCTCACTTACGCTGTGACCTCCCTACTCATAGCCGCTAGCAATATAGTAAGTATTAAATATATGACAAAACCTAACCTACTAACCTCGAATTTGATATAGACTGACAATGCACTTCAGTACTGCCAACTGATTCAGGCTATCCAGGGCCAGCTGCTCTTCAGTTTTTAAAAAATCACTCTGTACGTATGAAATTGACTTCTAAATTTTGTTCAAATTATGTATTTTCTTAGATTAGAAATTCACACACAAGAAATTCGCAGATTGCAGAATTCCGGCTCTTTAACTACTAATTCGAAATGTGAATTTTAGATTACAAAAAAAATTTACTACTCACCATTTCCCGACGAGCATCAAGATAATTTAAAAGTTTAATTAAGAACGACGTGTTTTTCTTCCATATTCATAACTGATAATCTAACAGCCCTAAAACGCCATATGAAATACAAAACGGTGTAAGAGCCACATAGCATTAAATAATATTAGTGTGGACGCATACATGCAATACAACAATTAGCAGGGAATGGACATGTATAGAAACCACTTTACATATTTAATCTCTTGTGAGTAAACCTGGCGCCTCATAAAAATTGGTTAATGTTTACTACAATAGCTAAATGTAAACTAAACATTTTTTTAATAATAATTTTCTTGAAATAAGATATTTTCAATATTTTATAATTTATATTAGTTCTATATTTATCTGAAAGCTAGTTTTAGAAGAGTCAAATTGGTGATACTTTAAATGCAAAAAGCCAAAATGGGGTTGATGCTACCAGTATTTTATAATTAAGTAAAATTCGAGCACTTCATTCCATGGAGGAACATGGCCTGAGACAAGGCGAGTTAGGGTCGCCGAAATATCTCTTTCCGAAAGCCATGTTGGGCAACACTAGATTTTTTGAATCGGTTGAATCTAAAATGAGCTAAATGCTCTTTAAACCTACTACCAAAATTACGACGTGTTTGCCCAATGTATTTAGAATCACAATGAGAATATTTGGGTCCCGGGTGGTGTAGCTTGAACAAGCGTCCACGTTCGATCAGTCGAGTTAAGCAACGCTCTTTCTGGTCAGGACTTGGATGGGAGTTCCACGGCTGTCTCTCTCGGCGTCTCGTGGTACAGCTGCCACGGAAATAGTTGGTCCCGGATGCCCTAATAACATCATGACAGTCGTTAGTGGGGTTGGAAGTCCCCATAAAATGCACAGCGACGCCTATAATTAGCCTAACGGCTGTTGGCTGAGTACGAAATAAATAAATAAATACATTTAATTTCTGAAATTCCAGTTGTAAGCTTATCTTTTGGATTTCCAATAAATTTCGAGTATTGTTGTTTGAATCATAAACAACTCTATAGCCTGAATCTTTACACATTTTCTGTAGGCCGGGTGAAACGGAATTTTGATGTACTTTTCTTTAGGTCCTCGATTTCTAGGACTGACCAGAGTTGTGCAATTTCGTTGGTTTAAAATTATGGCTTAAAACTTATTAACAATAATTACACCTGTATGCTACCTTATCTTCGCTTATAATACAATAACCTTTGAGGTCGTAACCTTAGTTTTCGACATGCGCCGATTAAAATGCTACAGTGGTACCACGGCAATAAAGTTAATTAGTTTTCAATGGCTTCATTGCTAAGTGCCGTTAAATGATATCATAAATATTTATGCCTCCAAGCTGACGTTAATGAATCAACAAAGTTTACGACTTTGATACTGGCTGAATATTGAACTGTAAATAAATAAACACAGGAAACGCGAACTCCAGTTTGATCAGTGCAATATGCTGCTATGAAACCAGACCTTTTACGTTGTTCCAGATTTTTAATCTTGTGGCTGTTTATATTTAAATGCCACAAAGTTTGTCTCAGCTGTCAGCAAATCAAAATCTGGCGAGTCAATCAACATTAAAAGATAGTGTCAGTTTTTAAAGTGTGTGCCGCAATAAACTTCAGAAACGCGTGTTATAAAATAGCAGAATGGAGCTTACAAACCCCTTATTCGAATTTCTTTCGTTTAAAAGGCATCGCACCTCCACAGCGTTACCATAAATGAAACAGTGATGTCAGGATGAAATTATTTAGTTACAATTTGACGTAAACAAAATACTTTCTTTGCCGAAACCATCAATGAAAGCGACCTCAGAAATAAAGTGTGGCATGCTCCTGGTTAAAATATTGAATAAGTAGGTCGGAGGTGTTTAGTACACGGGGATGCAAGATGTTTATTTGCGAAGTAGGTGGATGTGGGCTTAAGTGTAAATATTTGAAAATCTAATATGACTACATCTAAAAGTCTAAATTTAAGCATCGGAAAATCAAAAAACTGCACATATACAAAGTACGGCACAACTATGAGGTAATTTATTGAAAAAAATCTGTAAGACGTCCAAATATAAGAAAATGAAACAAAATTTCCAGTTTCGAGAACTACTAATGCTTTCATTCCGACAATCTAAACACATTTTAGGTCGTCTCTGTGTAGTCTCCTGCCAAATCGACACCCATCAACGTTTCAGCTTCAAAATTCCCTTCTTGTCCTTATAGCAGTCAGCATTTTGACCACCTCATTTGCACGATGACACATTGTCCTGCTGTAGAAGCACTCTCTATTGCAGTCCTCCACAGCATTTGATCTTGATTTGGTCCCATAATTTGGTCAAAAGGTCGCGCCGTTAACGGAGCGAGAGTTATAACACTAAATTCCATGTTGACTTGAGTGGTGATAGGGTCATAGCGATAGACCCAATTTTCGTCGATAGTGACGATTCTGTAAAAAAAGTGAAAATCTGCCCATATTCCGATCTGAGCATCTTGGGGAACCGCTTCCAACCTTTTAGCTATTTCAATCAAATGAACACCCTCCCTAATCAAGAATTTAGTCACTGCCTGGTATTAAATTTTTTGCATTCCCATAAACTATCACAAACCACTACTAAACCGTCTATAAAATCTAAAATTTTCCAAACTGACTTACGAAGCACACAAGATAAAGAACGGCAAAAAATTATTAAAAATATTTCGAAAAGAACTGTCGTTACACATTACTCTTTAGTGATGCCGCTGCGACTAGATAATTCTCGATCTCGTCTCGTTTCATCTCGAAATTCGAGATTGGGATTGACATTTTTCGATCTCGGATATTCGACACGAGATTTATCAAATTCTCGATCTTGACAATTTGTCAACAGTATTTTTAAAACCGACATAAAAACGAAGCAAAATCGGCCTTCCCTCATCTTCTTTTAGAGTATGTTGTTAGTCATTAAGACTTTATGGTTGCCAAAGCCGAATTGGGCTCGGCGCTCGACCTTTTGTGGCCGTTAGAGTCTGTAGGAATCCAACCCACATATTCTGATTTAGGAGTTTCTAACTTCTTTAACAGCTGAACGCTCCGATACTCAATAGTAAAATACAAAATAAACCAACTAAAACGAAAGCACTTCATATGGCAATTCAATGCAGATCAAATGGCGAGCTGAGAATACCGTTTTACGTTCATCGGAGCCCACTAGCTAATCTGCGGAGGCAAGTATGAGTTCCCAATAATCTATACTCTAACTTCAAAATGCGCCATCAATTTAATCATTACATCAACTCGCAAATATAAATTGGAAGGTTCGATTGTGATCTTGATTATTGTGACTTACAATGAATGTTCAAAATCACCCTTAAGAGTTGAAGTCTTTCGGATCAACTATAGTAATAACAAAACATGAATGCGACTTAATCCAAGCAATATTTACTTAAATCTATAATGGTGTATTTACACTGGCAGCTTTTGCCAACATTATTGATTAATGTAAAGGTTTAATCTGGTTGTGGTATTGCGTTAATTTGCTAATTGATCATATTTTCATTTCTTCATAAAAACGATTTTATGGCCTCACGAAAGACAATTCATGAAAAATATAGTTTTGTGATAACGCATCTTTCATTTAATATTATTGTTCCTTACAGTGTTCGCTTGAAATTCAACATTTTTTGCATAAAATGGTTAATATCTTCAAAATAATTAATTTTAAACCCATAGTACGCGACATTAAAATTATTAGTACCTAAATATAGGGCATTCCATTAAAAAGGCAAGTGTAGTTCGCCACAATTTTTTTAACCACCCTATATAATCGTATTTTACTAAGTACACTAACTTCGTACCTAAAAACGTTACGTAACTTTTATACTTTTAGAAATATCTTCCACCCTCGCATCGTTGCCGGACCCTGAATATATTTACGTGCACATGCTTAACACAGTTTCAAATTCCAATAGCCGGACCACAATATGAAATTTTTATTTAGTAAATAAATATTTTCATAATTCTGTTATAGATATTAAACGATATTTTCACAATACGTAACGCCACTGAGAAGAATAATCTGCACGTGTATGCGGCATTATAATGGGAGTGTTTATGCCTATGTATAAATTTAAATTTGGCGCCACGCCCTTGGTGGAAGAAGCTGCACTTGCCTTAAGTAGTTTGTACCAGAGGGTTAGGCGCACGTTAAGCGAAGGAGCGCAAGGCAGAACACTTCCGCCCTTGCACCCGTAAGCACTGCGGCTTAGGTGCAAACCTGTATTTTTTATGTTGTACATTTGTTTGATACATTAAATATATTCAAAACCATGCATTGCTTCTTATTTTCGGGTGCAACGATTAAGGGTAAGTGTTCTAGTGTTCAAGAGCAGTGAAAAGCCAGCGTAAAAACATCTGGTCCTTCGAGCCGGATGGCCCTTTGAATTTCGATTTTTCGGCATCGCGTTACCACCAGGAAGCCAAGCGTCTACAGTGAACCATCGCATTCGCATAGAATCGACCCTGCACCGGCCCTTGTAAAAAGCGCATCTGGACAAAGATCCTTTTCGGCTACGCTACGCCGCCAAAAACCGTAAGTGAGCCATATTTTTTCCTTTATTCTGTATCCCTTTCCGTTTGTATAAGCACAAATTCATTATGTCAAACGAAAATGCTGCTGAAATTCAAGCCCTTAGGCGAAAACGTGGTTCAATAAAATCGCGGCTTACAATTTTCAAAAATCACATTGATGATTATTGCTTTCGACGCCACTTTGGATAATGTTTCTGTGATTGAAATACAAGATAGGGTTCTTAAAACCAATGATTTAATTGATGAATTCGAAAGTGTTCAAATGGAACTCGAATGTTTAGAAGAGGGCGAGGATGAATCACATATAGTAGAACTCGAACATTTTGACAAGCTATTTTATTCGTCCATCGCTAAGGCGAAACCGTTAATTGATAAATTTAAAACTACGAACAATGGTGTAGGTCAGTCTCTTTCAACATCTTCAAATAATGATTATGCTTTAAATGCGATAAAATTACCAACTAACCAGCTCCCCTGTTTTGACGAGACATGAGTGTTGGTTGGAATTTCGTGATACGTTCCAATCGTTAATTCATGAAAATACTAGTATAAATAATATACAAACGCTACATTTCCTAACTGCCACGGCCGCGCAAGTGATCCAATCCCTTGAATTTTCGCCATCAAATTACTCAACTGCATGGGACATTTTATGCAAAAGGTTTAATAACACACATTTATTGGTCCATAATCATGTGAAATCTCTATTTAATTTAGAGATTTTGGTTAAGGAATCCACTGACAAGATTCGAAAATTAATAGCTATCACGCTAACACCTGTGGTACTCGTTAACCCCTAAACAAGGGAACTCTTCCCCACTTTCAACGGGCAAGGCTAGCCACCTACCCGGCCTAAGGGCAAAGAGGGCTCATATAACCACCTTGTGGTTAAAACAGGCCAATGGCCTATAATTAGAGGCAGAAATATCGTATGCTCAAAATTAGATAGAGCCACAATAAGGCAGTGGGAAGAACATAAATGGGAAAATTCACTTCCCTCGCTTGAAGATCTTTTAAATTTTCTTAAATCGCGTGCCGATATCCTGGAAACTTTGGAATTACGCCATTCGGACAAAATTTCGGACAACAAGCCGAAGTTCAATTCGCGGTCGTTTTTCGGTACAAAGGAATATTGCCTGTTTTGCAACGAAGAGCATTCCCCATGGGATTGCAAAGGCGTTTTAAAATTATCCGTTCAGGAAAGAATTGACCAGGCAAAGAATGCCAAAGCCTGTTTAAATTGTTTAAAGCGGGGTCATTTTAATAGGTCCTGTAAGTCCAGTAAATTCAGAAAATGCGGGGCTAAACACCACACTTTGCTTCACCTTGAAAGGAATTTTGTTAGGGCTGCGATTACGGCTACAGAGCCATCCCCAGCCCCCTCAGGCGAAAGTTCAAATATTGCCTTGTCAGCTTTAAACATTGCTAGCGGTCAGGTATTGTTATCTACGGTAATGCGTATTGCTTGCTGATACTACTGGAAAAACCCATCGTATTCGAGTCCTTTTGGATAGTGGATGACAATCCAGTTTTATAACCTCGCAGCTTTGTTCCACACAATTAAAATTGGAAAATTACCAAACTTGCTGTTTCGGGATTAAACCATTTGACGTCTCATAGCCAGAAAGAATGTACGGGTAAAATATTCTGGCAGCGTGGTTTATTTGTAGCGCAACTCACTTGTTTTGTTTTGCCCACGATTACGGGAAATCTTTCTAATTTTTTCGTGGACGTTTCCAAATTTCAAATACCTGCAAACATTACGCTTGCAGATTCCGCATTTAATGAGACAGTTGACCTTTTTATAGGTGCAGATTTGTTTTGGAGTTTGATTTTAGTGGGTCAAATTAGACTAGGCACAAATCAACCCATTTTGCAGAAAACAGCATTAGGTTGGGTTATTTCAGGGCCCGTTGGCGAAAATCAACCTACCAGGCTTGCTTGTCATTTTAATAAAGGTTTAGAAACTCAAGTAGCCAAGTTCTGGGAGATTGAGGATTTTCCAATTATTAAATCTTGGTCCCAAGAGGAAATTGCAGCGGAAAAACATTTTGTTAAAACCACAAGGCGAGATCAAGACGGTAGATTTATAGTATCGATTCCCTTTATAAAATCAACCAAAAAATTATGCTCGTCGATGCAGCAGGCCAAGCGTCCGTTCTTTACTTTAGAAAGGCGTCTGCATTCTGATCCTTTATTAAAGGAAAGGTATGTTAACTTTATGTCGGAATACCAGGATATAGGGCACATGTCAAAAGTATTTAACATCAACGACATTAATTGCGCATGCCTCACCACGGAGTTTTGCGAGAAGACAGCATAAGTACAAAACTGCTTGTGGTGTTTAACGGTTCTGCGTTAAGGAATTAATAATCTTCAGATGGTAGGGCCGGTGATACAGAACGATCTCGTTTCGATAATTCTGCGATTTAGGAAATATTCATTTGTTGTTTCGGTCGATATTGAGAAAATGTATAGGCAAATTTTGATTGAAACTTCTCAAAGGCCACTAAAGCGAATTCTATGGAGATCAAATGTCGAATCACATTTAGACGCGTACGAATTAAACACTATTACCTATGGTACAGCATCGGCATCGTTTTTGGCCATACGTTGGTTATTTCAATTGGCGAACGAATGCGAAGCCGATGCAGCAAAAGCTATAAAAAATGATTTCTATGTCGATGATTATATATCAGGTGGCGATTCTATAGATTCTCGTATTCACATGTGCGAACAGGTCTCCAACGTATTGAAGCCCGGTCGCTTCCAACTGCGCAAGTGGGTGTCAAACTACGCAGAAATACTGAAGTCTCTCGGTGATGCCAATCCATCTAACCAAATTTTAGATATGTGTTTAAGCGACATTAGGTTTGATTTGGTCCGCTAGGACAGACACATTGACATATCAAATAAATGACAAAAATCAAGCAGTTACGAAACGTAATATTTTATCAGCAGTGGCGCAGATATTTGATTCTCTAAGTTTGGTTAGTCCATGTGTAGTTATTGCTAAAATTATTATTCAGCAACTTCGGCAGGAAAATATATGTTGGGACGAATCTGTACCGCCACATCTTCAAGTAAAATGGATAAAGTTAAAATACGAGTTTTCACATTTAAATGAAGTTACTATACCTCGTCACGTTACTTGTAGCAAACTAATAAAAATTGAAATGCACGCTTTTTCTGATGCCTCTGAGGTCGCGTACGGTTGTAGCATCTATGTGCGGTCCACGGATGAACAAGGCAACGTATTTGCACGCCTTTCGTGTGCCAAAACAAGGGTTGCTCCTCTTAGGGCCGGTTCTACAATGCAAGTATATACTCAGAATAAGCTATCCGAGGTATAATTGTCATAGTTTTCTTTGTTACAACAATCGTTTCTAGGGTATTTATTTCCGGGATAACTTTATCCTTGAATTGTAGAACCAGCCCTTAAAAGGATAACGTTACGGCGCCTCGAATTATGCTGTGCATTAATTTTGGCAAAATTGGCTAATAAGGTAAAGGGATCCCTAGATTTGAATTTCAATTCTTGCACATTCTGGTGTGATTCAACTATAGTATTAGGCTGGCTAAACACACCTGCTAGTGCATTAAAGACCTTTATTGCCAATAGAGTATGTAAAATTTTAGAATTAACCAAATTTGGAAAATGGCCTCAACTTTTCCCACTCACGATAATCCTTTCAGATTTGTTATCACGCGGAGTTAATCCCAAATTTTTGCAGTTATCTAATATTTGGTGGAACGGACCTCAATGGCTGTTAGATTCGGAAAGTGAGTGGCCTGCGCTCGCTTTAAAGGCAGAAATTTTACCGGACATGCGAACATCCGTCCAATCATTAATATTGATCAACTCGCCGGCGATTGATATTTCTAAATATTCCAATTTAGATAGGCTAATCCGCGTCGCCGCGTATTGTTATAGGTTTAAGGATAATTGTTTAAAAACTCAGGAAGCCCGCGCCCTAGGTCCCATTAACGTAGATGAAAGACATGAAGCACCTGTGCATTTGATTAAAATTGCACAAAATCAGACATTTCATTAAAAAACGGAAAAGAGTGACAGTCCAAAGGTACAGTTTTAAAATTAAACCCATTCGTCGATGATAGGGGCATTCTACGTGTAGGAGGTCGCCTGCGGAATTTGGAATTTCCATATGATAAAAAGCACCCAAAAATTTTACACGCCATGATCGATTAACAAAATTAATATTGAAAGCAGAGCACATTAAATTAGGTCACGCGGGACCTCATAGTCTGAGCGGCGGTGACACTAAATCTAGTGTGATAAAACTTTTCAAGGTCATATATCTAAATCGTTACGTCATTGATGGGGCAACACAAAATGACACTACTGCCACGTGTGGACCGAACGGCACTATAAAAAAAATATTAAAAACATTTTCTTTTAAATATCTAGTTTTAGAAAACTTCAGGATTGTGATTGTTCCTCGAGGCAGGGAAGGGGTAGGGCTCTAAGAAAAAACAGTGCTGCCAGCCCCCGTGAGAACTCTTATCAGCGGCAGCAGGGAGATAAGTGATCCCGCGGATCCTATTTTCTAGTATCATCGAAATTCATAAAAATTCAAACGTTAACTGAAGTATCATCAATTTCTGTGTAAGAAAAATCGCTGCTGCCTTTTCCAAAAAGTGAAGAAAATGGGGGCGGCAGCATTTGAAAGTCGCGATTATCGCAACCGACTTTCGCGTGTCCATTCAGTTTTACAGCATTAATCCGGTTTTTTCGATTTGTACTAATTAAATACGCTGACATTGTAATTTCCAATAAATTTTCAATGGCGTTGATTGTTTAAATAAATGAAATTGTATTGTTTATGTGATAGTTTTTGATTTTCTTTATTTTTATTGTTTTTTCATATTTTCCATGCTTTTAATTCCAATTGAGAAAAAAATTTATTCTAAACGTTGAAATAATACTTGGGATCATTGTTTAAACAAATTAGACCAACAGTGTTTTCGGGACCTATACGAGCTAAATTTCCGGGACTAGTCCCGAAGATCCCGAAAATGGTCCCGAAAGAGATATAGAGTTTAAGTGAAATCTCCGAATGCGAATTCAATAAAAATGCGAAACGGATTCGTACGTGCTGTGAAAAACGCGAAGCCCTAGTAGCAGTGTCATTTTGTGTTCCCCCATCAATGACGTAACGAATTAGATATATGACATTGAAAAGTTTTATCACACTAGACTTAGTGTCACCGCCGCTCGTACTATCAACTTCTATTAGCCACTATTTACGAGGTATTTTAGCCTATTTTAGGTCACAATGCGATCAGAGGTTTTGTTCGAGGGTGCTTCCGTTGTTTTCGTGCAAACCCAAAATCAGTTAATCCCCTTATGGGAGAACTACCAAAAAATAGGCTTGAAGCTACCTTTCCCTTTGGATGCGTGGGTGTTGATTACGGCGGTCCGATTTTAATTAAAAAAATAGAGCTGGTTGTGGTTTTAAAACAAATAAAGGTTACATTGCGCTTTTTGTCTGCTTTGCTACTAAGGCCGTTCATATAGAATTCATATTTATTCAGATTTATTCAGATAACGGCGCTCATTTTGCCGGTGCCAATAACGAGTTGAAAGCTTTAGGAGCATTTCTTAAATATAATGAAAGAAACTTGTCTGCGTCAATTCAGAACGAAGGACTGCGCTGGCACTTCATTCCAGCTGGTTCCTATCACTTCGGCGGGTTATGGGAAGCGGGTATCAAGTCAACTAAGTATAATTTGAAGAGAGTGGTTGGTAAAGCTTTATTAACTTATGAAAAGATGAATACTGTGCTTGTTCAAATAGAAGCCATATTGAATTCCCGACCAATATCCCTTTAAGTTCCGACCCTGACGATCTTCTTCCCCTTACTCCGGCTCACTTTTTGGTTGGAAGGTCGCTTGTAGCCATACCGGACAACGATATAAGGCAGCTGCCTAAGAATCTCATTTCGCTCTTCCAAAGGCTTCAACAAATCATGCAAAACTTTTGGGCACGATGATGTAAACAATACATATCGGAGCTGCAGCAACGGTCTAAGTGGAGGCTTCGAGCACCCGATCTTCAGCCAGGAGCATTGGTGGTCGTCAAAGACGACAACACATCCCCTCTAAACTGGGTCTTGGGACGTGTAGTGGCAGTGCACGCAGGTGCAGATGGTGTCGTGCGCGTAACAACTATAAAAACTGCCAAGGGCGGCATAAAACGTGCCGTTTCAAAAACTTGCGCACTTCTGATCAGTGACGTTTAGCGTTAGTTTAGCATAAGGTAGACTAGTATTAATTAAATTGTTGTAAATAGCTGGATTAAGATGTCCATTTTTATTGTAACGTGAATTGATTATTATCTATTCGTATGAGTTTTACGTTGAAAGTCATCCTTTCAACGGGGGGAGTATGTTTATGCCTACGCATAAATTCAAATTTGGTGCCACGTCCTTGGTGGAAGAAGCGGCTCTTGACTTAAGTAATTTGTACGTTAAGCGAGGGAGCGCAAGACAGAGCACTTCCGCTCTTGCACCCGACAGCACTGCGGATTAGGTGCGAACCTGTATTTTTTATGTTATACATTTATTTGATGCATTAAATATATTCGAAATCATGCATTGCTTCTTATTTTCGGGTGCAACGATTAAGGGTTAGTGTTCCAGTGTTCAAGGTCAGTAAAAAGCCAGCGTAAAAACAAGGAATATCATGCAATTTTGTTATAATCCCACCGTGTTGAGTGCCAGTGTCGCAGTGTCACATTCAGGAGTGTGCTTGAAACGTGGGTGCTGTGCAAACAGAAGGAGCCAGATGCAATTATGGAAAATATATTACTAAAGAATTTTGCGATAGATGATGCACTGAAAACGCACACAAGAAGCGTGTTGTACAGAAAACATAATCGGGAAAATAAAAGAAGAAGAGTGACTTCTGACTGATATGATGATGAATACAGAAAGATCATCGCGGAATAGAATGGAAATTGGAATTTTTTGTAAATCCAACCAGGCAGTACAAAAATATATAGAACAAACTTAAAACACTAGTAAGAAGAAAAAATGAAATAAAGTTATAAGCAAAATCATAGATAATTCTATACAACAGCAAACAAATTCAATAACAGAACTAATGTAAGAATAAGGAAAACCAATGAAAAAACAGAAAGCATTTGTTGGCTTAATGCTCACCTTGTGAACTCAAGCAAGGGTTTGTGTAACGGTTATGTTCTTTGGTGGCTCGTGAACTCTTACAAGCCACCCATGATTTGGTCCGTATTATTAGAGTATCTTGTGAACAAGGATACTTAGGCATATTTGGCCTTTTTACTGTTTGTGCACCCATATAGACTAATGTTTCGCAAGACATTGCAGCTTTCATCATCAGAGTCAAAGTTGCTCTAAGAGCTGGACGACGGCATATATGTATTTACAGTCCTCTGTGCCAGCCGTGCAGAACGGCGTAACGCACTTTGAGGCAGCAGTGCGTGACCGGATGACGATCGTAATGTTTTAGACCGTGAATGACAGGGGTTCAGGTTTTACTGAGTCTATAACCATCTTCCCTGTTTATATTATTTGGATGTTTTTCTATTTCTATGGCTTCACGTATCATTCTTGGGAAGTAATGACGTACTCTAGCAAGTACTCTGGCATGTTCGAATTCTAAGGTGTGCCCATTTGTAAAAGTGTGCTCAGCTACGGCTGAAGATATAAAGATATAAAAACGTTGCGAAACTTGAAATGATATGAATACTGGAATGCACGAAAAAACAGCGTGTGAACTGCGTAATAGGTCCAAGGGGAATAAGCAACCAGAAATAAACACATGAACAACATGATAGTGGAAGAGTAGAAAACGAAAGGCGTAGCAGAAGCAAATGGAAGGAAATTGTTGTGAAATGGAAAGCCCGTTCAGGTTTTGGAAAAGCTCAGATTCTAGCAAGTTTACATGATATTTGATATCTACAATATTTTGGTTTTTAGCAAATAAGTATGTAAAACACATACAAAAACAAATATTTGAAATATTTAAATTCGCCCGCAAAAATCTCTATTTGACTACAATTTTCTAGTACGACTTTAATTAAATTAATTTTTCCATTTTTGTGATAGTAAAAATTATTCAGAGTAAACCCGTGCTGAAACCACAGAAGTATACAATATGTAATATTAACGTGGCAACGTTTTTACTACATTTACATTACCTTCCGTTTACATTACGTTAGGTTTACAAAATAAAAGCGACCTCTACTTTCAAAATATTAGTTTTACCTTTGGGCTGAACACATCTACGGGGTGTTATAGAAAATGAGAGCCTCCATGTAGCAACAAATTTCTCACCTAAAAAACACAAAATCAGTAAATATTGCATAGTACAATTGATCATAAATGTACACACACCTTTTTGAATTTCCTAATACATTACAAGAACGTACGTGCTTGGTTATATTATTGCAATTGACTACATCTTACAGTGAAACCTTAAGTTCAAAAATAATCGTCACACACAAAATAGGATGCAAGACTATACTACTATAGTGTTGAATAAAAATCTATCGAATCGAACGAGATTCAGAAAGAAAAGAATAACGTTCGTAATGCGAGTTAGCACGATGTTGTTACTCTCAAGCACTGTCAACAATGATGTAGGCCGTGTTTCTACATTGTCGTGTTACCAGTTACCAGCCAGCTTTGCTTTTTGAATATAAGTAGTACTTATTTCAGTCATGGAAACACAGACAAGTTAGTTGCTATGTTATCTTACTTGATTATAGAAGCAGAATAAATTTAAGATCAAAAAGTAAAATCGTCTAATAACTACTAAAAAGAAACTCTTTTGCACATGTGTTGTAATATTTACTATTGTGTTCTTGGGGCTGTTTGAAAATATTCTATTATTTTATTTGTATTCGTATAATTATGGGCTTTCGATCAAACCAGTCACTAAAATATGATACTTTCTAAATTTAGCACAGAATCGGAACGAGTCCAAAGCCAATTTACAGACGAAGGGTTGTTTTAAAGAATCAGGCGGCGTTTCCTGCAGGTGGTTTTTAAATATCGATGGGCCTTTTGCGGGAAGTTGGCCTAGAATTCCCATATTGGAATGTTGTGAACCCGAAGCGACCGGGATTGCATTTTTGTACAATGCGAGGGCTCAGAGGTGCTTTTTTGGCAGTCGGTAGGCTAAGTGGCACATGTGTGGACGCAAAAGCGAATGCACCGAGGGTGCCATTCCGCGGCGATTATGTGTTTGTCTTTACATGAATTAAACTACGGTAGATATATATGGATATATGAAACGATAAGGTCTGTAAAAAGAAAATACTAGTGCTTGAGTAGCTTAGTAAATGTAGTTATTGTACAGCGAAGTCGAACATTCGATATTGTCCGCACTGATGCTGATTGTAGACAGCTTTATTAATTGGGTCGCTGTTTATTGTTATCGTTGGCCGCGGGTCAATTAGCCGCAGAGGGTGCCCTCGTGCCTGGATCAGTATCCATTCGGTGAGATGGACCACGATCTTTGACCTGATAAGCACCTTGCTTATCAGTGATCCCAGTTAGCGCGACTGGGTGGCTTGGGAAGCCCGTCTCCCAAAAATGCCTTGTACTTGTGCCTTTTACGGTCCATGCGGCCACCGTAATTGCGGGTTACATTGACATGGGTTGGACCCATTAATGCAGTTAACGTTCGGATAATGCGTACTAGATGCGGTAAGCATCCGTGTTTTCAGGATTATTACAGGTACATCATCGAAGGTACAAAAAAGAATATACCTGATTATGTTTTCTTCGAGATGCGACGTGGGGTCGACGCGGGGGGCCATAAAACCCCCTGTAAGTATTATGTAATGAGCACATTACTGCTAAAAACTGATTGTTTGTTGTTTTGCTTGCATGACTGATTGTGGAATTGGCTGAGTTTGTGTTCGCGTCGGGCGTGCGTGACCACCTGCTATATGAAAGGACTCGCCGTTCGCCTTGTACCCAGCAGTATCATGTTTCTGATTTACAACCCCAGACCGCAGGGGCGTTATGGAATTTCGGGCAAGTCGCCAGTTCTTGTAAATTTATGCATGTGAACCGATCTGAATCCAGGAAAAAATTAAACTAGCCTGGGGCACCGAAAATATGTGTCTACACATGCTAGCTACTTTTACTACATAAACCAATATTAAATAAATTTCTTAGGCGTTGTGTAGAGAATTGTAAATTACAGGCTTGTCGTAAGAATTGGATGTCAAACAGTCTCAAAACTGCGGTAGTCTGTGTAAAAATTAATTTATCAGGATTAGGCTTATTTCAGCTCGCAAGGCTTGTAGTAATTTTCGCTTGCAGGGGGTTGCGTTAATTTCAATTAATTTGACGCAGGATTATTTACACCCGTTAAACTTATTTTACGTTATGAACGCAGATGAGATCCGAGTCAACAATGAACTGACGCTAACTAGATGTAATGTCTAAGATATTACTCCCAGTTTTCATCACTAACAGATTTCAGGCTGAAGTTGCATTAATTTGAATTAAGATATTTACATTTGCTCATGGCGGAGAAGTCAGTGATGAAGTTAAAATAAAATCAACAGCCTAGATATTTAAAGAGTAGCAAACTCAGAATTTAGTTGCTAGTTCTCGCTTTTTAGAATTTTAACCAACTTAAGCTTAACCCTGGAGATCTCGCTTATTATAAAGTATTTGATGTGAATTAAAATTGGACAAAGTTGTAGAATTTAGTGCGGATTTTTATTCAAGATTTTTTTTTAAACACTTTACTTTCAATGTTGCTACTCGTTCAGTTAATCGAAAAACATTTTTGAGAACTGTTACTTCCTTTAATTTGAAAATTACTTTGTTCTTATTTGTTTATTTAAATTTTTTCGTTTATTTACATTTGTTTAATATACTCTTTATTATTGTTTGTGGCTTTTCTTCTATTAAAAATCAAGTCTAGCTGTATTCGAAATTCAAAATTACAAAAAATATTGTCTGGCTCCATCACCTATGTTTGAAAGACATCGATGTCATTTGTGGATTTTACCATGAATTATCAACTTTCAAAAAACACTATTTATTCAAAATGTGTTTGTAAATAGCATCGACAGTCCTTCAGGTACATTATATCTTCTTCCACTCTTCCTGTCCATAGCTTTTGTCTACCACCCTGCTTCTGCTTCTCTCTCTGTATCGTACATTTTTAATATCTGAAAAGTTGCCACCCATGCCTAATTTGACGTTGAAGGATTTTTTTAGATCTTCCGCTTGTTTTATATTCTTTCTCCTATTATTTATTTTATTTGGTACAGTAATCTCTTAGGCGATCTCCTACTGCGGTTGCCATCTGCTCTTCCTTGGACCAAAAGCTTTTCCAGGTTGTCATCTGGGCGTTGTACAATGTGTCCCAAATATCGAAGTATTCGGCGTCTAACGATAGTTGACAGACGATTTTCCAGCTGTAGTTTTTCAAGACGCCAGCACAACATCTCAAACGAGTCACGTCTTTCAGTGTCATTTGAGTTCACGGTCCACGTTTCAACCCCTCTCTTCTAGATCTTGTAGAAGTACTTCTAATCATTGCCTCCTAATTTGAACCACTTTCCTTGCGTCCACCATCTCACTCCCTTCTTCAAGTATTTGTAGATGATCTAACTATCATACCCTTTGCGTCTATTTATACAGCGTGTGTTCAAATAAAGTAGCATGAATGATACAGGAGAATCCCTAAGCCAGTCATTACGCCCAACACACCTTAGTACAAAGTTGTACCCCTAATAACTTACAACCCCTTAAAAGTCAAGAAGAAAAAACATATTTAAATTCATTAATCAAGAATGCCTTGAATATTCATATTTGGGCATTTGTGAGTATCTGTTGTTGAATAAGTAATGCACCCTCTGAATAATTTAGAAATTGATGCCGAGGGTGATTTGTTGCAGCTAATCACTACTATATTTTTTGCGGTAATATTGTGCCCCGCCCTGTATTATTAACATTTTTAGAAATTAATTTCATCTACGGATCTTTTGTCTCTTTCATATTTTTAATTTGACTTTTTGTTTTCAATATAAACGAGGAATTAATTTGTCCCCAAAGATAAAAAATTCTCGAAAAATCATGTTATCCATGAGTTCTGAAGTATAAAAAAACTAACGATAATCTCACAACACTTATAAGTAGGATAGCGAGCTATAAATATCCAACATAGTCTGTTACTAATAGCGTTTAATGGGCCAGCTGAGCAACTCCGGAGGAGGGATGGGTTAATACTAAAATTATCAAAACTAAATAAGGACGCCATCAACTTGATTGTTCATCAACTCGCGGATCTAAGTTGGAAAATCCCCTGGTGATCTGATTGTGGCAACGTACATTGAAGGGAGATATCTCAAAAATAAGTATATGAGACGCAGGCTGTTTGATAAGCTGTAACCTGTTATAGAAAGAAAAAGACATAAAGGCGGCGCAAGTAACTTATTTACGTTGGTACATTTTGAATTTCGGCAAAATATTTATTTCAATTAAAGCAAGGTTGTGGCTGATCTCTTGAATCCGGCGTCCTTCGAAAAGTCCACAAAAGGGGACAAAATCGTAACTAGAAACTCCAATCTACAAATCCACACTCAAATCCCGTATAGCCATAAAACCCAAATACAAAGATCCCTAAATACAAAGAAAAGTCGTAAGTCTGCCCCGAAACAGGAGCACATTCAAAAACACTTACTTAAAGCAGCGTTTTCTTCCATACTCGCCAATCGCTAACGACTGCGACCCAGTAGCCGCGACAGGTTCCTCAAGATGTCTGCCTGTTTTCCTTCCGTAGCAGCATTACTATTCTCCGCTCGCGAGTAGCTGCAGTTCATAAAATGAATATTGATAAAAGAACAATAATTTTAATGTTCCCATGTAGCCATGCCCAAGAAGAATATCTGCTTCCCCTCGTAACACAAGAAAATGATAGACACAAGAGAAAAGTACTATCCATGTTTAAAAATAGACAGGTAGGAAGATTTCAGTCAATATTGATCAATACTCATTTCATATATAATGAAACAAAATTTGAAGCTTTTTTCGAATTTCAGGTTATCACTTTAACTACGTATTGAAGCTCCTAGAAAGTGATCTTATAATAATTAATTATTTTATTCACAAAAAGTATGTTTTGTTAAAGACGGGACATGTTGAAATACTTGGTATAGCCGAAAAGTACCAACTATTAGATAGCTGGCAAACTGTATTTTCTAGTTTTAATTTCCTGATTTCACTAATTTAAATATATTATTTAATAAGAAAATTTACATACACAATGTAAGAACATCCAAATTCGTCACCGAATAAGTCGCTTGTCTGCTGACAGAGATGTCAAGTGACTGGCGACCGAACGTAAGCGAACAGATTTTGGTAGTAACGACTCAGTAGCAGGCAGTGTTGCATCCATGGGAGTGACCGAAGGGGGGGGGGGGGAATTCCTCCCCAAGCAGTACAAAATTCCCCCTCGGAAACATTACCACTTCATATTTATGTTTTTTGTATCTATAAAAGAATGGGGTGGATTGCGCGGGAATAGGTAAAAATACCCCCCAGACGTTTCATTAACCCCCCCCCCCCCCGTAAACAGACCGGTTTAAATGGGTTGTGCACGTCGTAACGAACCAGTCGCGACTAGAGATCCTATATATAGTTTACTAAGAGTTGGGCAAACAGCCTGATTTGACATACATTTTTGATCCGTATTAGATATTTGACATATGTCGAACAAAGAGGTTATGGGAACCAATCTTGCTAACTTGCTTTTGATGGGAGAGTTTTCAGAGTATTGGTCATTCTCTAGGATATCTAGAACCGACCATTAGGAATATACGTCCAATTTAGTTAAAATATAGATTTGCATGTGTGAAACTATCGGTTGTAACATGTTAAAAAATATGTAAAAAAGGCACTTTTATCACACATGTCTTGCAAAAAGTGATCCAAACCAATTAAATGTATCCCGTTGTTTGCCCAACTCTTACACCTGTATGCATAGTCGTTCACCAGCGGCTCGCCGACGACTCGCCGGAGTTTCGTTATGAATAATATGTTGGTTGCACTGTAAGTCTATGTCAAATTCGAGGTTATCAGGTTAGGTTTTCCGTCAGTTTTGACAGAAACAGTAGTTGCAGTTATTAAATGCATCGGAAATGAGATGCAAGAGGCAAAATTAGAGGGATAAAGGCAAGCATAAGCAAAGCAGATCTCAGAGGGATTGAATTTGACGTTTGAGTAAAAGAAATATTTAAGATGGCTAATATAAGTAATATGATAGGTTTGAGCATATTTGAAGCCAGATCAAATCAAATTAAATGATGCAAAGAGTTGGTTATGTGCATAATATGAACGTAGAGTTATTAATAAAAGTACAGGCCAGTGAAAAACAAGCAAGCTGAAAGATGGATGGAAATCGAAGCAAGATAAGATAAGATTTGCAAAGAGCAATAGAGAACGAGGGCAACTGAATTGAAGAAAATCCAATCAAATTGAATTTAAGTGCTAGTGCATTGTAAAAACTAAGTGATTATATCAGAGCAGTGATTATAAAAACGTTTATGTGACGAGAAAGAACAATTTTTAGGTATAACAAATAAAGACAATTTTTAGATTTAAGAAACATGTTATCAAATTTGATTCCTTGATGTAATATTGTAACTAAAACTAATTTCCTATAAACAATTACAGATCGCGGTTACTAAGCAACGCGATGCTGTTTTGTCAAAAAAGAAAAACAATTGCTGTAAATTGACTAGTTTGGGGCAAAAATTCTGTTCCAGTAAATTAATGTTTTAACATAATAAAAAAGTATTTACCAAGTTAAAAAGTATACCCTTTTATTATACCAGTTACCAGGCATCTGTGGAAGCGTTATTGAAAGTTTTCCAGTGATAAAATTATAAATTAGTGCAAACCTACTTCGGCTGAACAACGGCAGCGGACACCTGAGAATTTCAAACTTCTACACCAATCCAGTTGAGCTGGAGAAGCCAGGGGTTTCCGGTCAAACAGGTCAGAGAGGTGTGTACGAGCATCCTGAACTAGATTTGCTGCCAGGGAAGCGACTTCAAGCGAGTTAGGACCTCGGCGTTACATGCAACCATCGCCGTGGCGAAAGAAGGCAGATTGAAAGGTAGGAGTTACCATGTTTAGATTGTTTGGTTGCCGGGAAAGGTAGTGAACTGCTAGATTACACCTTGTGGAAGAGGTCCATCGTATTTCCAAGAGTCCAGATTCGTTTCAGTTTGAGTAATTTGAATGGCGTCAGTAGAAATTGCGGTTTTTACAAGAATTTTAGACCATCATAGGAAGCCAAGAACAAAAGACAACTAGCGTCGTTTGACGTCCTTCCTAGAACAAAATCGAATTAGTTGTTGCTAGGCGGGAGTTTGCTTCAATTTACCTGACGTTTCCTTGCAGAATTTCACTTTTGCATCTTTAAATACACGCTATATGCACTAACGACTTTCTGTAGTAAATGTCAAGTTTGTGAGGTTGCGAGTAACCGAATCTCGTAGAGCTGTAGTACTAAAATTGCGTATATGAGCTACGCTGAGTCAAATATTCTAAACAAACTTTCATATAAAACTCAGATCTGAACCCAACCTGAGAGAGTAGTTTTGTGTTCTTGTCGGAGCTGGCCCAGATTATTATTGCAGTTCAATGAAATATAGAAAGGGGTAATTAACCATTTTATTAGAGTATAATCAATAGATTTCATTTTTATTAGCCTAAAATACTGACAGGAAAAGTTTTACACACTAAAAGTACCCTGAGCATTGTGGTGATTTGCCCTATTTAATTATTCCCATTCTAATTAAACCCTTTATTAATACAAGGCATCATTCCACCTCAATGTATTGTAGCCAGCCGGGCTAGTTTAATTTAATTTAATTGTTTAATCTGTTTGCTACAATTACCACACTGATACTGGCTTCTTAAGTAGCTCAGAATGCCAAGGTGCCAATAATAAACTCAAGCTCAATTATCCAGGAAAGAACACAAAATAATTTTTACCAGTGTATAATATGTTTATCCAAATACATTAAATTAAATTGTATTTGATCAGACAAAGAAATAAAAATGTAACAATGCTTGTAAAATTAGTAGAACTCTTTTAACGGGGCGCTTCGCTTGCTGGGAATCGGGCCGTGTCAGCCTCTTTTGGAACAGCCTATACATGGAGTAGCTCCGATGTTCCGTAGGCAGTTCGTCGGGCCTGCATAGATAAACTGACAGTTAGCGAAAACCGCTGAATGGCGGTACATAAAAATTGAATTCTGTCTTCAAATTGTTGAAAGTGCGGGTAATATCAAGTTAAATTACGTGCATACCTGGTGCAACTCGTCACCGACGAGTCCAAGATGACTCCCCTAGTAACCAGGTGCTGGGAAATGTTACTGATGAATCTCGGCTGACCCACCTAGTAACCAGGTGCTGGGAAATGTTATTGATGAGTTTCGGATGACCCCCCTAGTAACCAGGTGCTGGAAAATGTTACTGATGAGTCTCAAATGACCCCCCTAGTAACTAGGTACTGGGAAATGTTACTGATAAGTCTCAGATGACCCCCTAGCAACCAGGTACTGAGATGAGTGGTAGGAGTTCCCTGGAAAAGTCTAGAGACCCTCCTGAGTGAGATTAGACTAGGAGAAAGGTTTAGGAAAATTCTTGAAGAGCCCGAAGGCTCTCCTGAGCGGAATCAGCTCTGGAAGAGGTTCGGGAAAATTTCTCTCTGTAATGGCTTCAGTTTCTTTTTATATAGCCCTGGGCTGACGTAATCGGCGGTTCAGGACGGTTCGGGAGAGTAGGGGATTCTTGCTTCGATGCTCGGAGGTGAGCCTGCGACTCTTCGCAATGACGTCGTTTATCGCCGCCCGCGCGGACTAAAGATGCAACGCTCCGATACCTAACGTGAAACATGCCATGGGAGAACGCGCAAATTAATTTATAATTCCCAAAATCACGTTCGCGCTGGGCGAAACGTTACAATATATGTTGCTATAGTATATAAAGGCTATGTATTACATTAAATACAGTTATTTATTTAGATGAATCAAAAATGAAAAGTTCAATACAGTAATTATACTGAAACGATAAGATGTGGAAAATTATGATAATGATTGCTTATTTAATTGAATAATAATTGAAACTCAAAGATTCAAAGACATTTTAAAAGAAAGTTATTTCAAAATGAGTACGACTTGATGATGGTAACAAAAATTAACAATAAATACAAAGTTGAATGTTGCATATGACAGAATAAAATTCTATTTGTAATAATTTATAAAGTGAGCACCATTCAAATTGATTTATAACATGTAGCAGGCAGGAATAATGGTAGTCTAGGATAGCAATAAAAAATTGGGATGATTATTAGAATAACAACTTAAAAACAACTACGAAAAATTTGATATAAAATGGATATAAAAATTTTGTAATTGTGTAAATACATAATAAAACCCATTAAAATAACGAAGAATTTTATCAAAAAGTAAAGGGGTATGTCAATTACGCATTAAAAGTAAAATAAATAGTCCAAGGCAAGATTTTGGAACATTGGCGACAATATAAACTGTGATTGAAGAAAAAGGTACTATTGAAGGAGCTACAAAGGGGGCAGATCCTAGGTCGTTCTCGAGTTTTTTTCGTTGCAAAGAGGGAGCTGTCAACGAGGTCACAGGTGGATCCTACAAATAGAGGCAATTGGAATTGGTTATCTTGGTAGATAGTTAAGATGCGATAATTACCTTGCTGTCCCAGAGGAACTGTCCGTGTCCGTTGCTGAATAGGGGCAATTGGCTGGGTTGCAGACAGAGTGGTTATAGTCAAAAAACATTACCTATCCAGAAGGGAGATGTGGTCCGGTAGGAGATTTAGGACACAGATCCGTGGCCAAAGCAGTAGGAGTGCCTATTTCCCAGGTGCAATTTAACAAGGAGAGCGTTGCTGATCCAAAGTACATTATGAGTTTCAGTGCAAAGTAAGTTAACGAGATTCAGGTATATGTTATTAATAGAAGTTAATAATTAATGAGTAAATAAAATGTTAAAGAATATTACTTACCCAGATTATAGAAATTTAAGCTATTTGAATGTAAGGGTATCAGACTGGTTTGATTGTCAGTTTGACATTTAATTTGAAATTTAATGACAGAAGTATTTTAAATAATATATGCAAATTTGAATCTAAATATCATACAGTCAAAACCATTGTAAAGGATTTTATTTATGTCATATTGATTTGGGGATTTCATTAAACACTGCTTGGAAATAATAGATGACAGCAAGTGACATTCAGTAATTGCAGCAACAAACAACTAACTAGATTTTGGCGAGCCACACCCTGATCAAAAAGAGTACTCATGTATATTTGAAATAAATTCAATTTAAAGTTATAATAAATTTAAAAGTTTCAAAAATTTATTTAAATAAGCATACACACGTATCCATATATATATATATATATATATATATATATATATATATTGCTATGGTACATAGAGAGAGAAAATAATTTAAATATATCGAAAATTAAGTGCAAAGAATGGAATAGTATTCGTATAGTAATCATTGAAAAAGGCTAGGAAATATTATAATGCAAACAACTTAATGTTGCAGGATAATGAATCAAAGTCCTAATATAAAATGTCTAGAGTGTGGCATTCAATTTAAATAATGGTAGTCAAGGGATAGAAAAATATGTTTTAGGGGGATTATTAAATAAACAAACTTGAAAACTGAAATGTGAGGTATTTTTCGACTAATAAACTTTAATATACTCTAGTCCTATTTATCTAAGAACTATTTTGGCATGATAAATGGACTATACATGGGATTTACGTGGTACTGAAGTGAAAATATAACTCGACAATGTAAATGAATTTTGCATGGTGTAGCTACAGGAGTGCAAGTAAATACAAAGATAAAATATAGCAAGAATGGAGGATCAAGATTATTAATTGGAACTATATAATAAAACATCAGTAAGAGTAACGATTTGGATATAATTGATTGGAATTTTAATACAAAGGATTGACGATTGGACGTTCTTTTGGGAGTGTTGACACTGCTTGGAGTTTCTGTGTGCTGTACCGGAGGGTGTTTGGACTTGGTGGAGAACTGTCATCTTCCAGCTTAGGACGAGGTTGCTGTTTGGAGTTTTGTCACAACAGACTGGGTCCCATTGAACGGAGATCGACTTCCTGACGACTGAGGGAACATACATGAGGATTTGGATTGTTAAACAACGAGATTATTTTGAGGCTACTCACAGCTGGACAGTTTGAGTCGACAACTTGATGGATGCAGCGAGTTTACAAGTGAGGTGATTAGTGTTTATTTACAGATAGAACTGAAGGAAACAGGCTGATTCAAGCTACTTGGAAGTTTGAGCGTTGCAGGTTAGTTAATAATAAATACTTGCTAATGTTATCTGTAACAAAGAACATTTAAAATTGGTTCATTAAGACAAAGAAAGTCATACTTACGAATTGATTTATGAATTTTATATAATTTGTAAAGGATCTTGATTAGTTATCTGCACAAGCAATTGCAAATGACATAAATGTCAAATTTATTGAAGTTTTAACATAATTCAAATTACAATTAGATTACTTGATATTTCAGAACCTACCCCTGAGTTGAGATACATGCTATTCCTTTTTATTAAGGTTAAAACCATTATTATTAAACGAACATAAGTCTATAATCATAGCAATATATATAAAAGTTCTCGTTTAAAATATACTCATGTTAAGCATATTTAATTGCACTATCCTCAAATATCAACTGAAGAATTAACAGTAACAAAAAAGGAAAGTAATAGTTCTTTGAGTCTCCTCGGAACGTTTAAAAATGTTTGGCAACGATGTGCAATGTGCTATCAATATTTGGGCAAAATTCAAAATTTTCAGATGATAATATTTTATTAATGGACGTAGTTTCATTTAAACCAAATTATGAAAAAAAATGCTTTTTATAGTGACACAATCCTGAAAGGTTACCAAAAATGCCATGACTGTCCTTTTGGATTTTTTTTAAATTGCACCAATATATGCAAATGGTCCAGTTCATTTGCTAGCAGTATAGTGCAGACATCTTATTCTAATTATTTAAGCATATTATGGCACCAAGAAAAAAAGTTGCTTTGAAAAGGTGTTCATAGAATTTGAAACGTTGTTCAAATAGAAAACGAAAATTAAAATTTCCAATATTTTTCAGATAGCTGAAAGACTAAGTAGGGCACACTTAATTTCTTTTTAGAACGTTGAACAGTCCTAAATTGTGCAACTTTAATTCATTTTAAGCAATACTGTATTTTTTAAGGAAAGCGAGATGCGTACATTGATGAAACAATAATTGTCATCCAGTTTTATAAACACTTTTGTTCTGTTGATAATCTCCAAGTCCCCTAACGTTTTGCCTAATTAATTGACATGTCCTCTACTCTCCTTTCCCACGGAAGGCAATGAAATAATATCGAAAAGTATTTTCTTTTCGCAATTTCCTCGTTTGCCCGTCGTTTCCGGAACAGATTTACGCTTTACGTTTCCCTTAATTGACAGACATCAGAAGCCCCAAAACCAAAATAATTTCTGGTCTTGGACGAATTTCGACGAGTACAGCGAAGAGGGAGCAAGGGTGACTCAGCGTAACCGTTCCCGTGCAATTTCATTACAGAATTAGATTCCAATATCAGGCCTTAGATCACTGTCAAGTGCAATTCATACCTTCGAGTGCACGCCAGTTTCGTAGCAATTGCCAGGGAAGTGTTCCTAAGAACGTCTATAATTCAAGCTCGCATGCATGATTTATTGTTTTTTAATGACGACTTAACTGACGTGAGAGCAGCTCCAGCCACTCTACTTACAGGAAGGGAGTGATAATTCAGAGTTTATTTTTTATACGCCTGTAAGATAGTTCCGATGATAGCATTTTTCTTGCGATACACTATCTGGATACAAACGTAGCTCTAGCAGAATTTATATAGATTTTTGAAAAGCGGTTTCAAAGAATAAACAACTGTAGTTGAGCTACAGGAATGTACTTTGAATGTAGTATAGTTATTTTCTTTGGAAAAATTCTAATTTTTAGAGCAGCCTTAGTATACTCTAGAAAATGTTGGATAATAATATTAAGAAAGACACTAGAATCACGAAGGGTGTAGTGGTTGGTAACAAGGACAACTGAGAATCAATATATTTTATAAACGTACGTAATAAATATTTTGAAGTAGACAGCTTCCAAGAGGTTCACAGGTCAATTTTTGCTTCCTTTTACGATAAAGGAAGTATTGGATTCACCCCAAAAATTTGAAATTGAGTTTTCAAGAGATCTTCACGTTTTAGAGTCCCCTGAACCCAAAAAACATATTGTTTTGTTCATTGGTCTGTCTGTCTGTCTGTCTGTCTGTCTGTCTGTCAGTCTGCCTGTGAACAGAATATTTCAAAAACGAAAAGAGGTATGGCTTGGAAACTTCATATATAAGTTTTGTGTACTATGTAGATAAGAGAGCAAGCTTTTGAAAAAAATCGCATAATCGGAAGTAGGTGTTTACTCTTGTAATTTTTCAGTTTTTTTTCGACTTTTCAAAAACGGCCCTCAACGGTTTTTTTCAAAATTTACATTTTTATTAAATTTTTAATGTGCATTGATGCGAGATAGGTGATTTTCCAGTTGAATACTTCTAAAATGGGGGTTTCTTGTTTTTTTTTTCTATTTTATTATTAACTCCGCGCTGGTCAAACGGTTGCCATAATTAAGCAACGTTAGCCGCGGTCGACACTCGAATAGGGCCACATGATATTACTAAAAGGCACCAAATTAAATGCACAGTATTTTATTAAAACATCAAGTACATTTGCTCAGTAGAAATAATAAACGTCAAGTAAAACAAATATATGTTATGTAAGATAATAAATGTTCAGTAAAAGTAATAAATACACAGTAAAAATGTTAAACGTTCAGTAAAAATGATAAATGTTTAGTAAAATAATAGATGATTAGTAAACTAATAATCTTTTGGTAAAAATAGTAGACAAACAGTAACAAAACAATAAGCGCCCAGTAAAATAATAAATCTTCAGTAAAAATTATAGATGTTCAGGAAAAATATAGTATTTAGTACAAATAATAAATGTTTCGTTCAAAAAATCAAAGCGACAGTAAGAAGTTTAATTTCCAACAAAGCAAGGCAACAAATTAAATGCGCATTATTATATTAAAACCATAAGTAATTTTGTTCAGTAAAAAAATCTTATTTCTAGTACATAAAATAAAGAGACCACAATATAAAACTGTTTAGTAAAATAAAATATATTTAGTAAAAATAATATGTGATACATAAAATAAATGGCCAACAGAATAATATTGGAAGGAATATTATTTATACATTATTACGTAGGTATTTAACAAAACACTCGCCAGAATGTTACTGCAGATAACCTGGATTGCATAGAATATGTTGACAGTGTTTCTCACCAACTATCAGACATAGCCAAATTAACATTGGAACATTATTGGGCGATCAATTATTGCTGTATAGCCAACGAGGTACGTGATTGGTCAAAAATGACAAACGTCAAATTAATTTAAAATTGTTTGCATTTCTGACCAATCGCATACCTCAATGCGCACACAGCAATAGTTGATCTTTCACAATTTCTCAATGTTAATTGCCCTATGTCTGATGCTCTGCGAGACACATTGTATATATACTTCCAACGAAGTCATTATACAAAGAAGAAGAAACGACAAACACGATACAAACTTTTCTCTGAAATACAAGAATAAAACTTTAAATATTTCCCGCTAGTACATAAATATATAACATATATTATTACAGCAGCAAAACTCTCTTGACTTTTGCTGGACGACCTCTGCGTCGTTTGTGTCCTATGGGGATGGTTTTTGCTTCTGGAGGTGCGCTTACTATTTTCAGTCTTATTACTAGTACAACGATGTGTTTGCACATCATATTTTTAAGAATGCTGGACAGCCACAATGTCATCAAGCCATTAACTTTTATCTTTGGGCAAAACTGTTCTCAAAATTTTGAACATCACAGATTTAAACTCATCAAATGAAGAGAAATCTAGGCCATCCTTTTTTGTCGCATCAAATTCTTCTATATGAGTCGCATTACCAGCAGGAATAATGCAGCTATTATTGTCATACCGTCTGTTTCACTTTCCAGATTTATATTTTTCAGCTGTTTAGCCAACTTATATTAACACAAAACCTAACCTCAAAGAAAGGCAAAGAAAGTCACTGTTACTGAACGTTTATTATTTTTACCGTGCAAATTCAAATAAATTACTGTGCATCTTCTATTTATTTAATATGCGTTTTAAACTGTACAAAATATAATAAAATACCGTGCATATTTTACTGGCCATTTTTAATTTTTTGTTGTGCAATTTGCAATATTTTACTAACCATTCGGGTTTTTATACTTTGCAAAAATTAGTTGATTACTGAACATACATATTTGTTTACTGAATAAAACTGGATTAAATACTGAACGTTTTATTAGTACCCTTACTAAAATATACAACACAGACGGTTCAGGAGTTTTGTCAAAATAACAAAACCTATATAAAACCAGGTCGCTGTTTGTTTACATGGCGTTTTCCCGCGGCATTTTAATTGGCGGCCACGGAGCGAGTCAAAAATATCATCGCCTCCTTAATGAACCCCTTACGAAACGTCCTGATTAGCGCCGTAAATCACTGGAAGAGCGTCGGAGGCCACACGGCGGCCCAAAACTGCCTTCCATGGGGATCTAAAGTTAGCCGAAGGTGCTACGCCCCGTGTGGAACAAATCAAACAAGCGTCGAAAACAAACCTGCCGTTTCGAATGGGAACCACAGAAATTTATGCTGGGCTGCTCCGCCGAGCACGTGCGAAACCGCAGTTATATTTAAATATCCTGATGCGATCGCCGCCGAACAAATTACGTTATGAAAATGTCAGGAGACATGGGAAATCGGCCAGGCGAAAAACGGACGCTAAAAGCGAAAAGAAAACAAGTTCAGCCGCGACGGGTTGCACTCCTTGGCCCGCTAATAAATTTAGATGTCACAATTTATTTTGACATCTTGTTCCCTCACTCCATTGTCCCCGTAACTCGAAGCTGAAATAGAACTTTTAAAAATACTAACTTTAAGGAAATTTGTAGCCTCTGTTAATCATTCAGATCATAATTATATTTGATTTCGGATTACAAACGAACTGCAAAGTAATTAATCTGAAAAAGAAAAATATATAACAGTATGCAGCGTGTCCAAGATATGAATGCACAACATGGAAAGATAGAAATGCAATTACTTGAGAGACAATGTAAATCATACTAATAGCTATTCAAACTCCTGAAAGTTTACTCTATATAGACTCAACAATAAAATTGAAAAACGTACATTTTTTATCAGAATCTTTTGTTGCAGGTAGAATATTAGAACGACGCGTTTTGGTATGATAAACAAAAGAATTAAAAAATAAGACGTAGACATGGACAAAATTATTTCAAGTAAACAATGACTTGAATAATTCAATATATTTGCCCTACACAAGTAACTTCTAAGTTATACTAAATGTATCTAAGTATGAAGAAAATCTAGTATTTGACGAATACATTAACATAATTGTAGATTATGTCGAAGTCCAATATTCCACACGCAGGCAGGGGACTATATTAAATTAAGACAAACCTTCTTTTTCTGGCCATCAGGTAGCAAGCAGGAGTCCTAGAAGGCGGTCACAACCATAACGCAAAGTTTCCGAAAAGATAACATGAGATTCTGACAAGGGAGGTTGACCAGTGCCTGAACGACTGCTTCACATCACAACCTTCGGCTGCAGGTAAAATGTAGCTAGGCGATGGTGCCTCAAGAGTGAACCGATATCGGATCTTCTGCAGAAACGGAATTCTCACACACAAATTCAAAGCGAGCAGGCTGCGATAGCTCATACGACAAATTGATTTTGGCCGTAACTATAAGGAACTGGAAAATTGTATGCTCACAAAGGAAACAAATAATACAAAAGAAAACTAGGGCCTACCGTTGAGGTGTTCTGCTCCGTTTGAGAATAAAATGACACCATGTGCTGACCTAGGTAAAATTCCTAAATATATGTGTTTTTGAGAAAACACGAAAATACTTCTCAATATAGATCTCTCAAACAAGCATGCAAACCAAAATTTCAAATAAATAGAACATTTGACTTCAGAAATGTATTTCGCAAAGCATTCCTTCCTCTGGCAGCACCGACTGGCAAATGGTCGAAAAGATAATCAGCTTGAGAATTCAGTATAGGCAACCAAAATACTTCAGAGTTTGAAATGTTGTAGGAAATAGTTTTAAAACTTTTTGGGAATAATACATTGACGTATGAAACTTGACTTATTGGCTAAATGATATTGTAGGTAATAACTTGATTTGTCAATGAGTTAATTACATATATATTTATAAATAACTTTTGTTCCGTAACAATACCACAAACCTAAATTTTCTGTGCAACTGACATCACAATTTTAACATGCAATCCGAAACGAGTTTATCTGTCACTGATTTAAACGTAGTACTTCTTAAAACAGTTTTCAAATTTACATGTTTATTAAAATAAGAAAAAACATGAGTATTGTTTGTCATGTTTTTTCATTAGAAGATTTTTCAGCTATTTTGTTTTTGAATTCAGAAAATGCTAATGGTTTTTGGGTAAAATCATTAGTTGTGTCAAAATATTCTATACTGCGTCTCAGGGTGACTAGACAGTACAGGGCCTTATGGCAATCAGCAACAAACAGCGATGCCATATGTGTCCACAAAAGTGTTCTGTAGAAAAAACGCACAGATCACAGACAAACAAATCCGGCTATTGTAATAGAGACAGCTTAACTATAATCCCTCATTACCTGGTACGTTTGGTCAGTGGCATTCAAACAAGTTTATGAACAAAACAATTACGTACAGTAGAACTGGCATAGAACTGGCAACGTCGAAGCGAAATTCCCATAAGGAAAGCATTCCCTATCCTCTCCACGCTGTCTTGTCACCCTGAGACGCTCTATAGTTATGGTTATTAAAAGTCACAATAAATGTTACGTTTCGCTATTTAATATAGCTTGTTCAAGACATAATACAAATTTGTTGATAGCACAATATTATTTATCTTTAGTATTGTTTTTCCTTTTTTTGTGCTTATATTAATTCTCTTTAATTTTGATTGTAGTTTTATATTGTTTATATTACAATGAGGGTAAACTTGGTTAAAAGTGTAAAAATTGGATTTCACCATTTGTTTGACATTAGTAGTTGTAATTATTAGATTGGTTGTTGGATTTATTTTCATTTTTTTCCTTTTTTCCCCAAGGATTTGTTTTAGAATTCTAGCGGGTAGGCATGTTTTGTATTCCATATATCCTCCTTCGTGTTGGTGTTCTTCCACCCTGGTTTTGAGGTTTATTTCTATTAAAGTATTTTGGATCCAAAAGCATTCCTATTATGAATATTTTTAATTGTTTGTCAATAGTGACTTTTGTTTCAGGATCACTCTATAAATTGGTAGTTAATTTTTTGTTCTTAAATTACTCCTGTTTACATTTGTATTTGTGCGCAGTTAGAATTTTTTGGTTGATAACAAAATTCTTAAATCCATTGCATGATTATTCACTTCCAAAATTTATTGAGTACAAATACTTGCAATAGGTATACAAGGCAGGTTTGGAGATTTGTTTTACACTTTTCCTTTCTTTCTTTATTTAGTTATTGCACCTTTTTTGGGTTTAAATTGTGTTTACTTGGAGTTATTCGTTAGCAAGGATTGGCCATTTTTGTTTGCCAGCAGCTTGTTTTTTATTTTATTTTTTATTTTCTAATGTTAGGATCCCAGGGTTTCTTTGAGTTTTTTTCTATATAGTTGTAAAATTTAGTGGGTGTTGTCCAAGTAACCTAGATTAGTTTTTTATTAAGTAATTTAAAATTTCAGTAGATACTAATAACTATTATAAACTATTATAAACATGATTAATTTATGTTGTACTACATGTAAATTGAAGGTGCCGATACTGCGGTCAGTTAAATTTATACGTCACTTTGACGTTTGTCAAACAATTCAGCAGGCCGTGGTTCAAACATAAATTAATTGTTTATGAAATATAAAATTGTCAATTAACGTTGACAGTTACCTTATTTAATTTTCTTTTATTCTTATACTAGTTTTATTGCAGTTTTCGAAAAATCATTGTTTGCATCTCGAATGCGAAATACTTTTGCGTTCTCGAATGGGTATTTTGCCTCGCTAAAGCTCGGCAAAATAACTTCCATCATTGAACGCAAAAGTAGCATTTCGCATTCTAAATACAAAAATAGCCATTTTAGTTGTTTTTTATAGGTAGTAGAATAAATTACGCAATTGATGGCGTGTACTGTCTATTATATAACTATTATAACTTTATCTATTAATAATTTTATAGTTAAATTTTAGGTTACATTTTACACTCGTATTATTATATAATAGAGATAGCCGATTCCTTTCAGATCGGTTTGAAGTTAAGAGTTAAAATTAAGCAGTTGAAGAGGTTCAAGTTCATTATAGATCATTTTATTAATAGAAGCTCCTTGCTGTTTAAACGTGATTACTATAACTCAATCGCCTAAAACAAGAGCCACTCGCGCTTCAGCGTTCGTGTGTTTAAGCCATTACAATAAATCCTAAGTTAGGTGATATATACAAACACAGCTTTACATAACTATAAATTGAGTTTATAACTGATATTTTACTTAATGCTTCGAAACATGGAATGGTTTAGCATTTACTCGATAGTCCATAAATAACGGTATATACAGGACAAAATGTGCCTCCTTACAAAGCTAACACCGCTTACACAGATATGTGCAAAAACAATTTAAATTCAATGTCTTTATGGTACGACCTGCATTTACTATCGCACATGGCCAAATAACGTTACGCTGAACAATATGAAGTAACTACTTTGTTTAATCATTTTATGAAGTCGGAAGATTCTACAAATGATCTCACATAATGGTAGGTTCTTCCGGGTTATGCCGTGGTCGTCGATTTAAACTTGAAGTTTCACTGCTTATACTGTCAGCTTCTTCAGAAGTTTTATAAAAACTGATATTGTGTCTCATGCTCCTGGTTATATACCTAGGAGTTGTTACAGTTGGCTGCTCATGCTATCGGGATTTGTCATTCCGCTCGGTTGCTCACGTGAAACTTGTGTATGGTTCGATGGGTTTTGCAAAGTTACCTTCCACGTGTTACGGAGGCGATAACCGCCTTCTTGATTGAAGTTGTTCGGATTTTTAATAACCTCTAGGAATTACTGAATAACACGAGGGTAGTAGTTTTTAATCCTGGCTAATATGTTCACGGATTTGTAATTTACTCTGTGGTTTTCTGGTCCTAATAGGTGTTCTGCAATGGCTGATTTTTGTACTTTTCCAAATCGTGTGTGGCTCTGGTGTTATTTTACTTTACATTGGATGCTTCTTCTCGTTTGTCCGATTTAGGATTTGCCACAAGTACGCTGGAGCTTGTTACGTGCAGAATGCGCCGCCTGCCATAATTTTGAATTTGAACGCTATTTTCCCGCGCGTTGCGCATTGGCGTTCGGCCGTGTCTTCTGGCGATAGCTTTTATCTGGAAAAACCATTAGCAGGCCGAGACTCGCTACGCGTCTTCTTCGCCAGCTTTCGAAGCGAGCAGTTCTTTAGTGCTATTCACTAGTTCGGGGATGCTTATTTAGGGCTATTTGGTCGAGTTGGAGACGTGAACTTAGGAATGCCCTCACGTTTTCGTGGATGAAGCCCCCCGAACGCAATTAAGGACTTTGGTTTCCTTCGCTAAGGCGGATCTATTTGGTGTTAGCATATTTCGAGCTGTTCCTTTTCTGCGCCCAAAAACCATCTGGGGTGAGTAGCTATTTTACGCTGAGAGGCCTGGCCGTGCGTGTTCTATTAGAGCCCTGTTTTCCCTCTTACAGCAAGACGTACTAGGCAACATTTCGCCTTCGAGCCGTGTTTGCCGCAATTTGCGTTTTCGCTCTGGAGTCGCTGGACCTGCCGGGCCACGTGCCGCAACGTTCCGCGAGGCGATTTGTCGAGCCTTCACGGGCCCGCTTCTCCTTGTCGCCGGCGCACAATTAGGGCACAAGAGGGTACCGTAATTAGTCCCGAGGTTTGGCCTTTCGACCTGTGGGAGCGGCGTTGTTATTGCCGGCCCCCTAGGCCACCGACGACCGCAAAACGTTCTTGGCCGACGCCGAACCACTAACGCAACGACGCCCAGATCCAGAGCTTTACGTCTGTCGCAGCGAGCCGCTGACGAAGTGGCCCATTTTAACTTGTTGTAACGTATATGTTTGTCCAAACTGTAAGTACATTTAGTGCATGTGTTACTTAATTAAGGCGGCTCTCATCCTTCATTTCATGCTAGAATTAAGATTGTCAATGTAAAAGTGTTATAGCTTATTTTTGCATGAAATTAAACTATTTTAAATTATCTGCATATGATTTGTGTTAGCTACGGTCCGGTTGTTTTGTCGGAGCCATCTTACAGGGAGTATTATATGCTAGGTACCGAGTTTACAATTTCTCCACAGTTCACCGGGGTGCAATTGTCGTACCTTCAAAAAATTGTTGGCGCTGGGCATTTTGTTTACTTCATTAACTCTACCGACATCAATCCCGCCCCCTACTACCGATTGAGCCGGCGGCCGGCAAATTGCACCCAAGTGTACCTTTTGTATTGTTTGATGCTGCTTGGAAAGATTGCCCAGAATCTTACATCATAAAGGCCTAACAAGAAGGATTTGGCGCCGAACGTGAGGCCTGTTTTTGTTAAGTGCGCTTTGGCGTTTCCAAATTTTGCCATTTAATGTGATAACCGTAGCTAGCGAACCATTTCTTTTGCATTCGAATTGTTAGGATGTTTTGCGCCGATTTAAATATTTAGTGATAATATTGCATGCGTTGTACTAACAGTATTTTAAGCTATATTTATTCCATTAGTTATTAAGATTTGTGCATGAACCTAACCCATTATTTTAAATATTGCAAATTTATTTAATTGTGCTCTGGTTCGGAGGTTATTGCTATTGGACCGCGTTCAATTTTTTTTTGCTTCTGGATTATTTGATAAGTGCCTGGAGAACTTCTTGCGATTGTACGCTGGTAGCCCGCGTTTTGTTTTTCTAAATTTAGTAGTAAGACATTCTTTGATCGTGATTAGTTATCAAAGTTTTGCACGTTGCGTCCCTCGTGTGCCTTCGCGTCGCGCGCTTTTATTATTTATTATCTGTCAATTTTCTACTGGGTTTTCTTGTCATAATCATTCAGTATGGATATCGATCGGCTTCTTGTAGAGGAGTTAGATTACGAACTGCGAATTAGGGGTGTCTGTTGTGACGGTAATTCTGGGGATAAGCGTAAGCTCTTGCGTGCACGGATTAGACTAGAGAAATCTGGGAACGCATCTTTTCCCGGAATTGAATTGAATATTGAGGAGGAACTAGATATTTGTTTCCGGAAACTGGGAATTTTAGTGGAGGAAATTTCGGCCCTGGGGCATCTTGTTCGTAATAGCAACGATTATAAGCGCCTTCAGACTAGGTTGTTGCATGTGTCGAATCGTCTGGAACGCTTGAACCCTACGGGATCTTTGTGCGATAGGAGGAATGAGTTGTATAATCGCTGCTTAACAGCTATGGATGATCTGGAAGTGAAATTAGCGTCGGTTAGCGAAACTATAGCACCTTCGGTTTCACGCGTGGCTAACTTATTAAATTTTGATGACAATTCTTCGCAGGTCGATGAGCAAAGTCTCGATGATGCGCACGATCATCCTCAGAGTCAATCTAGAGCTCCTGTCGAGTTCCCTTCGCAAGTCCGATTTAGTTTGCCTGGCATTAGTAACCCTCGTTCATTCCAATCGCCTTTGGGCCTAAATAGCACCCAAGCGTTTGAACCCGCGTCTCGCTGTAACAATTACTTACCGATTAATAAATGGAACCTTAGTTTTGATGGCCATTCGGGGTTGTCTAGTTTTCTGGAAAGAATAGAGGAATTACGTATCGCACGTGGTGTTTCGAAAGAGCAACTCTTCCGGTCAGCTGTCGAATTCTTTACTGATCACGCATTAATTTGGTACCGTTCGATTAGGGATACAGTATGTGATTGGGATGCTTTAGTTAGGGCATTGCGTGCCGCCTTTCTCCCTTGCGATTATGAGTCCGGGTTATGGGATAAGATTCGGAATCGCACTCAAGGTGCTGACGAGCCGGTCACTGTCTTCGTGGCTGTCATGGAAAATTTATTCCGCCGTTTACCTTCGGTGCCCTCGACGTATACGCGGCTTAGCTTGATCCGACGAAACTTATTGCCGCATTTCCAAACACATTTGGCCCTGGAGACTATCCATACTATCGCAAATTTGATCCAGACTTGTAAGGCAATTGAAGATGCACACGTACGTGCTCAAGGGTTTCGTGGACCCCCAACTAACGTTAGTCGCATGTTAGAGCCTGACCTCGCGTATCAAAGGCCTAGAGCCCATCCTAGGGTTCATACGATCGCCGTTTCGCCCAATGATAATTGCGCTCCCTCTAGAGATTCTTTCGCAAAATTGAATAATCCTGTCGGTGCTTCTCCACCGCGTTGTTGGAATTGCAATCAACTTAATCATCGTTCTATCGATTGTCCCTCGCCGAGGAGACGTCATTGTTTTCGCTGCGGGAAACCCGACGTTACGATTAGGACGTGCCCTTCGTGTTCGGGAAACGGAATTCAGCGCCGTTAGGAGACCGACTAGCGTGCGTTAGACAAAATCCTCAGGTCACTAGTTTTGTTATGGAGGCCTCCTGTTCAAAAGCGGTTCTAGATTTTATCTTGAGTCATGCTGGCCCTGATGAGCGACCCTATCTCCAGATCTCTATTTTTGGAAATAAGCTTCTTGGATTATTGGATTCTGGCGCTTCACGCACGATCCTAGGTAGAGAAGGTTGGGAATTGGTAAAAGGCCATTGTCGACTTGAGTCAAGTCAAGCCCCCGTGTGTCGTATCGCTAATGGCATGGAATGTCGAAGCTTAGGGACTGTCACGGCCCCGATAACTCTTCGCGACAAAGTTTGCTTTATGGACGTAATAGTTGTGCCTTCTATACCACATGCTTTAATTTTGGGTACTGATTTTACGGAGGCGATAACCGCCTTCTTGATTGAAGTTGTTCGGATTTTTAATAACCTCTAGGAATTACTGAATAACACGAGGGTAGTAGTTTTTAATCCTGGCTAATATGTTCACGGATTTGTAATTTACTCTGTGGTTTTCTGGTCCTAATAGGTGTTCTGCAATGGCTGATTTTTGTACTTTTCCAAATCGTGTGTGGCTCTGGTGTTATTTTACTTTACATTGGATGCTTCTTCTCGTTTGTCCGATTTAGGATTTGCCACAAGTACGCTGGAGCTTGTTACGTGCAGAATGCGCCGCCTGCCATAATTTTGAATTTGAACGCTATTTTCCCGCGCGTTGCGCATTGGCGTTCGGCCGTGTCTTCTGGCGATAGCTTTTATCTGGAAAAACCATTAGCAGGCCGAGACTCGCTACGCGTCTTCTTCGCCAGCTTTCGAAGCGAGCAGTTCTTTAGTGCTATTCACTAGTTCGGGGATGCTTATTTAGGGCTATTTGGTCGAGTTGGAGACGTGAACTTAGGAATGCCCTCACGTTTTCGTGGATGAAGCCCCCCGAACGCAATTAAGGACTTTGGTTTCCTTCGCTAAGGCGGATCTATTTGGTGTTAGCATATTTCGAGCTGTTCCTTTTCTGCGCCCAAAAACCATCTGGGGTGAGTAGCTATTTTACGCTGAGAGGCCTGGCCGTGCGTGTTCTATTAGAGCCCTGTTTTCCCTCTTACAGCAAGACGTACTAGGCAACATTTCGCCTTCGAGCCGTGTTTGCCGCAATTTGCGTTTTCGCTCTGGAGTCGCTGGACCTGCCGGGCCACGTGCCGCAACGTTCCGCGAGGCGATTTGTCGAGCCTTCACGGGCCCGCTTCTCCTTGTCGCCGGCGCACAATTAGGGCACAAGAGGGTACCGTAATTAGTCCCGAGGTTTGGCCTTTCGACCTGTGGGAGCGGCGTTGTTATTGCCGGCCCCCTAGGCCACCGACGACCGCAAAACGTTTACCTTCGGTGCCCTCGACGTATACGCGGCTTAGCTTGATCCGACGAAACTTATTGCCGCATTTCCAAACACATTTGGCCCTGGAGACTATCCATACTATCGCAAATTTGATCCAGACTTGTAAGGCAATTGAAGATGCACACGTACGTGCTCAAGGGTTTCGTGGACCCCCAACTAACGTTAGTCGCATGTTAGAGCCTGACCTCGCGTATCAAAGGCCTAGAGCCCATCCTAGGGTTCATACGATCGCCGTTTCGCCCAATGATAATTGCGCTCCCTCTAGAGATTCTTTCGCAAAATTGAATAATCCTGTCGGTGCTTCTCCACCGCGTTGTTGGAATTGCAATCAACTTAATCATCGTTCTATCGATTGTCCCTCGCCGAGGAGACGTCATTGTTTTCGCTGCGGGAAACCCGACGTTACGATTAGGACGTGCCCTTCGTGTTCGGGAAACGGAATTCAGCGCCGTTAGGAGACCGACTAGCGTGCGTTAGACAAAATCCTCAGGTCACTAGTTTTGTTATGGAGGCCTCCTGTTCAAAAGCGGTTCTAGATTTTATCTTGAGTCATGCTGGCCCTGATGAGCGACCCTATCTCCAGATCTCTATTTTTGGAAATAAGCTTCTTGGATTATTGGATTCTGGCGCTTCACGCACGATCCTAGGTAGAGAAGGTTGGGAATTGGTAAAAGGCCATTGTCGACTTGAGTCAAGTCAAGCCCCCGTGTGTCGTATCGCTAATGGCATGGAATGTCGAAGCTTAGGGACTGTCACGGCCCCGATAACTCTTCGCGACAAAGTTTGCTTTATGGACGTAATAGTTGTGCCTTCTATACCACATGCTTTAATTTTGGGTACTGATTTTTGGCGTCGCATGGGTATCGTGCCGGACCTTCGAAGTAATGAATGGACGTTTTCTAAGGATGACTTAGTTCCTGTCGTGAACGCTATCCAGGCCGTCGAACATTTGACGCAGTCTCAGCGCGAGCAACTTGACGTATTCGTTAAGAACATTTTTGAGCAGATGGGTGATAAACTCGGTTGTACGCATTTAGTTGAGCATAAAATTAAGACGACTTCGCCCCCTATCAAACAGCGATACTATCCTATTTCCCCTGCTCTTCAGAAACAGGTGGATCTGGAGTTGGAAAAGATGTTGGAAGAGGGAATTGTGGAACCGTCCACTTCCGCTTGGTCATCACCTATTGTTATGATCAGGAAAAAGGATGATAGCTATCGTTTTTGTGTTGATTTTCGCCGTCTCAATAAAGTTAGTCAGCCTGATGCTTATCCTATTCCGTATGTCTCGAGTACACTGGATAAACTTCGTGATGCGCACTACCTCACCACTCTCGATATTAAATCGGCGTATTGGCAAATTCCTGTTGCAGCCTCCTCGAGGCCTTTAACTGCGTTTACTGTCCCCAATCGCGGGTTGTATCAGTTTTGTCGCCTACCGTTCGGTTTGCATACGGCCCCGGCCACTTGGCAGCGGTTAATCGACCGTGTAGTTGGCGCCGATTTAGAACCCTATGTGTTTACATACCTTGACGATATTGTGATCTGTACGCCCACCTTCGATAAGCACCTGTCAGTTCTTCGGGAGGTTGTATCTCGTTTGTTGTCTGCTGGCCTTACCCTAAGTAAGGACAAATGCCACTTTTGTAAGCCCGAGCTTAAGTATCTTGGTTATTTGGTGAATTCGAAGGGTTTGTTGGTCGACCCGGAAAAAGTGGAGGCGATCACGCGTATTCCTACTCCTGGTTCGGTTTCCGAGGTACGCCGTGTTATCGGTATGGCGTCATGGTACCGACGCTTCGTGCCAAACTTCTCGTCACTTATAGGCCCGCTGACGACTCTTCTTCGGAAGAACGCTAAGTTCGTATGGAATGAGCGTTGTGAACATGCTTTCCGCACAATCAAGGAACACTTGATTTCGGCCCCGATTTTGGCATGCCCGGATTTCTCCGTGCCCTTTGTAATACAAACTGATGCCTCGGGTTATGGCATCGGCGCGGTCCTTACCCAACAACAGGCCGATGGTGAAAAGGTCATTTGTTACATTAGCCGTTCGCTGACTAAGAATGAACGCAACTTTAGCACGACTGAGCGTGAATGTTTGGCTGTCCTTTTCGCGATAGAGAAACTTAGACCGTATGTTGAGGGAACAAAATTTACCGTGGTGACAGACCATTATAGCCTGAAGTGGCTTAACGATATTAAGGACCCGGTTGGTCGCATTGCGCGTTGGGCTGTCCGTCTGCAGCAGTATGACTTCAACATTGTCCATCGTAAAGGCAAAGAGCATGTTGTGCCGGATACTCTATCTCGTGCTGTTCCGGTTATTGATACAGTTAATGTTCCACCCGAACCTATTCGCGACCCGTGGTATAGGCGTATGTGTCATCAGATTGGAACTAACCCTCGAAAATTCCCTCAGTGGCGACTTAATAACGGTCAGCTGTTTAAGTATGATCGGTCTAACTACCCTGATCTAGCGGATGATGAGGAAGACCATTGGAAGCTCGTGGTCCCTAAACCCCGGCGCCGCGAAGTTATTAGGCAGAATCACGACGACCCCACCGCTGGTCACACTGGCGTAAATAAAACTTTCCATCGTATCGCGCATAAGTACTATTGGCCGAGATTACGATACGACGTAGCCGCGTATGTCCGCCGTTGCGAAACGTGTCAGCGCATTAAACCCGAACAAAGAGCCCCTGCTGGTTTTATGGGAGGTCATTCCCTTATCTCGAAGCCTTGGGAAGTCATTTGTGGTGACATTGTGGGCCCGTTGCCTCGATCATCGCGAGGATATGCGTATATTCTGGTTGTGGCCGATTGCTTTAGTAAATTCGCACTCACGTTCCCCTTGCGCTCCGCGTCTGCTAATTTGGTCTCCCGTCATTTTGAGGAAGATGTTTTCCTGATGTTTGGCGCTCCAAAGCGCATTGTGTGTGATAATGGCGTCCAATTTCGTAGCCGCGAATTTCAGTCCCTAGCGAACCGATATGGGTGTAAGATTTCGTTTACGGCCAATTACCACCCTCAAGCCAACCCCACCGAACGTATAAATCGAGTGTTGAAGACCATGTTGACCGCGTATGTCGCCGATCATCATCAAGATTGGGACAGATATCTCTCTCATGTCGCTTGCGCGATTCGCACTTCGGTTCATGAAGTTACGGGGAAGACCCCGTACTTTATTAATTTTGGTAGAGAGATCTCGCTTAAACACGAACCTCCCCCGGACAACGTGAACCCTGAGCTCCAATTCGATCGTAGTAAAGACTTGAATGCCCGTGCCTCGCTCATCAATAAACTTTATGTAGAGGTAAAACGTCGGCTAGGTAAAGCGTATGAGAAATCTAAAGCGCGTTACGATCTTCGCCGCCGTCCCCTAGAGTATGTTCCTGGACAAGCCGTGTTGCGTAGGAACTACGTGTTGTCGGATGCCGCACGCCAATTCACGGCCAAGCTCGCCGCGAAGTTTGTGGGCCCGTTCATTATTAATCGGAAATTCTCTCGGTGGGTGTATGAGCTTAAAGATCCGGATGGGAATGTGATGAAGGGTACTTGGCACGCCAAAGATTTGAAGCCTTATGACGACTCGGCTATGGACTAGTGTCCCTTTCGTATAGAGTCTAGGGTGGTTGGTTGGGCATTTGTAGGGTAGGTCACTATTAGGAAACGCTTTCATCTTGTTTTTCTCCTCTTATACCGCTAGGGTGGTTGGTTGGGCATTTGTAGGGTAGGTCACTATTTTGGGGAGCGTATTCAACTTGCTTTCCCGTCTTCAAGGCATCTTCGGGTAGGTCACCTTTAGGAATTTTGGCATCGTGTTTTCCCTCCGGTGAGGTTTACTATTTGGCCACTTTCGGGTGGGCCTCTTTAGGGTATGGCCCTATCGGTTTTTTTTTATTGCGAATGTTACTTCGGCTAGTGCCGATTTTGCCTTCTGGAAGAACGATTGGTAGAGATCCGCTATCGCGGTCTGATATGTCCTCGTGTTGTATAATGTTGTATTGGAGCCGGTTAGTCCTTCATCCTTCGCCTTCTGGTCTTATGAGCTATATCTGGCTTCTCGCCTTTCTCGTCTGGTGTGAATGTATTCTCTGTTGTAAATGGATCCTCTGGTGCGAGTGCGATGAAACCTGACTATACTTATAATTTACTTCTCTTTGAACTGGTGTGATTGTGGTCTTTGGTGCTGAATGGATCTTGGGTGTGAGTGGGATTAAGACTTGTAGAGATTTCCTCCAGGCCGTTCGGGGCGCTGCAGGGTCTCTCGGTCAGTATGTGTGTCGAATGGCGTGTATGTTGGCTCTGCCTATCACTTCTCTGGTTTCTGTGGCCCTCTTTTCCCGGGGTTACCTTCTCCCCTTTAGCGTCAAAAGAAGAACCCTAACCGTCTTCGCTGCTTAGTGTTGTCCCATTTCGGTCTCACAGTACCTCAACTGTGGAGGTCTTGCTTCCGCCTCGGGGTTTTGTTTTGTAGGAAGTTGTCAGGGGGGGTACTTGGGAGGATACGGGGTGATGTTGAGGGGTTCTTGGGGTTGGAGCTTCCTCGCGATGGGTCGTTACGGGACTGCTCACCGGCGCAGCATTTTCACCCAGCAGCGACGAGCCGTCTCGATCCCTGTCGTGGAGTTGATCTGGCCACGGGTGCCTCTTGGGGTCACTACCGCCTTCTCAAGTAGTTGCCTTATCGTGGGGTGGGTTTGGGTTTTCAAGTGTGTGTGTTCGTAAGCGTATTAGCGGGGTGATGCCCTTTCTGGTTTTTTTTTCTTTTTTTTGTCTGACCAAGCTGTCTGGCGTAGATTTCTTCGTGTAGAAAAAAATTTCTGCGAAATTTTTCTGTTCTGGTAAGGGGGGAGTTGTTACGTGCAGAATGCGCCGCCTGCCATAATTTTGAATTTGAACGCTATTTTCCCGCGCGTTGCGCATTGGCGTTCGGCCGTGTCTTCTGGCGATAGCTTTTATCTGGAAAAACCATTAGCAGGCCGAGACTCGCTACGCGTCTTCTTCGCCAGCTTTCGAAGCGAGCAGTTCTTTAGTGCTATTCACTAGTTCGGGGATGCTTATTTAGGGCTATTTGGTCGAGTTGGAGACGTGAACTTAGGAATGCCCTCACGTTTTCGTGGATGAAGCCCCCCGAACGCAATTAAGGACTTTGGTTTCCTTCGCTAAGGCGGATCTATTTGGTGTTAGCATATTTCGAGCTGTTCCTTTTCTGCGCCCAAAAACCATCTGGGGTGAGTAGCTATTTTACGCTGAGAGGCCTGGCCGTGCGTGTTCTATTAGAGCCCTGTTTTCCCTCTTACAGCAAGACGTACTAGGCAACATTTCGCCTTCGAGCCGTGTTTGCCGCAATTTGCGTTTTCGCTCTGGAGTCGCTGGACCTGCTGGGCCACGTGCCGCAACGTTCCGCGAGGCGATTTGTCGAGCCTTCACGGGCCCGCTTCTCCTTGTCGCCGGCGCACAATTAGGGCACAAGAGGGTACCGTAATTAGTCCCGAGGTTTGGCCTTTCGACCTGTGGGAGCGGCGTTGTTATTGCCGGCCCCCTAGGCCACCGACGACCGCAAAACGTTCTTGGCCGACGCCGAACCACTAACGCAACGACGCCCAGATCCAGAGCTTTACGTCTGTCGCAGCGAGCCGCTGACGAAGTGGCCCATTTTTAACTTGTTGTAACGTATATGTTTGTCCAAACTGTAAGTACATTTAGTGCATGTGTTACTTAATTAAGGCGGCTCTCATCCTTCATTTCATGCTAGAATTAAGATTGTCAATGTAAAAATGTTATAGCTTATTTTTGCATGAAATTAAACTATTTTAAATTATCTGCATATGATTTGTGTTAGCTACGGTCCGGTTGTTTTATCGGAGCCATCTTACAGGGAGTATTATATGCTAGGTACCGAGTTTACAATTTCTCCACAGTTCACCGGGGTGCAATTGTCGTACCTTCAAAAAATTGTTGGCGCTGGGCATTTTGTTTACTTCATTAACTCTACCGACATCAATCCCGCCCCCTACTACCGATTGAGCCGGCGGCCGGCAAATTGCACCCAAATTGCACCCAAGTGTACCTTTTGTATTGTTTGATGCTGCTTGGAAAGATTGCCCAGAATCTTACATCATAAAGGCCTAACAAGATTCCCTAGTGATCTGGTAATCACAACAACTTACATTGAAGGGAACTATCTCAAAACTATATTTATCAGACGGAGGCTCTTTGATAAGCTTTAACCTGTTATAAAAAGAAAAAGACATAAATACGGCGCTATTGACGTAACATTTATTTCCATTAAATGCAAACAAATAACTTAAGAGGGCAGTTTTTCCAACCAAAATAAAGTATTGAATGTATGATATCTAAAGACCAGGTATGCAAGTAATAGAGGCGAACTCAATACCAAACCCACAACGTGCACACGTAGCGTTCATAGCGTAACCTACATAGGCTAATTGAAATGTAAGCTTAATGCACAAATAAACAAAGCTCAAGGTATGTAGGAAATACACATATAAAGCAACAATACATATCTTTAAGTAAAATTTAAGTTATATGCAACTTCTGGTTAAATCGAAAGGTGTATTACAATATGGATACTTCCATTTTACTTAAAATAACAATACTAAATAGACACTAAATTTCACAGAAGTATCTTTAAGATTAGAGAGATATACCGGGTGGCAATGAGACCAGTATCTCCTTTATTTATGAATCGATTTGGATAAATTTGATATGTGGATACTAGACATAATTTCTGATTGACCGATAAATATAGTTAAATGGTCAACTTCCGGTTTCACCGGAAATGCCATTAACTTTGATATTTTAAATGGATCACCCTATATATTTTACCTTTTTTGGAAAGCACAGCTCAAATTACATACGATACCTTTGCTAAATTTAAATTTTTCTAAACAAAAAATCTTTTTTTTTTATTTAATTTTTCTCGTAGATTGCCGTGATTGGAGAAAATGTATTCTAAATGACTCTAGTAACCCATAATAATACATATTTTATAATTTGATCAATAACAAATCGTTCGTGAAGAATAAAATTTGCTAAATGTGTTTTTGAGAAAGTCAGTGTTTTTAAATGTAACCTACCACCGCCCATCATGCCATTAGATAGAAAATTTAATTACCCATCTAACGATATGCATCATGCTCCACTTTATCTGTATATAAAACAGAAACATGTTTAATTAATATATTTTTGAAATATTTTTGGAAAATGCCTAAGCAAATTTGGCAACACTGCCGGATGTAATTTGAGTCGTAGATTCCGAAAAACATAAAATATACAGAACAACCCATTTAAAAAAATCAAAGTTAATGACTTCCGGTTTCACTGGAAATGTGCCATTTTGATTATATCTGTCTCTCAATTCAAAATTATGTTTATTATCCTTGTAACAAGTTTCATTAAATCCGTTGATAAGTAAAGGAGATAGACATGGCCCTGATCTCATTGTCACCCGGTATAGGTGTACCATACTTTTGCCCACCACTGTATATGAGTGCAATGTGGGTGTAAATTTGAAAAAGCTTCAAAAAACGTCCCTAATTTACTTGCTAAGAACAATAACTATTAATATTTAAATATTTGTTATGAAAGATACCTATATCATTTTCTGTAATTAAAATTTTGTATCAGCTTTTCGTCTTTTATGACTAAAGGTTCGAAAAACATTCCCGTTTTGTTAAATTTATTCCATCCTATACGTACACTGTGCATATTTTTCAGTAATAATAAAATTGAGCAGTTTATTTGTGAAACAATTTTAAATGTTCTCAAGTAACCTACTTTTAACCCCTATTGAATCTATGTTGATATCAACTTTTTCTGTCAATTTTGGTTATAAAATCCTCCATTAAAATATGGCCAAGTATTTCATTATAACGCCCCTTGGATCTTATACAGAAATGTGGATTTGGATCCTTTAATATTTTGGAAAGTTTTCCTCAGCGTTAATGTGTTGTATTTTATTTTTTGTATAAGTAAATCGGTGATTTACTCAAGATGACCTTGTTGAAAAGACATGCAGAATGAAAAAAGCGCATTTCTTTCATATTAAGCCAGTTTGAATCTTTCAGTTTATAAGACATTTTTTCATGTTTTCTTATTCCCAATATGAAGCGTAAACATGAGTTCTGAATTTTATGAATTCTATCAATATTAAAGCTACTTAACTCAAAATAACACAAAATAATTTTCACATTTACACTTAAAAATTTTCGATTTTGATAATAGCTATCTCCAGATGGTCTAACTAGAAATCAGATAGATTATGTAATAATACGGAAGACATGGCGAACGACAATTTTATCCACCAAAACGCTGCCCGGTGCTGATTGCAATTCTGATCACAAATTGTTGTCCTTTTCAGTGCGCATCAAACTGAAGAAGCCTAAAAGAACCAATGTCTATCATAAACTACCGACAATAACTGATAATGTATCTTTCGTTAATAACATTGAACGACATAATTATATAACCTATAAAAGACATAAGCAAAACCTCCAACCCAAACCATCTATGGCTGGAATTAAAACGCGTACTCGTAAATTCTATCACTACAACGCAAGAGCGAGAGCGTAAAAGCAAAACATAACCATGGATTTCTGAAGACACCCTCAGAGCTATTGAAGAAAGAAGAACACTTTATGCATCTGAGTTGCACACTACCAACGAAATGTCTGAATATAAAAGATTATTATTAAATATACAAACCTACTGCAGAAGAGATAAAAACAATTTTATTAACAGCATATGTCGTGAGATACAAAACTATTCTAACTCCCTTAACACCAAAGAGGTATTCCAGAAGATCAGAGAAATTACAGGGAAATTTAAATCCCATTCGCGGGCTATCATTAGTATGTTACATAAGAAATGACTATTCAGCTAGAATTGACTCTGTGAAAATAACTGAAGTCACATTTACAAAAATTCAGTTTTAGGTAAGTAATGTAAACTATATTATTTTGTGTTTATATCGTCCGCCGTCTAGAGATATCACAGCATGTATGAATGATTTAAAAGAAGTAATTCAAACCTCAGGGCATGCTGATGTTGCCATTATGGCGGGCGAAGTAAACATTAATTTACTTGATGAGAGCAGTAATTGTGCAACTGATTACTTGAATTTTTTAACTGGTGAAGGATTTAAATCATTTATAAACATCCCAATAAGGCAAACATTAATTTCAGAAAGCTGCATTGACCATCTTTTTGTAAAAACCATGCAAAATATTCACAAAACAATGTACCTACGTACTCAAAAAATAAATAGCCTTGTTGCGAAGTATCGCTTAGCAACGATGTTCTGTCCTTAGTGAAATTGCTAGGCTACGTAACACTAAACCCCAACAAACTGTGTGGCTTGTTTTAAATTTTTAAAATGCTGTGTTTTGGAAGTATTCCGCTGAATTTAATTGAGAATGAATAATTATATTAATTGTTGGATTATTTTTCAATAAAGTTAATCGTTATGTATTAATATTGTTAAATAGTCGTCCCAAATACCACTCGAAGTGGATATATTTTTTAAAAATATTTTGCCATTTCCATAGAAATTATTGCAAATTTCACTTCGGCTCGTGACATTTTTGATGTGATTTTGTATCGTGAAATTTAAACGCAATAATTTACATGGAAACGACAAAATATTTGTCAAAAATATATCCACTGCTTGTGGTATTACCCTTAAATATTCAACAAGCAAGTGGATCTGTAAATAACTCCCAAACACGCAGAAATTACTATGATAAACACAGAATTGATTATGACACTAAGATTTTTTTTAAATATGCATTCATGGAATGGCGTGTTAAAACTAACTAATGTGAATGTGGCTTATAGATTATTTGTTAACCAACTACATGAACACATAAATTTGTCGACAATAGTTTTCCGTTATCCAACTCCCGTTGTAAAATTAAAACCGTGGATTACATCAGCCGTTATAAAATCAATTGAAACACGAGACAAAATGAAGAAAAAGTACTTGTCTGACAAAAATAATTTCCTTTTATTTGAAAGATACAAAAACTACCGAAATAAACTTACTAAAATAATTGATCCAGCAAAAAAACTTATTATACAAATAAAATAAATAAATCCAGAGGCAAAAGTAAAGAAGTATGGCGAACTGTAAACGAGGCAGTTAATAAACCAAAACAGCAGTCGTGTGACGTGTGTTACAAAATAGCGAAGGAAATCCTATTACGGACAAAAATGAGGTTGCTAGTATGTTCAATAAACATTATGTTTCTGTAAGGAAAAACATGGCTCAAGAAATCAAAAACAAAAATCTATCCACAACAACAAAATTTGTCGTTAATGCGAAAAGTCCAAGTCAGTCTATATTTTTATCTAATGTAACTGAAAATGAAGTACAAAAATACATACAAGAATTAAAAAACACATCTGTAGGTGGGCTAGATCAAATTTCAACAAAAACTATTAAAGAAGCGAGTAATTTTTTACTTACACCAATTACATATCTTATAAATTTATCTTTTAAAACAGGAATTTTTCCAGATTCACTTAAAAATGCTGTAATTGCTCCAGTCTACAAATCTGGAAACAAACTAGAAATGGCCAATTATATCACTAGTAATTTTTCCAAACTTTTTGAGAAATGTTTGAAAAACAGAATACTAAACTTTTTAAACAAAAATAAATTAATGTCAGCTTCCCAGTTTGGTTTTGTTGAAAACGTTTCTACAGTTGATGCCATATTTTCCCTACAGGTAAAATCCATAACTCGTTTAAGACCGGTAGTAGATGTCTTGCCATTTTTTAGATCCCGCAAAAGTATTTGACACCATATCGCACGAAATGCTGATCGATAAATTAGAAAAATATGGGATTACGGGAAATGCATATAATTTAATGAAAAGTTATCTGAATAATAGAGTCCAACACGTTAGAATTAAAAATTACGTTAGCGACCCGCTTATCGTAAAATATAGAATTCCGCAAGGAACTGTACTTGGCCCTTTGCTTTTTAATATATACATAAACTATTTGTTAAATATTAACATAAATGGTCATAATTATGGTAGCATATGCCGATGACACTGTACTCTTCATAGAGGAACAAAACTGGTCTACAGTTAAGCGGGTAGCTGAAAAAAACCTTCAGATAATACAAAACTGGTTCTACCATAACCTCCTCACAATCAATCTAAGGAAAACAAATTTCCTTTGCTTTTCAATAAATAAAATAGGCCAGCCTGACTTCAATAAATTAATTATACACGATGAGAGTTGTTTTATAAATGCAAATTGCAATTGTCAAACATCTATAAATTTAGTTGAAGAAATAAAATATCTGGGAGTTATTTTTGATTCTTATCTAAAATAGGACAAACAAATACAACACCTCGTAAAAAAGATTAGAAAATTAATTTTTATATACCAACTTAATATATAAAGAATTAAACGTATTGGACCTCAAAGGATTATATTTAAAAAATGTTTGTATTTTTATACACAAAAATAGAAACCTTCAACAATTTGTAGAACATAGTTATGATACCAGATCTGCTGCAGGATATTCAGCCTAGGGATGGGCGCGTGACGTGAAAACAGTCGTGTCACGTCGTGTCACGGCGTGTCACGGCGTGAACGTGACTAATATTTGAAAATCGTGACGTGAACGTGAGTGAAAATTTCCAAGGCGTGATTCACGTTTCACGTTAATTTCACGTTAAATATTTAGTAACGAATAAAAAACTGCAGGGTGCAGACTTTTAAATTCATTAAATCACAAATTGTGCCAAACAAGTTAGATTATGTGGCTTTATTTTTGGACCCTAATTATAAATCCTTGAAGTTCATACCTTCACATAAAAGAGAATATTATAATGCAAATAAAACTATAGATGATAATGATAAAATACATAGCAAACGACTCAAAACTGGTACATCAGCATCAGATTCTTATCTTTCTACACTTAGAGATAGCTCTGACGATGACACATGTAATTAGGATGATGTCGAAACTAAATTAGTATGTTAAATTAAAATTCGGAAATGTAGATGACATTTTAGGATTTTGGAAAAACAGTGTAAATACGCCACTGTTAAAAAAACTTGAGAAATTTTAAACATACCGGCAAGTTCCGCTACAAGCGAAAGAGTATTTTCTACAGCTGGGCGAATTTTAGAAGAACGCAGAATTCGACTTACTCTGAAAATGTTGATTACATATTATTTTTAAATCAACATTTTAATGTGTAGGTGTGTAGATGAACTTATTATTCTAATAAAAGTAATGGTTTGATTTTTATACTCGGCTAACGCTGAAAATGTTAATTACGTTTTATTATTAAACCAAAAATGTATTGTGTAGATGTGTAGATGAACCTATTTTTAGAAAAGTACCTAATGTTTTTTTTTTGTATACTCGCCTTAACGCTGAAAATGTTGATCCTTGTACGTAAAAGTACTTTTAACCTAAGAATTAAAAGTGTTGCCTAGCAACATATACCTTCTGTACTCATACCAATAAGGGAAACGTCAATTCCATTGACAGCTTTTGGTATTAAAAGTAATGTCTTTGAAGACAGCTGCAAGAAATATATTTGCGAGATCTCAGTATTTATCCCTTGTCGAAGTTATTGTAGTCAATTTAAATTTTTTTCTTTTTATGTCAACTATTCTGATTGCAACATATCACGTTAGGGTTTCTTCATTGGTTTTAAATTTGAACGTTCTGTTCTATCTGAATGTAAATTTTGAAATAAAAGCTGCGTGTCACGCCGTGAGTGGCGTGTCACGCCGTGAACGTGAGTGAACGTGAGCGTGAACGTGCGTGAACGTGACTGTTTAAAGCAAGCGTGAAACGTGCGTGACGTGAGCGAAAATTCACTCACGCGCCCATCTCTAATTCAGCCTGCACAAATTACACGTACATTTGATAAAAAGTTTGTAACATACATCGGTCCTAAAATGTTTAATATGCTTCCTGCTGATATCAAAATAATCAATAACATAAAGCTGTTCTCATCAAGAGTAAATAAATTCATTAAAGAAAATATTGAAAAAATTAAAAAGAAATCAAACCACCAGAGCTTTAACAGATTCAAAACATATACACAGATATTACTTTTAATAATGAAATTGATTAACTGAAATTGTTTCCCTCAGATTTTTCTATTGGTTTATTGTTGGCTGTATTAATCTTATATACTTGTGTACCAATTGGTTTATAATTTCATACGTTTTGCATGCTTCTGTTCTAATATATTTATAATCAGAGGCGTTAGTTTTAAGAGACTTCTGTTGGTACATACGACAATAGTCAGGTGCCTTTCTATTTTTGTATATTTACTGTAGATTATGGAAAAAGAAAAGAAAGAATACATTTATTATTATTATATTATCTAAAATAAGGATAACGTCTTGGTTACTGACCTTGAGCACGTACTACAAACATGGCGTCTCTACTGCAAACAACTTTATAATGATGAGGACCACTCTACTAGTTCAATAAACAAATACTCGTATACTGAGAAACCTGATAAATTATTTGAAAAAGTGGAGCATGCAATAGTCAGATTAGCGACAAACAAAGCTCCTGGAATTGACCAACTTACTGGAGAAATATTTAAATCTACACGTGAGAGTTTCAAATACATTATCTACCAATTGTGTCAAAAAATATGGAAAACCGCGGAATGGCCTGTGGAGTGGACCACTTCTATACTTGTACCACTTCATAAGAAAGGCTCGCTAAGTATATGTGACAATTATCGTCTGCTAGCACTAATCTCCCATGCTAGTAAAATCATGTTATACATCATACATGCGAGATTGCAACCATTCCTAGCAAATCAGTTAGCACCTGAAGAAGCAGGATTCATACGCGGTAGAGGAACATGATCACCGTCGTATTGATGCTTTCGAACTCTGGTGTTGGCGAGAATAGGATGTTTTTCATTATATGGCAACATTGAATTTTGAAGTCGTCCTCCCACTCTAAGAGTTCCTTCATCATCGATGAATGGTCGTAATGGTGCCAAGGAACTTTTTGTGTGAACCGAGATGTTTTTCTTCAAGGTTTGAATCTCTGTTGCCCAGCTGCGTGCTTGCACTATACGGATGATTTGAATGAGGCAATTGTTGAGTTCTGCTGCCATAGGGTATTCGGTCGGAAACGGTTGTCTTCTGCATTTTTGAGCAAACCTGTTACAGTATGCAGTGACCCGCAGTAACTTCTGCGGTGACGAATATTTGGATAAGATGTCCAATTCTCCTTTTGATGCGATAAACGCTTGGACTTGGTGAATTTTTGCCTCTTCTGTAGCTGTTATAGGAACAGTTGTTTCCGTAAGTGGCAAAGGATTAGTTCGTAACCATTGCGGGCCGTTCCACCACAATAGATGATGCTGTAGTTTGACAGGAGTGAGCCCTCGGGATACAGCGTCTGCTGGATTGTGCTTTGAGCGCACATGATGCCAATTTCCGCTGGGGGTTACTTCCAATATTTCTGTTACCCTGTTTGCAACAAATGTTTTCCATTTCTCCGGACCTGCTCTTATCCAGGATAAGGTTATCATGGAATCTGATCACGCGAAGATGGAGATGCTGGGGATGTCCAGTGCACTAATAGCTTCCTTCAACATTTTTGCTGCTAACGATGCTGCACAGAACTCCAGCCTTGGCAACGTTTTCTTCATCTTTATAGGTGCAACCTTTGACTTGGCTGTCAATAGACTTACTTGAATGCGTCCGTCTTGAGACATTACCCTGCTGTAAATGACAGCACCGTAAGCTTTTTCCGACGCATCACAGAATGCATGCAGCTCCATTTCCCGGATGCTGCTGTGGTACCCTAACCATCTTGGAATGGATATGCCTTCAACCAATGGTAACTCTTCTTGAAACTGCTTCCACTCGTTCATTATTTCTGTGGCCACTGGTTGATCCCATGATTGCTGTTGTAACCAAAGTTGTTGAATTATAATTTGGCTTTTATTACAATTGACGCTAACCATCCTAATGGGTCAAACAAGCGGGATATTTCTGACAAGATTACCCTCTTTGTAGGATTTGCATCAGCTCGAAGACTGACTCGACACTTAAATTCGTCTGCCTTTGGACTCCAGTGTACTCCCAAGGTTTTCCTTGTTTCTCCTTCGTCGATCTCGAGTAAGTTCTTGTCCTCTAAGTTATCTGGAAATTCTTCAACAAGAGCTGCGCTGTTGCTTGCCCATTTTCTGAGGGTAAACCCTCCATTTTTTAACATATCGATTAGACTTACTTGGAGATGCCTTGCTTCTTCTATGGAGTCAGTTCCCGATATTAAATCATCCACGTAGAAGTCCTTGGTTGCTATTTCTGCAGCTATTGGGTATGTTTGTCTTTCATCTTCAGCTAGCTGCAACAGGGTACGGATTGCCAGGTATGGTGCTGCTGTTGTTCCATAAGTTACAGTGGTAAGTTTAAACTCTTGAATAGGCTCGTCTGGAGAAAACCGCCATACTATCCTTTGGAGGTCCTGATCTCCTTCGGCTATCTTGATCTGACGATACATCTTTTCAACATCTGCTGAAAATACAAACTTGTGTTTCCTCCACCTTAGGAGAATTTGCTTCAAGTCTTATTGCAATCTTGGTTCAGCAGTCATTAGCTGGTTTAAGCTGAGTCCAGTAGTGGTCTTCGCACTAGCATCAAAGACTACCCTTAACTTGGTGGTTGTGCTGTCTTCCTTCACTACCGCTTGATGAGGGATGAAGTAGGATTGTCGTATATTGGCTCCTGGTTGAACTCGTTTCATATGTCCCAGTTCTAAGTATTCCTTCATGAATGTTTTGTATTCTTTACCTAGAACTTTATTTTCTTCTAATCGCTCCTCTAGTTGAAGGAACCGTTGCCTTTTTTCTCGAATCCCCAAGCTTTTCTATTGGTTCCTTGAACGGAATTTTCACTGTATATGTACCATCAGCATTTCTCTGGTGGTTGCAGTTGTAGAATTCTTCGCATTCCTTGTCTTCGTTGGACATCATCTTTTCTGGTACAAGTTCTTCAATTTCCCAAAATTTTGTGAGTTGTTCATCTTCTGCAGCACATGCGACCATGCTAAGAATTTTCCTTTCTTCTGATGGTGCTGTTGCATTCCCCGTGATGATCCATCCAAGTTCCGTGTTTTGCGCTAACAGGCCTCCGTTGAATTTTCGTACTCCTTCTACAATGATTTCCTTGTAGATGTCTGCTCCTAGGATAACGTCTATTCGTCCAGGTTTCTGAAATAGTGGATCAGCCAACACCATATTCTTACAATCCTGAAGTTGATAGTTTTCGACTGGTTTTTCTGGAAGTGACTTGGTTAACTGTGGCAGTATCAGCATCTCACATGTGGTTGTGTAGTTGCTTGAAAATCGTGGACGTAGGTTTACAGTTAATCGTCCTTGGGCTGTACCTGCTCCTTTCTTGCCTAATCCAGAAATGTGCACTCTCATCTTTTCTTCTGGTAGACCCAGCGTTTGAGCTGCATCTCCTGTGATAAATGATGCCTGTGATCCGGAGTCTATCAAGGCTCTGAGATACTCCAAACTCCCTGAGGATGACTGGACCTTAATTAGGGCAGTAGCTAGCAAAACGTTGCGATGCTGTCTTCCTACTAGGCTTGCAACAATGTTTTCTTTCTCATTGGTTGCTGTCGCACTGGAAGTCGCCGCCGTGGTCTTGGAAAGCTGCTGCTGCTGCTTACTAAAATCTTCGTGCAGAAGCCAATGATGCTTTTTGTTACATACCTTGCATTTCCCTGGGCAAAAGTGTCTGGAGTTATATTTTCCTGTAGGCTTGAGGCAGTTAGAACAAAGTTTTTTATTCTTTATAACGTCCCAACGTTCGGATACTTTTAGATTGTTGAATTTTGGTCAGGATTTGATGCTGTGTGATCCTCCGCAGTGGAAGCACGATACGTCAGCAGTGTGGTACGTCTTTACTGCCCACCGATTCTGGTGACTTTCCCATGGTTTCCCAATTCCTTGTTTTCTGGGTTCGAGTTTGTTCCGTCTTTGCACAGCTTCCAGCGACTGAAATCTTGTTTTTAAGAAATTCAGTAGCTGCTCGAATTTTTGCACCTCTCTTGGTGCCGTTAATGACTGCTCATATAGTCTATTGGTTTCCTTGTCCAATTTTCGTGTCACTATATGGCACATGATAGGCCCCCATGTGGCCGTTTCAAATCCTAAGTTCTCAATTGCTCTTAGGCATTCTGCAGTCGTGTCATGGAGTTTCTTGATCCCTTCTGCAGATTCGTTCGACAGGGTTGCCTGGTTGAATATGTCATCCAAATATTTCGCGAGTAGCAGCCTGGTGTTGTCGTATCTGTTCCTTATAATGAACCATGCAGACTTGTAATTGGCTTCAGTTGCCTCCAGGTGTTGTACTAACTTGCTGGCTTCCCCTCGTAACTGCCACTTTAAGTACTGCATTTTTTCTGCCTTACTTAGTCGTGGGTTTTCATGAACAATTCTTCGGGAAATGTCATGAAAGCTAGGCCATGCTTCGTAGGTCCCTTCAAAAACTGGAATTTTGAGAGCAGGTAACACTATATTCGAATGGCTGTTTTTCTTGACACTTTGAACCTCTTCATCCTGGATGTGCTGGTACAGGAGCACAAGTATTTCGTTGACCATCTTCTTGGTCTCGTGGAATTCCTTGTCGTCGTAGCTACCGTGGGATAATATCTCCTCGTTTAGAGGTCTGATGTCACCCCAATCCTCCTTGATGTTCTTAATGTTGTATTCGTAATACCTTTTACTGTATTCATCATTCAACCTATTACAGACTTCCTGAATGTCGCTTTGGAGTGAATTTACCTTAATCTGTAGCCTTCTTATTCGGCTCTGTCCCTCCTTGTCAGCAACTGTGGTCGTGTCCTCTTTTGGCGCTACTGGCTGCTGTGAACTTTCACCTAGTGTGGCTAGATTTTCTTCGCACTTGTCGAGCAGGGCAACCCCTTCATTGTAAATGTCTTTGGTTTGCTGAAAAAAATTGTTTTTAAAATAAGGGTGTTCTTCCTCGACTTCCTTCGCCAGGTCTGAATGGTTGGCCTCAAATTCTTCCCAAAGTTGTTTTAGGGTGGATCTGCGAGCGGTGATATATGCTACATTTTTTCTTGATGGGCCATCCTTCTTCACGTTGATAATCTGCCTGCGAATGGATTCTGCTAAATCTTCTTGGGTTTTGAAAATCTCCAGTCGCTGCGCCATCGTAACGGTCTTGTTCGAAGAGGGCTGGTACGTTTAAGGGGTTACTGGACCAAATGCTAGGGGCAGGAACGTTGAAAGGCTCGAAATATCAGATACTAGGGGCAGGAACGTTTTAATGGATCGAAGGACTAAAATGTTCAGGATGGAGCTTGTAGTGGACTGTATGAATTTATTTTGGACAAATTACAGGATATGTCTTAGGGGTGCAGGAATTAAAAAACGGTCTCGTGTGGTCTCACACGAGATGATGTAACAAAAGACCTGGGGTCCGTTGGGCAGCGTGAACACAGTGAAACAAGATTTCAAACTGTATTAATTTAATGACTAGTTCTTTTCTATTTATACATATAAAAATACTGACTTAGCTTACAAAGTTTAATATTTGTCCTAGTTCAAGCTGCTATTTCTACGTGCGTGTCTAATTTCATAATAAACAAACTTGCAGAGTGCAGAATTGCAGGCTGTTCACGGGGTCATTCGAGCACTGATTACATTACTGCTGACGCTTTGTTAAGCATTTTCCGTATGCAATATATGTTTGTGAAATACACGCCTAATTAAATTAAAAGGATTAAAATTTATGTTTGGTTCCTAAACAATACTACAGTAGTTCTTCCGTTCATCCAGGGTATCCGTAATATTTGCTAGTTTCTCTCCTTTTTCACTTAAAAGATTCCAGTTTTGTGAATTACATTGTCTTGTGATGTTTCTAACGATTTAGAAAAGTTGTTTAGTATTTTTTTAGTCAGCATATTGTTGAACATAGTTGTGTTGGTATAGTTATTGTTCTTTAATGCTATGAAGACCAGTTTTCTTAAGTTTTCTTCCTTCTATCAGTTTAGTGTATTTGTGGTGATCCATGGTTGTCTAGGGATTAGTACAGTAGAAGTGGGGTTTTTCAATTCGAGGGATTTTTGGGTATACCAGTTTTAAGTGTATGCCATAGTATGTTGGCATCTTCACTCTTTAGTTGTTCTTTTGATATTGTTCCACAAAATGCTACCTAAAACACTTCCGCTATTAATTTTTGATGGTCTGAGCCATAGTCTGCACTGGGGAAAGTCTTGACATTATTTATTGTTATGCACCATCTTGAGTTAATCAGAATAAAGTCAATCTGGTTTCTGTGTATGCCGTCAAGATGTTTCCAGTTATAGAGCCGTATAGGGTCGTGTTTGAACAAGGCCTTAGTTACTGTTAAATCGTTTGATATGCATAATTGTATGAAACGTTCACCTCGTGGGTTCCTTTTACCTAGTCCATATCTCCGTAGTATATTTCTACAGTAGTTGTCACAACTCGTAGCTCAAATTTTGGCGTTTAAGTCGTATATAATCATAATTATTTCTCTGCTAGGAAAATCTTCTATTACATGTTGTTGTCAAAAGAGTCCAGGACTTCATCTGTAGCTGCGGTTGATGGGACGTAGATATGAACGCTGTTTAAATTGCATCGCGTTGCATGTATCTTTACAGAAATAATTGTGTCAGCGTGTGTGTTATACTCCATGACAGCTTTTCTAAGGTTCCTATGTATAATGAATCTAGTGACATGCATGCTGTTTGTGTCGTTTCCAGTATAGAACACTCTATCTATTTCCATTAGTGGTTGTAAAATGGTCGTTATATCTCCAGTGTGTTTTTTCAGATTCCGAGAATCTTAATGTTTAGTCCTAACATGTTGTTTCTACTGTCTAACTTGCCCGATTGTAGGAGATCTCTCACATTGTAAGTTGCTATCGTCACTTCATTTCTCAGCTGAGCGGCTTCCCTCACTACTACGTATACCCCCCGGTGATCGGAATGGGGTGTTGTTTTTATCTCCGGAAAAATGTGTATCGAGCTAATCCACAATTATTCTTTTGGGAGTGGTGATTACCAAGATGGGCTCTTAGTTTCTTTCTTGAGGAGAGAGGTTAGAATGGATAAAAGATGAGTGAGGGGAGGAAAAGATTGGGACATGGTTTCCCCAGATGATAAGCTCGCTCGGACAGGATGCGGTAGTACCCGAATTGTGGTGGTCTACCTACCCACTACCATTACAACTGACCTTACACTTTTATATTTTCCTTGTAGAGGGTTATCGAGAATGAAATCCATACAGTTTTCTGTTTGAACATTGAGACAAACTCCAAACTTGAGTTGTAAATGCTTTCCAAAATGTGTCAAATAGCTTTTTAGACAACAGTATACTATCAAAATAATGATAATAATAATAATAATAATAGTCTTTATTTTTCAACATACATGCCAAGATTTACAAAAGGAGGAATTACAACGTACGTTGAAAATTTTTAAGGCGTAAGCTCAAAATAGGTGCCATGCAGACACTCATTTGGTTTTCAGCTTAAAGCTTAATAAACTTAAACTTAAACTTAAACTTAAACTTAAACTTAATCAATTATTATATTAAATGATTGCTCTCACTGCGCGAGGAAGAAAGTATATACAAATAAAAGATAGGAAACTAAACGCTTATTGCAATGACTTTGATAATTTTTGCCATGGTGTAAAGAATACAAGGTGCAACGTTCCCGGAGATGCGCAGTCGCTCAGAAAGTAGAGGGGAGATGTCAACAAATCCATCATGGCAGCGATCATGGTGTAACCATGGCCGCGATCGTATATTGTTGCTGGCACTGTACCCTGTAATTAATTTGACGGTACATTTACGAAAGTGTGCTGATCTGTTGTTACTTTTAAAACTAAAATTTTCTTAGAACTAATATTGGAATAATAATAACAAACTAACATATATTAGAAAAAAATATATAATCCTCTCTCTCTTCAGCAGCCCTTACCAGTTCACTCCTGGACATAGACTTCCCAATGCTTTTTCCATTATTTTCGTTCTTGTGCCACTCGATGCATAGTTTCCCCACTGTTTCTTTAATGTCGTCGAGCCAACTTATTTGCGGTCTTCCGGCGCTTCGTTTATGTAGACCAGGTGTCCAGTGTACAATATGTTTGGTCGATCTACAGTTTTCCTGGCGGGTGACATGACCGATCGAGCTCCATTTAGACTTACCTGTACCCTCCATCACATCATCCACCCTCGGTCTTTTTATGGCCTCCTTATTCCTGATATAGTGTCTGACACCTAGGCCCAACATGAGACGTTCGATGGTTCTCTGCGTTGTTCTGAGCCGGTTACCGGATAGGAATATATAAAGCTATATATTTTTGAAAAGAAGAAGTGCTCTTGAAGACGTCCTGAGCCACTATAACCTTTACTTAGTAAACTAAGTTTTACTCTATGTCAGGAGTCGGCAACCTTTTTCGGACGGCGGGCCATTTTCAAAATAAATTTTTTTATGCGGGCCGCACATTCAAATGTAACTTAAATAGTGCTTTTATATCATATACGAGTATAAATATTATTAAAAATAAATATAGAAAAAAATTATTTTTTATTGACATGCTATAATAACAATAATGTTAGAGAACAAAAATTTCACAATTCTTAAAAAGGAAAAAAAAGAAAATACAATTCCAATTAAATATGTATAAATATGTAAATATAAAATATATAATATAAAAAATATAAAATATTGTAGTGAAACGTCATACGGCTGTCAACATGAACGCACATATGAACATACAGTAGCAAACTGGCGAAATGAAAGAATTAGTGATGGGCCTATCCGGAATGAATAATCGGAAAGTTTCCGATTTTAAAAAAAATCGGAAGGTTCCTATTATTTCGGAACTTTTCGGAATTCGAATATTTTACTGTTCGGTCCACAAAATTCGGAACTTTTGGAATTCGATTATTTTACTATTCGGTAAACAAAATGAGAAAACGAAATGCCAATTTGAACTGAACGGAATACGGAATGTTGTATTGACTCACTTGACTGCGATATGCTGGTTGGCGAATGTCGACGGGTCGCGCCGTGTGCGCACGTGTATGATACGTGAATGGCACTAATGGCAGTGGTATTTCGTAGATTAATTATTAGATAGTACACCTACAGACTTCAAATTCAAGTATTGTTTTATACTATCTATTATGTACTTTATGTGCTATTAAACTTTAAAATATCACTACCATTTTCCGAAAGTCTATTAACGTAACTACTGTAATAATTTGAAAAAATATTTTATTTCCTCATATTGCACTGTGCGACTCAAACTCATAAATTGTTTTTTAGGATACTGCATTTCTAACTAGCGTCTACATAGTTACAAACGAGTCCGGTAGTAAAATTTACCGGCCTAGACCAGTAGTAATAGAACTACTACTGGTCTAGGCCGGTAAATTTTATCTACCAGACTCGTTTGTAACAATGTAAACGCTAGTTACCAATGCAGTATCCTAAAAAATCTTATACGATACACGACCGGTAGAATTCTTATGGCCTTGCCAAACATACAGGTCTCGCCCTACGGTTCGACCTGTAAAGTATTGGCGCGGCCATAAAAATGTTGCTACTGGTCTAATAACGTAAATAGCTATTACTGACCGTCCTACAAACCCAAACAATAGATGCCAACGCAGATAAGGGCTTTCGGCGCGGCGGCGAGTGCTCTCATCGTAAATTTGCACGCCCTTCATCTTCCTTCCGCTTGTTGTTATTTCGCTTGTTTTCCCTTGCTTGCATTTACGGAATGTAAAGTAATCGGATGATATTCCGATTTTATAAACATTCCGAAATGGAACATTCCGATTATTGAAATCATCCGATTATGCCCATCAATAGAAAGAATGCTACACTTGCTAAGCGAGACGTCGTATTCGCTGGGGAGTGGAGATTAAACTTGAGCAGTAAAATATGTTTCCCACTATGCTTCTGTTTGTCGCGCATTTTTGTCACCGGCCACATTTCGGCACGCTTACGCTCTAAGTTTGTTGATTTTTCCTAAAGTTATATTGGTGCTTTGGCGGGCCGCGCAAAAAGTTGCAAAGGGCCGCATGCGGCCCGCGGGCCGCAGGTTGCCGACCCCTGCTCTATGTCACGAAAAGATAGAACGTAGTATTATGTTAACAATCATCTCGACTTTTGCCACCCATCTAGGATCTGTACCGGCTCAACTATCCTCTTTCACTTTGGTTTGTCTTTGGGTATCCTTCCAGTTTCTTACGTTCAGGCTTTCTAGGTCTCTGAAAACATTATCAACCTATCTTGTACGTAGCATTCCCTTTGGTCTGTTCGTTGTTGGCTGGCTGTTAAACACACGCACAGTAATATCGTTTGGAAGCATCCGTACTACGTGCGGTCTACGACGTTTCGGCGCAGCCAATTCGGTGCGACCGATTTGGCGCAGCTCTTTCGGCGCGAAGACGTTTCGGCGCGGAGACAGTTCGACGCAGAGATGTTTTGGCACGGAGACTTTTCGGCCCAAAGACGTTTTGGCTCGAGACGATTCGGCGCAAAGCCGTTTCGGCGCGAGTATACCTATTTTGTGGGTTCAGTTTTACATTTAAATCACAAGCTAATAAAATGTTATATTTTGTAAATTTTCGTATGAGGCTCTCTCGAATATATTTTAGTTAGAGGATAGTAGAGGATAATTAAAATTCTATATAAATAAAAATTACTAGAAAATATTAACTTTTGCGTCAGAATACAACGGTACAATGTGGTATATTTTTATGTTGTATGTAACGAAAAGTTTCGAAAGCATACTTCTAAAAATATCAGAAGGTTAAATAATACTTAAAAAGCGTTTGTTCAATATGTAGGTACTTGCCCTAGTTAACATATTCAAATAAAAGTAAACATAAATTAATGTGGACCTAACATTGACTTCTTCCCAAATGTGTATACAAACTCTTAAGTTTTTTGGTTTCGTGGTCTTGAAAATAATATATATTATTTTAAATCTACCAAAAATCAAATAGTTTGCTGATCGTTTAAATGTGTAATATGCTAGTTCCTTTTGAACTAAATTAGGAAACCACCAATAGAATTTTAAATAACTTTACGAAAACATATAATTAGTAATTAGTAATTTAAATATACAATTGTATTTTTTAATGTCTTCTACGTTACTTAGTTAGTATGTCATAAAAAATACATTACGAGCAATGAACGCGTTTTCATTGAAATTACTTTACATATACCCCATTTACTCCAATATGTAATAGGGCTTTTAAAAACTATACGCTTTATTAATTTTTGTACCTTGAAGACATTTTGTAATCACCTAATTTTGTGATTTTTCCAAAAACGACACTCTTGTTCTATAAAACTTAATTTTTATCGAAGATTATAGAAGTACCACTTCCGGTTGCACGATTTTAACCAGAGATATTGAAGCACGGCATTAATTGCTTTAAGACTAATCATGCAGTTGAATCTTGTAAATATAGACCCTGTCGACATTGAAAACAAAAACACAATTCGTTGCTTCAGTAATTTAATGAATATGTAGCTGTGAATCTTCAAATCACAATTAGGTTCGTGATTCACTTATGCTAATTACAATAACATGCCAGGAGATGAATGTTTATCAACAGTTCAATCAGAAATTCAAACAGCCGGATAATATAAAAAATGTCAAAGGTTATTAAATGTAAGTAACCTTGTTTAAAATTAGGATTAACCTAACTGGCCAATAACTATATCTTGTTCACCGAACAGAAATAGTTAAGCCACTACCTAGCAACATTTTTGTATTGGTCGAACTTCTAAAACTCGTAGTACAAGCAAGTGCGTGCTTCACCTGAAACTTCTCTTGATAATTTGCTACCTGGCGTGCTTTTATTAATTTTCATGTGAAATGCTCCGCACACATAAATTGGTGGGAGTGAATACGTTTTCGCGCCGAAATGTTTTTGCGCAGAAACGTCTTTGCGCCGAAACGTCTCACGCCGAAACGTCTCGCGCCGAAACGTCTCCGCGCCGAACCGTCTCCGCGCCGAAGCGGCTTCGCGCCGTACTACGTGTCCTATCCACTGCATCCTCGCTCGCTTGATGACATTCATCACATCCGGCTCATTATATGGCCTTCGTATTTCGTCATTTGATCTTTGTCTCCATTCTCCCATGTCTTGTACTGGTCCGAAAATCCTCCGAAGTATTTTCCTTTCAAACGCTTGTAATCTTTGTTTCTCTTTTCACTAAAGCCCAAGCCTCGCAGCCGTAAATTAATATGGATCTCATTATGGCCTTATATAATCTCTATTTTGTTTTCTTTGATATTAAAATTGTGAAAAATATGATTCATAAAGAAATATTAGTTGGAAAAATTCTGACTTTAATGTCTTCTGCTAATCCAAGTATCTAAAGGTTGTTACAGTTTCTATCTTTAAATTCTTGATAGCAGGTGATTCTTCTTGTTCGGTCTTTCTTGGGATTCCGAAGTACTTTATTTTTTCCTTATTTACTTAAAGTCTTACTTCTTCGGAGTTTTCTTTCAATGTTTCATAGGCTTCGATTACATGACTTTTTCAGTACTTATTATAACTAGGTCATCAGCGTAACATAAAATATTTGATTCTGGTTTCTAAATAGATAGTCTTTGTGGTGCACAGGGTTTCCTCGTACTACTCGATCCAATACCATATTAAACAGGGTTGGTGGTAGCACGTCAACCTGTTTTAGTTTCACATTGCTGTTAATGAACTACGTTGCCTCTCCGTATCTGCGCAATACGCAAAATATTAATCCTCTGTATACAGATTTTTTAATGATTTTTCTATTTCGTGCTTTCTCGTACGGCGTCTTGTACTACCGCATATTATTTTTTGTATTAGCTGTCATGGATGTATTGTAATCGCGAAAAATAGCTTAGAAACTATTTGTTGGAGCAAGTTGCTATTTTTCATGCGGATTATATGTCTACCTGGCTCGAAACCGAATATACTTTCGGTCAAAGATATACAGGGTGAACACCTTAAAAATATAATGTTATTTATTTTTGTTATAACTGAGGAATAGATAAAAGTAGTAATTTGCACATAGCTCAGGCTTTACTCTTGGCGAAAATGGGACCCAACGGATACAGGGTGGATGTTGAACAAAGACACAAAAATGGGCAACGATAAGCTTGTCATATATAATCCAGCCGCGAGAGCAAATGTAAGGCGGTCCTTCATGGCAGAACAGGCTACGGTGCAGGTTGCTTCTGGGCTACTGCCAAGCGTTGAAATCGCTTTTGCAGGTGCGTTGAAATCGCACTGAATTTTAATCCCACCGTCTGCAATGTTTTTTTTTAAATTCGCAGATTGATATTATTTGCATTATCAAGTGTTTCCTTCTATTTTTTCAATATTGGAAACATTAAGTTATGTTTCCCTAGTTTTTATTTTTCAAAAGTTTTAATGTCACAACTTCCACTTGTCAGAGAAGTTCTGAGTAAAATCCTTTATAGGTTTTTGTTCTTATTTCTCATTTTTATTTTCCTCTATTAATTCTTGTTATCTTCGCTTATACAATTTTTAAATTATTTAATAATTATTACTTCCGAAGGTTTTTTGTGTAAGCGCAAGAAGTTTATCGAGTTCAAAGTAATAAGATATCTCTGTAGACAGCTGAGGATTAGCTATTTTTGATTAACATAATGCTTTTTTGTAATATATGACGTCTAATAACCGACTAAACACCTTAGAAGAGATTTACCTTTTACCTCTATTAACTCCTTAGACCTTTTGTGGACCATGGTAGTAAGTCAGTATTAAATATATTCTCTCAAGCAATCAATAAAAAAATATTTTCTTGAAACGCTTAATTCTTTTAACAGTCATGGAGAGGTTCGCAAGGAAATGAAGCTTTTATTGCAGACAAAGCAGTGTTAACGTATATAGTACGTACCTAGTCAACAGTTATTTTTGCACCAAGGTAGTAATTTTAATTTTGAAACTGTAAATAATGCCCGAGGCGACTGAAGAGAGCCGAGAGATTTTTAGTCGAAAGGGAAGGATTAATGAAGTTTACGTAACATCCAGTAGTTAACTGATTTATTGTCATGACAAACTAATAAATATGGCAGGTGGCAGGGTGCGAAGGCTAGGGCTAAAGTGACACTTTATTCCCTGGGAGAAGAAGGAAGTCAATTATGTCTCAAGAGTCAGTTATATAAACTTAACTTTGTTGTTGGGAGAAAAACATAAAAAACAATTCTTCAGTATTAAATGCGCAAGTAGCAATTGTGAAATAAATAATTTACTTGGCAATCCAACTCAAAATAAAGTGCCCAATCAGATGCCTGCATTTCTGTGCATACAACCAATAGCCGTCTTTCATTGTTTCTTATTTCGGTAATATTTTCGTCAAAAATTCTTATAGTGACAATATTAACGTCAAAATATATGCGAAAAAATATTAAGATATTGTCAATTAAAACTTAAATATCGCACCAGATAACGATCTATCTATACTACTACCCTTAGGCTAACTTTGGAGACGAATGAATGCTCACACGCCGCTTTTGATAATTTTAACCCAACATTGTTTCCATATTTTGGGCAGCTTGCCTGGCAGACCGTTTTATGGCGTGATTAATAGCTCTGGTGACCCAGTGGGTGCTGAAATCGATACCGCTAAAGGGTTGTTTTCGGCTAACATGCATAACCATCAGATGTGAATTTTAAATAAAATAAAATTATAGTCGTTATGGTAATGTCATAATTTTACCAAATGTAAGTATGTTATGATGCTAGTGTATAAATAAGTCTTTACAGCACGTGCGATGACTTTAAGAGCACATAGCGAGGTGGGGTGCTTTTAACTTCGCTAGTGCTTTAATGGCATTTCTACACGTTTTTCATACGCTATTTTTCTACAGTAGTGGTAGAAAAAAAGAATTTAGTTCAGCAACACTATTAGATATTGTAAGTTATACAAGATGATTTATAATAGGCTTAAAAAACTTGGTCATCTTGTTCGGGAAGCAATTTTAAGGCAAAAATGTCATTCGGACATAGGCCATATTCCAATTAGTTGCAGAAGTACAACAAATTTAAATGTTATTTGCTAATGATTATAAAGATTTGAAAAAATAAGTAACTAGGTAAAACAAATTGTAATATAAGAAATATATTGCTTATAACATTTGTTGAAATTGTTCCCCTTCAGCTCGAATGCAAGTATGACATTTGCGAATCATTGAGTGGGAAACTCTCGCTATCAGTGCACCATCTTGACGAATTTCATTAACTCGTATTATTATTTGGTCATGTAACTGTTCACCGGTGTTTATTTCGACACTGTAAACCAGTTGCTTCAAATGGACCCAAATAAAAAAATCTAGGGGCCCAAGCAATAATACTCCCGCGACTTACCCATCGTATTTTGTATTTATTTTTTAAAATTCTTCCTGTTCTCTAACTACTTGGAATATGACCTATATCCGTATGACATTTTTGTTTTAAAATTGCTTCCCGAACGAGATGGCAAATTTTTTTACACCTGTTATAAATCAACTTGTATTGCAATATATATTTACGGCAAAGTGCAATTTACATTTTTATCACACATTTGCAATGGCAACCTGCGAGAAAAACGTAATTTGCACGCTAAAATTAAATGCTATAAACAGCGACTTTTTACAGTAGAAACTGCAAAAATTTGTACTTACTCGATCGTAGAAAAATATTTTTATCTATTTAATCTTTTCATCGGATTGTCTTGCTGAATAAAATGCGTGGACTCATTTTTTGCCAATATTTATTCTTCGGCTAGTCGTAGCTGTTGTTTTCAGAAAATCACCACTCGCCTTCCGCTCGTGCATTTTCGCCACAACAAATACTCTTGTTCCAAACCACAAATATTGTCGGAAATAATCAGACCACTTGCTGTATTATAAACGAAAAGATGTTACAGTACTGGCTTTTCAGTTGCATTTATAAAAATTCCATGAAAAAGAAGTTTCTGAAAATTGAGTTATTTTGATATAACGTAAAAGTGACAATAATTTTGCAGTTGACTGGAGTATAGATTATAAATATTTACAGAGACCAACGGAAAACTAAATTTAAAAGAATTTTTCGCTCTTGTAATCGAGGGCTTGCTGTACTTATCTGCTTTATGTAATTTATTCTAATCTACCTGAGAGTTCAGCATTCGAATGGGAAAAACCATAAATATAGGATGTATCAAACCACAATCATTTTTCTCGAAAATAACTATTCAGATTTGGAAAACATACGTTATAAAAGTCTATACCAAGAATTAATTTACAATAGCGTCAACTGCGGTTCACGTAAGAATATTCAAAGTGGCTTCACTAAAATTGTTTTTTACTTTTATGGTTTAAAGGGGATTTTACGAAAACGTCGGACGCACTTACCGCAGATTGGTTTGCGTTGGCAAACAACGGTAGTAAAGCCCTATATCGTAGACAGTTAGCTCGCTGGAAGGTGTAGTTCAAGTTACTCGTGAAGCCCGGTTCTGTCTTAGAACAGTAAGAATTATGATGAAATGCTAAGGCGCCACTGTACATTTCAACCCTTAGCTCGGTAGATCCACTTCCACACGGTCGGGGTACAAAATACTTATGTGTTTGTCAGCTAAAGTCTTAACTGTCTTAGCTACTTTAGTGCAACTCCCAATTTATAATTCTTTTAACAATTGTTTACTCAAAGGTTAAAAATAACTTTTAAATTCAACGCTCTTGAAGGGCGGTTTCTTACTGCTTAGCTAACTGGCACTTTTACTCAAAAAGCCTACAATATTAGCTTACAAATGAAATTTATTGAGCTTTTAAATGGCTGCACCTGCAATGTAACTACATATACACAACATATAAACCAATTTACAAAATTCAAAACTCAAGTAAACAATCCAGCAAAAGTATATTAAATAATGAGGGCCCTCCCTATATTGCACGAAGACAGTTTCAAAATAGTAAACCTCGAGTATACATATCACAACATCAAACCTCGAGTGTACCATTTCGACCTGACTCCGAACGTAATAAAATCTTAATAAACGTTAACAAAAATAAGAAAGTAGGCCATTCGCACATAAACATGAAACGTTTATATAGAACAGCGCACAGAGCACTACGAAGTTAAAACAAACACAAGAGTAAGCCATGACGTTAAACAAAGTTAGTTGCTAATTAAGTAAACGTTTCTTAATTTAAGCACAACACTGGCGGTACTTCCTTTATTTGAACGCGGTAGTCGTGAGAACGTAGCTTTAGCGGTTATGTGGTAATCTGCCTTACCGGCAGACTTCAGCAGCTGTTTCAAGCATTTGTTTTGTTTTCGGTCGTTTTTCTCTTGCAAAAGGTGCCGTCATGCCGGTAGCATTCCTGTGATTGTGCTGCAAGTTTAGCCCTTAGCTTCGGGTATTTTAAAATACTATTAGTTGAAGCTTCGCTTCATGGATATACGGGGCCTTAGACACTTATGTGGACAAATACGTCCGCGTCTTGGAGACGGTTTATTTATTGCAGGATTGCTAGCTGTCCTAGCCAATTGCCAGTATTATAGGGTGAGTGATTTACTTTATTTTCGATTTTGATAACGTAATATATTAAGTTGAATTTCGTCCTGCATTTCTAGCGTTACCTGGGCGTTTTAAATCATCGGCGATTTTGATTGCTTAAGAATTCCCCAGGCGTTAGCCGAGAACTGCAAAAACTTCAGCAATTTTTCCTATTTCGGAGGCACCTCTGCTTCTGAGAGCCTAGTTCGATTTTGGGTTTCTGCACATGCGTGCTTTGCTGATAGTGTTTGATGGCGTCCTCCACCTGCAGCAGTAGCTTTGAGCTCTTTTGGGGGCTATTTGGTTCAGCTTCTGCAGAAGCATGATGCTCTCAGATAAGCAGATTATGACCTAATGATCTGCGGTAATGATATTGGTACCGCGGACAATATGAAAGAAACTGAAAGTAAACTTAGTATGTAATTGTATATTTTAATTGTTTAATCTTAAATTGTGTATTAAATTGTGCTAATCACTGCTATGTTAGCGTTAGTTGATGTGCACCAAATTATAGAATTTCTGTAATAGCCACTTTATACGGCGCCAACTTAATAAATGTAATGCACTGTTTATACCATTTATTGCTTGATTTCGTTACTACTACCTTCTGTATTACAGATACTGTGTTATAGCCTGCTGCGATTCAAACTGAGTTTATAAGTTCTCGACTTTTCTGAGTATAATTGTTGTAGGTATTTGTAAAATTGGTTGGCGCTCATTATATTTAGTAATTACATCATTTAAAAAACTGCACTTTATCTCCACTGAGTCTAGCTGGTGGGCCCTCAAATATACTCTCGTAGCATTGCGACATTTGAAAATATTTAGAGAAATTATAGTTAACAATAAGTTTGGGGAGATTCAAATCCGATTTTGTTTCCATGGACTACTGTGAACCGCCACGACAAGCAGCATGAAATACAATGCCTTTTTCCCAACAGCGGTTACACAAATTAATTCAACAATGACCCGGGACTTACAATCACATTTTACTTTCAACGGTCGCCATGGCACGAATGTCTGAATTCTGGTACCGTTCTCGACAACGCCCTAGACATTTTACATAGGGATCAACTTAGCTTACGGCACCCACTTAAGCCACCTCGAAGCGCACTTGACGCCAAGGGGCAACGGGGTACGGACGTTTCGCCCCCGGCGTTTCGCCCCCGACCGTTTCGCCCCTGCTGTTTCGCCCCCAGACGTTTCGCCCTCTAATCGTTTCGCCCCCGAACCGTTTCTCCCCCTAACCGTTTTGCCCCCGAAGTTTTACCTCTAGATTTAGCTGTTTCCAGTTGCACCACGAGGAGGTTTTGCAACCGTTTATTACTATTATTTTTTTGGTGTTTGTGTTTTAATTTTAGTTTTTCTAAAATGTTTATTCGTTTTTGTTTGTTGGTGTTTGTGTTTTAATTTTAAAGTCTTTAGTAAATACATATAAAGAAAGAAATCTTTTAACATCTATATTTCGACGTGCAACCGGAATAAATTCAAAATTCAAAGTTGTACGCAATCCCACGCAAGTGGATTAAAAAATAAAAAAACCGGTTGCAGAAATCTTACTAGCTACCTCCTCGTGGTGCAACTGGAAACAGCTGAAGCTGGCTAAAGCTACAGGTAAAACTTCGGGGGCGAAACGGTCCGGGGGCGAAACGGCTAGGGGGCGAAATGGCTAGGGGCGAAACGGCCAGGGCGAAACGGTCAGGGGCGGAACGGCGGGGGCGAAACGTCCGTAAACCAGGGGCGACAGCCACGATCGATGCCTTAATTTATTTCTAATCATCGATGCGTTCTGTCCTACTTACGCAGTACGGAAAATTTTGTAACCAATCTCCGCCAATCTTGCATTGAAACGCGGACGCAGCAAATTCTAATTCAGGAGCAAACGTCCAGTCATTACTCGAATAACGCGTTCGTTTTAAATTCTCCTAATTGCTTATCAAGCTACGGTTAGTCGAGAAACCAAAAGTTAAAAATGCTTTCAATGTGAGAAGAGGAGCGCTAAGTCTGTTCGCAAATCACTTGAAAGTGTACAGAGACGTGCTTACCCCAAATTACTCGTAGGGATGAAGTTGGAAAATTAATCTAACATAACTCTAGTCAATGATGATCATCTTGACCTTAGTTTCCATTCGTATTTTGAAGTTAGATGCAGTTAAAGCTTTTTCCCATATATCCGGATTTAGACTAATTTATTAACTACATTATTCATTCCGGTTTTGGAATTGTATTTGTTTTGTAATTTCTAGAATGCACGGTTTTCACGAAAAACGTTTAAGAGAAAAACTAGAACAATCACAAACAGATTAAAATACGGATATAAGAAAAATTTCATTTATATTTATTTATACTTATCAATTCTTTGCATAGGTTGTTCCTGTTTTCAAAAACTGTTAAACCAAATTTCTAAATTATTAATCCGTAACATTTTTCGAGGAATCGTCATAATTGCGATGTAGGTATGTTATAATAATTGCTGTGTCTTGATCGTTGGTACTTCAATGACAACAGATTGGTACGTTTTGTCGATAAAAACTACTTAGGTAGTACACAACACATTACAAGATTCTCTGTAACCAATTACCGAAAAGTGTCCATTTCCGGGAAGCACAGTAGGCTTGAATATTCTTGCTATCGAATTTGCATTTATTGGTTCGGTCGCACTTAATGTGTTCGTTTGATAGCCGTCTGTTTGTGGTTGTAAGTCAGCAAAATTTTCGACATGCAGCTTGAGTTATCAGAAAGTGACCTATACGATTGGTTATCTATTGCTCTCTAATTTTCAACAAACAGCCGATTTGCCTATGGCATCGCTCCGGATTGCCCTAAAACGACAGCCTACTGGCCACATAAGTAGTGAAGAATACGCATACTGTTCAGAAGCCATCCACCTGAAAATAGTTCGGTAGATTCATCATGACAGGATACACGATTTTGCTGTGCGTGCTCTATTTTACATTTTCGTTTATTGGAGTGATTGCCGGTAGGTATTTTCTTAATTTCATTAAAACATCGACCTGAGATATTTTATTTTATTAATTAGCTAAAACTTTGTAGAAACGGAGAGCTGCGTGACTCCTCGCAACGAACGAGGGTTCTGCATCTCCATCAGAAGCTGCGAGGTGTTGTATCAGTTGGTGCAGCAGCGCCCAGTGAGCCAACAAAATGTAGATTACCTCAGGGAGTCCCACTGCGGGTTCGATGGCAATAACCCTAAGGTGTGCTGTCCTGAAGGAAAAAGCGGCCAAACGGGTAAAGCGGTTAAAAACTACTTTCAAATAGAACTTAAGTCTCACTTTATACTGTTTTCGAAAATTTTCATTTTGCTTTCTCGTCAGATGTCCTTCAGCGTTTGTGTTGTATCTCCATTGGAAGCTTGTTTTGCTGGCAGCGGGATAATTTTTAAAGTCGAAGGCACTTTGTTATTTTATTGATTATTATAGCTCTGGTTATCTACAAGGTCGTCATGATAGGTACACAGTTTATGTAAACAAAATTGGGAGATGAATGTAACGTTTTCGTAAAAGGTGCATCTGCGTGTCAAACAGGTTTTAAACTGGCATTAAAATTATAGAACAATCTATAAGTTAACGCTTTTCGTGAAGTATATGATTTTGAAAATTGATTTCTGTTGTTAAAAGTAAAATTGTTTATATACGGTAGAACGGCATTATTAATTTATTTTTTTAACAATTATTACTAGAGGACGAAATATATCAATAAAAATATTGAATGTAGACACAAGTGCGAGCTTGTTCGCTGTTACAATCTAGAGATAAAATAAATATTCTTTGCTATATGAAAACCAGTACAATTGAACAAATATAGATTTGAAACATTTCGTGATACATATTTATATCTCATTTTATTTACCTGAATTATACATTTTGAGTTGTTTTGGCAAATACTGTACACAATGTGCCACCCTTCTCACATGTACTTTATCCAGTAGCGGATTTAGACACGGTGGCCTACCTAGTCCAGTTTTCTTTCAAGCTCCTTTATTAAAGAAACATATTTAGTTATTTGTAAGATATTCTAATGTTAAGTAAATATAAAAGGTCAACAAAAGGCTTTACTCGAAACTTCCCTCGCAAGTGAAAGTTTTGAAACTAAAAAATTGATAATATAAAAAAAGGTTTATTTTTAAGGTGTTCACTCTGTATATGTTGGGTTCAAAATATGCCTATTTTGGTCAAGCGTGAAAACCTGGGCTACGTGCAAAATATTACTTTTATGTAACTGATAGTTTCCAATTTAAAGCAAAATAGATGGAGTTTAAGTTTTTAGGTGCTCACCCTGTGTATGTTTGACCGGAAGTATATTCGGTTTCGTACCGGGTAGACATCTAATTCGCATGCAAAATATCGTCTTCCTCCAACAAGTCGCTTTTGTGACCGTACAGACAGACGAACAGACAGATGGAATTGAGGTAATATGTTTTCGGTTATCTAAGGACGTAAAGATCTGAGAAAATTGTTACAACCTAAACTCGTCAGATCGACAAAAACGAGCCCCACGTTGGGCGCCAGTTTGTTACAGTACAAAACGGTAAATACGGCCTAACCTCTAGCCCTTCAAGCGTGCCACACAAACTTATACGCTTGAGGACCAGATAGTTAACCGCAAACGAACTATAAACGACGACGAAATCGGGAATACGCCGAAAAGCAAGCCCTGACTCTCGTTACGAGATGGTTGTAACAAAATCTCACCGGCTATTGGTTGCTCAAAAGGAGAAGGGTCGTGGTAAAAACACTACATGAAAGTCAGGGCGGTACTTTGGCACAAAAGGGTGAAATGGTGGTAAATGTAGGACGCCACTCCATTCTAACTAACTAAATCGAACCCACTTGAATGGAGAAGTGTGGGCTCAATTCCCACTAACAACTCGGCAATCTTGGTTCGGCTAACACGCCACGGCACTGACTTACCTTGACGAAACCACTTCCTGAAGCAGCTGCTAAACTCCTTTACAACTAACTGAAAAGGAACACAACAACAAACAAAATATCGTCAACACTAATCAAAGACATCAGTACTTAACAATGAGCTCTATTCAAATAATAAAATAAGCAGATAACAATGGACATGAAATGTTTGACTAGTTACAAGAAAAATAATCAAAGGGGTTAGTTACTAATTTACGTTACAAGTTACTTCAATACGAACAACAATAAACTTTACTGTACAGACATGACCTTGAAATCAACAATGCTAACTATAGCAGTAATATTAAGCCGGAATGTTCAACACTTTTTGACGAAACGAACACTATGTAGTAGGCACGATAATTACATAACACGTTGACGAAAAGAACACTAGGTTATACACTACAGTTTCATAAAATACAAGCATGGTTTACCTTGTAGGAGTTCAGCTGGCTGTAATCGACGGTCGGCGCGGTAGGGTGTTTTGCCTTTCAAGCACCTGCCTTAAGCTCAGTGAAGAAATGAACGAAAACGGGAACGGGGAATCCCAGAGTAGATGGAATGCGGAACTCAGCCTCGATATTAAAGATGGTAACGACAGCAAACGGGGTCGGTAGAATGCAATCATAATCCCCTCGAGACGGGTAGACGACGTACACAGCGGTAATGGGCAAAGCCCTCGACATGCGAGAACGATACACGTCATGCTTAGTTAACGATGGTCTGGTTAGAAGTCCGTGAACAAATCCGCCCATGGCGACAACTTAGAAGATCTCGCAATCTTCCGACGATAAAGAACTCCGACCACGTTTTAACTAAAACTTGATTCACTTCAATTCCCCACGGCTGTTGTAACTGATATTCCCTCGTACCGATAGCATACGACTCCTTCATAAGGCACCAACAATAACGAAACACATAAATTAACGCAGAAGACGGAAACGAGAACAAAGCCACCCCCAACGGCTGCATCACGCGAAGTCGTCAGGGGGTGCGATCTTAGAACACGTGCTGTATACTTCAAGATCGGGTCGGGACTGAATTTTAAACTGCGGCTAAAGCCAACGGCTACCAACGCGTCCTATATGCATCTTTTTCTTGCATATGCGAAGACGAAGGAAGGTAACGAAAATTTTCAACAGAATCGCAGGACAGCTGACTGGACGATTCACACGGGACTCGAAGGTTAAAAGTCTCGGACTAACGAAATACTGGGAAAAGATAATCTGCATCCGCCTTGCCGGCAACAAAGAACAAAGGGTGAATTTAAAAATGAAATTCCGCTAACAAAGCGTGACTATCTGAATTAATTTTAACCGATACACGGACTGCGAGGTACAAATGCCTAAACGCGCTGCAAAGCAGAGAACAGGCAGGGCCGGATCGAGCCCAAAATTTAAAATGACGACAGGACTTAAAGGTGATATAACAAAATATCGGAAGGTGATTTTTTCACGATTACAATACGGACTGTCTACTAAAAGCATTGATCGAAGTATCAAATATATCCAATATACCGATAATCATATATTATACTACTAGACGATCGAAAATTATCGATTATACGAAACGTACTGTCTTATACACCGCGACACGCGTAGCGTAGCGTCTCGTGGTGTTTCATAAGGCAATACATCGAGCCTCGAGAATTTTCGATTGTCGAGTTGTATTAAGGTAGACTATACCATGAGTAAAGAAAGTAAAAGTAAACAGGAAATTCATAAATTTTATGTTTTTGTCTTTACTTTTCAAATTTTTATTTCATTTATATTGTTTGAATATTATTTCAGTACATATATCTGTCACATTTTTTAGACAATGAGGTTTTAATAACTGCGATTATGCAAAGGTTGCTATTACACCGGTTTGTATAATCGATATTGCCATAGTTACTGAAATAACTATTGTACTACATGGATACTCATGAAAATTACGCATTCTTATTGGTTTCTCACCTTATGAATGGCATAGTTGGATACATTGTTATAGTGAAATACGATATACATCGTTGCAAAAAATATATCGATTCAAGACTCGCAGCGCGTAGCGCGCGGTTTGCTTGTCTTTCTTAAATAGCTTGTATTGTAACATGTGAACAAATGAAAACGAAATCAAGCTTGGCTGTGAAAAAATAAAGTCATGTGCTATATAAATTCTGATGTTTTTAATTTAATTATGACAGTTATTATAATAGTAACAGTGTCAAGTTGTTTAAATTATCAATTTTTAAATAACATACGTTTAATCAAGACCAAAAGTTTTTATATCGAAATGATTGATGTGGCAGATGTAATATTGTTTAAGTGTTGGTTTTTATATTAATTTTCAAATGAAATTTTGACCTGACAGTCGGTGACAGTTATGCAATGGTTTAGGTTAGGAATCTATTATAGTGACACCACGTTGTAACGCCTATTTAATGTTATAATTGTCTTTTACTGCACTTTATTTTATTTTCAATCAATTCTCTTTTAAAATTGAAATTTAATTAACTGATTTGCCCTTTTATATTATGGATTATAAAGATTAGTAAATTGCTAACTTCGGTAGAAACATTTTACTCTTACTAAAACACAGGTAGGATTCGCTCATAATCTAGATTGCTTATATTCTTGAACTTTTATTCTCTTATTTCATGACAACTTAAACGTCTGTCACCTGTCACAAATATTATTAAATACTTTCCCGTTACATGTACTTGTCACAAATATCAAATCAAATCAAATAGTAAGTACTTCCGTCTTTAAAATTACTTCACTTCACTCTTTCTATCTTTTTCTTTCAGTTTTTTATTTAAATACCTGTATTCTGTCACGCGTTCATGGACTCCATCCTCTCAATTACCAAGCCAAACGCATCCAGCAATCTCACAAAGATCTCTCAACGTCCAAACAAATCCCAGTCCCAAGTGGATCCACAAAGACTTCCTGGCCCAAACACGACAAGGCACCTACCAACTTTCTCCAGCAGTACTGTTAGCAGCAAACACCATCCACGTCGTCCTACCAAAATCCTCAAGCCACCGACGACTTAGTATCATGAACCTCGACTAGATGTCACTTCAATGACAATCTTGTCGAATTAAAACTCCTTTATATGAACAACCTCCTATCCACCCCATAAAACGCCCATTCTGCTGATAATCTCGATGTTAATCACTTCAAGCAAAAACCATTCCTTGTTATCCAATTCATATTATGCAATGTAATTTGACAATAAACTCAGTTCAGCATCCTCTTCCAGAAATTTGCTTTTGTAAATTATAACTGTATTACTTAGGAATTCTCACCAGATCCATTTATTTTAATCCTCTTCTTCTTCTTCACATCTTTTAATCTTTTAACATTTTACTTTTATTGTCACCACGCCAATTTTTTTCAATTTTCAACCCTTCTATACACCAAATAGCTTTTAAACTTTCACAAAAGGTTTATTTTCATAATTTTAATCGCTTACAAATCGGGTTACATGTTTTTGTATCAAATTATTTTTACAGATTGATAAAAAAATATCTCCTTAGTGATTTAGTTTAGCATATATCTCATAGTCCAACATACTATAAAACTTTATTTTATTTATCTAACACCCGCTGTGTTGAATGGTATTTCTCGAATAAGCATTTCCCATTAATTCCCCATTTCATCTAAGATAATAATTAAATTATGTTAGAATCCTACTGTTTCTTATGTAGCTTCATTCAATTGAATTTTAAATTCTATTTTTGGCGTTCTTTACCAAATACATTTTAATAATTTTGATATGCTTTTCATACTTAAATTGATCTATGTAATTTTTAATACTGTATTCTTTTAACCTTATTAATTTGATATTAAACCCCTATACCAAGACCATGACAATATATTTAATTCGAGAACATCAACATAATGTGAATTAATAATCAACATATGTTTCAATTTTCAAAGTTAAGCTTAATTTCATTTTCGTTTGCCCATATTTTAGTTTAAATGGTTAAATGTCCCACTAATGGTTCGGCTCGCTTTAAACTTTGACATGTCTTTTGTTAATAAAACTCAAGTTACATACGATATCGTTAGTTTGCGTTTGTCAGGCTTTATAGCGTATTTCTGGCTCTCTACAGGCGAAATTCAACACTGGTTTAATTTTCTCACAGAGGTCATTGGCGTCAAGATTATCTGTGTGCTCATCTGGTATGAATGCGATGGCTTCCTGGCCCGCATTCTAAAATTTTCCTTGTTATACAGATGCCAGCGATTGTTCTGTAGAGTCCGACGTGGAGAGCATTTTAGTTTGAAGCGGAAGTCGTCTACTACCAGTAGGTGATCGATTCAGCAGTCGCCCCCTGGATAGGTTTTCACATCTTTCAAATAACTTCCACCTTGGTCAAACCAGAATATAGTTGATCTGGTTTTGAAATCTTCACTTATGCAAGTGTTGAGGGTGAAGTTAAAACATGGTATTTGCGAGAATTGACCTATTGTCTGCACAAAAGTTTACTAGTCTTTCTCCTCCGTCATTTCTCTCCTCTAGGCTATATCTCTTTACATGTTGTCTGCAGCCCTCTTCTTGAGACATGGATCCCGCTTTGGCATTAAAATCTCCTACTGTCATTGTTATCTCACGCTCCGGTATCGTTCTGATTGTATCTTCGAGTCACGAGTAAAAGGTTTCTAGATCATCATTATCGGAGTCTGCCGTAGGTCCGTATACTTGTATCACATTAAGAGGAAATTGTGATCTGCTGAACTTATTAGTGATAATTCGAGAGCTGATGGCATGGTATCCCAATACATAGTTGGCGATTCGTTTATTGACAAAGAATGTCGTCCCCTCTCTTCTGACAGTAGCATTTCCAAAAAACGATATCATATTGCTATTGCTGGTTTTGAAGTGACCGTTACCGATCCAATGCGCTTCTAATATTCATATGATATGAAAGTTTTCCAGTTCTCGTTCTAGGACTTGAAGCTTTCCGGTGTTGTTGAGACTTTTAACATTCCATGTGTCAATTTTTAGTGGCTTCTTTAAATTTCCTTGGCCAGTCGCACAATTTTCATGTGATACCTGTCCTTCCACATGCAGATAGCGGGTATCACATTTCACATTCTTGGACCTCAAATCCAAAAAGCTCCGGGCGCCAACCCTCTTGGGACAAAGGTGTAGATGCAGTGGGGTCCCTTTCCATTCTGCATCTTCTGTTCAGCCGCCTATTCTGAGACTTCTGGGACAGACGCTATTTGAAGCCATCCACCATCGATCACACGCTGCTATATTCACCATATCTGACTACCCTTACTTGGTTTAGTTTATTCTATCGTAATGCAGTTGCCCAGAGTGTGGCGCTTGGAGCCATAAGTGAGAGTAAGATACCCTGCCAGGGCCAGACAGGAATTTGTTCTTAATAACTCGATGCGACCGTTCCGATAAAAGATACTAGCTACCTCTGCAGCGCAACATCAATCATCTAATCACGGTTAAAATAATATCTGAATCTGTTGGAATAAGTGCCATTGATGTGAAAAAATATTCACGAGAAACATGGGTACAGAAAAATATTTGTTATAGATCGATTTGGAAGAGCAAGGCTCAAAAAAGCAAAAAGGATGTCATCTGCTGAAAAGCGTTTAACAATGTTACGGGAGACGGTAAAGGCAGCGTAGCGAAGTAAGCGGTGAACTCTGTTCATAAGAAACATTCGAGTACCCAATGACGATACTTTCAAAGCTGAAGCGAATTACAAATACATACTGATATGGTACACTAGTAGTTGGATTTGGCTGAATATTTAATATGTAAATAGAATTTGGGAGATCAATGCAATCGATTTTGACAAATTTAAAAAGAACGGGCTGTTTGAATTAAGTTTATTATTAAAAATCTAATTTGAGACATATTAATATGAAAATGATAAATATTGAGTATTCTATAGGGGTTTTGGAATTTAGAAAGTAAATACATGCTTGTATCACACATGACAAATGTAAATTCTAATGAAAAAATATGTTGAAGTAGGTAAGACTCAAATGAACTTAAATTATAGATGGTTTAATAATTAAAATATGGTAGTTAGGCAAATTTATTCGATTATTAATAATAACAACTTATAAAACATGTAGTTTTTACAATTGGAAGATGGAAGAATTAAATAGAAGCAAGAACCGTTATTAATTATAGAAGAATTCAAGATTTGGATGAAAATAGTTTATTTTAAATAATACAATTGACAAGGAGTTACATTGGTTTGAGTATTGCCAAGTGCTGGGTTTGTTGAAGGCGTTCTGAAGATAAGACGATCTATAATAATAAAAAATAATAAATGGCATTTATTGGAACAAATACATAACTACCCACATATATTGAGGGAAGATAGCAGAGGGACGACTGCATCTGAGGTATTCTGTTGGCTACTGACGACAGAGATTGGTGAAGTTTGGAGCTACGGAAGAAGGATATCAGTTGGAGATCGTCTGTGACAGCTAACTTGCCGTAGAGCTGTATGAAGGAGGGTGTTTCTACAAGGTAGCAGTTGCACAAGCAGAGCAGGGAGAGGTCTGTCCTGGTAGCTGCCGGGAGTCGACAAGTTGACAGCTGTTGTCAGTAAGCGGAATATCACAGCATGGCTAATAAGGGGTCCAAGCTGATAACGTCAGGAGGATTACTATCTTGGAGATGATAAGAGCAGTGAGAGTAGAAACAGTGCAAGGTGTAGTCTTGTTTAATCTACGCTATATATCAAATAAAACACAATTTAAAAAGTGCAATTAACTATAAACAAGTACTTACCGTAGAATATAAAAGTCAATATAATACAAATAGAATTGGGTATTTGTCATATTTGATTGAGATTAGTAATATAACTTTGTTTGACATAAAATGTGGCAGTTAATGTCATTACACAATTGAAAGTCATTTTTAAAATAAAGTTTAATTAACAAGCAACTAGATAATCGAACCAATCTTAAAAGAGTCTCAAGACGCTATCAATTTTAATAATTAAATAATATTGAAATTCGAACGATACAATTCAAGTTAAAATTAGGAGCAGTCACTGCATAAATTATATGACGCCCAACGTGGGGCAGCTGCTTGTTAATTAAATTTTATTCAAACAGCCTGTTCTTTTTAAATTTGTCAAAATCGATTGCATTGATCTCCCAAATTCTATTTACATATTAAATATTCAGCCAAATCCAACTACTAGTATACCATAACAATACTTTTAAGCTTAACTCAGACTGTTTTTGTTCAAGCCTTCAACATTATTTAGTTAGAATATGCATTGCTATGATGTGCGTATGGTTTCATATTATTATTATTAGATTTTTATTTAAATAAACGACTATCATCTCAAAGGGTTGGGTTTTCTACATCTTATATTCAAATATCAAATATGATTGAATGTATAATTATAAGCAATGCATTTGCTATTAAGATAATTACCATAGTATTTATGATTTTTAAAAGTAATTGCTCTAGCCACCGCTTGTTTATCCAATGAAACTGCTACAAAATTAGATATTTCAACTGATGGAAACACTTTTACAAATATGGCGCCCCAACGTTACAATTTATCAGAACAAGTTGGCTTCGTATTAATAATTACATCAGTGATTACCTGATTACGTAAGAGTGCGTTGCCGAAGTGATTTACCAAACGTAAGTAAATAGACGTCACAACAAAACACTTACGATGCGCTTCTTCCGGAAACCGACGCCACCAAATTCTATTTTTAGAATAACTTTCTAGTCTTATTTGACTTCCCTGACGCAAAATAGGACACCAGGCGTCCCCACAGCAAGTCCCACGACAAGGGCTTCTATTTCTCTCCGTTGGCCCGCTATAACACGTCAGATACCCTTTCGAAAGCCGCCTGCAGCTTGCGTCACTTCAAAACTGCTTACAACTCCGTCTTTGCCCCAGTCCTAGGGCTCCGCACTGCTCAGCACGAATCTGGCTGCCTCCTTCCCTCTTCCAGGGCTATGCTAACCTCGCAATATCTTCAAAAACTGCCATAGGAACACTAGCTACCACTCGACGTACAATTCAGCACTCCTGTAGGGATGCAACGAGTCAAAGCAACCCGTCTATAGCCTACCCAAAAGACACTGCACTAATTATAAAACGCTGAATTGGGAAAATGGGTATTTATTAACTTTTAAATGGATTATTTGTGGAGAAGCCAAAATAACAGACCTCACAACTTGGCTTCGCTAACCCGCCCACTATTCTTTTGTTATCATTTTTCTTACATTGTTGTTCATTATTTCTAAGCCAGCTCTGATTAGATTTTATGTTTCAATCAAGGCTAATACTATTTTTAATAATAACTCAAAGTCAATGCTATTCATACAATTTGCAAAAATAAAACTCACATTTATAGAATAGTGTGTTAAATAATACTTAAAATGCTTGAAATATTATTAATTGCATCATAATTTTAGAGGCTATAGTATGTGTTTATTGCGGTATTTTTAATTCAAGTTCAGGGTGCTATGCGATTTGCAGCGTGGCGTGTTGTTTGTTTTTCTTACGTTACAGAAACTTACCGTCAGTAGTGACTGTTAAACGGGTTGTAGCAAAAAGCCTCCAAGAGGTGGAGCAACGTAACTAGTTTTTCAAAACTGTAAATCGGTGCGAAAACCAAAAAAATCTTAATTTTTAATTTAGGTAAGTCTAGCTACGGTTTTGTCAAGTGTTCTTTATGAAATACAAATTAAGAACAGATCTATTCAATTAGCTAGAATATACAATCGACATACGTTACATCATTTTGAAAGCATTTGTGCAAATCAAAAGATAAAACTTAAAAGGTTTAGTCTAATATCATAAGCATCTGGAAGCAGTCGCATTTCTTGGGGAGCTTGGGGAACTACGTAAAATTTCCAGGACAAATTGTTAGGCGCTCCCTGTTGTTTAATCCTCAATATATTGCCCTTCAAAAACTTCTCTCTTAGCTCTTAATTACGTTCCACGTTTTTAACACTCAGACGGTAAATTCAAAACTGTAATACGGTATGAATAAATAAATCAAATAATACAAACACCTATGGACTTAACAGCATACAAGCGGGTGTTCGGTTCTCAGCAATTTATTTTCTCCGGCGAACATGTATTCCCACCTTGACCAGTCCAGAATAATTCACTGCTATGAGTACAGAAGAGAGAAAGATTCGGTCAGTTACAGCGGTATGAGCAGGATAAAGAACCGAGGGTCGGTGCTCGGATAGACACAATCGACCGATTATGAATAGAAAAAAAGTTTCAAATCAAAGCAACGATATAGTACGCCAAGGCTCTTAAAGTTGTGCACATTAGACCTTGGATTTATATCCGACATAAGCGGAAATGTCAAGAAAATTGGCCGGTAATTTACAGAATCTACGCACGTAAACTATTCAATGTCCAAACCATATACCTAGCTCACATGATGTTGAGTTGATGACTACTGGATGCCGCATCCCAAAAAATGTGCTAGCAGTAACGCGTTCACCCCTGGCACCCATGACTGGGAACACCAAAAAAAAAAAAAACCTGTCGCGGTCGCATAAGAAGAAATATTCAAAACTAGCTTTTGCATACGGCTTCGCTCGAGCAGGTAACCTATCTAAGAATGTGTTTAATATTGTTTCCCAATACAAACTCTGAAATCCCGTTTCACCACTCTAGTGTTTTAATTTTATGTCATATCCACCCTCTTGGATTTAAAAATAAGTACCATTTTCGCAATCAACGTCCCAAAAAACCCCAACACATATCGATTTTTAGGCTTATTTACCCCATTCCACCAGCTAAGGGGTTGATTTTAGGAAAATCACGACATACGCGTTTGCTTATTTGTTGTACTCCTACGAAGTTTCAAGTCGAAATGCCCTTAACTGGTAACGTGCCGTCTGTGAGACTGCAAGCAAATTTTAAACTCAAGGTTTGAGCAAAAGAGTACCGCTTTTCGGCGAATGATCTCACCTAATCTTTCTCCTCTTGGTGCCCTACCTATCGCACAATTATTGGTAAATTTGGGTAACTGACGCTGGAGATGTGTTTTATTTGTAGTTCAGTGCCGTCTGTGACGCGGAACGTTACGGTTTACGTGAGAATATTTTGCCACTCGTAGGCATGGCGGGCCCTGTGAATTACAATATTTCTTTAAGTTTTTTTTACAAATGCATTGTTTTACTTATTATTAATCGGAAAATAAATAAAATTACTTTTGATCAAAAGTTTTAATTTTTTTTATATTGGTCTGGTAAAAAGTACATTGCCAATTTGTGTTCAAGTTGAAAATTATCTTATAATTTTTTCTTTACATTAAGTTTTCGGTTATTATTACTAAAAAATATATGCTTAACAAACCTCTATATATATGTTTAAAAAAATAATTAAAACAGTTTAATTTTTTTCGCTTCAAAGGTGTGCCAGTCTCGCAGACTGCACGTTACCAGTTGTGCTCCAAACTTACACGTTACCAGTTAAGGATATTATTTTTCCATACATAATTGGAACCCCCATTTTACCACTTTAGGGGTTGAATTTCAAAATATCCTTCCTTATTCCTTGTATACATCATAAACGGAACCTCTGTGTAAAATTTCAGCTTTCTCGGTCCGAGGGTTTGGGCTGGGCGTTGATGAGTGAGTCAGGACTTTTAGAAATATATATAAGATAACAACAATATTTATTGCAATCCGAATCATGAAGATCCAATATGTTATAAATGTTCCAACTATAAAGATACAACGCAGCAATTATAAGAAAAATATGATGACGTGATTTTTCCTTTAGAAGAGCGTGGTAATTTCTAAGTATTTTATGGAATGGGATAATTTGCAATTAATTCTCTGGGTATCTCCGACACAGATCTGTATCCACGGTACTATATAAACTGCTTATAAGGATTAGCTCATGGTTTTCCTTATCTGAACCTTCTTGGGCCCTTGTGCTGTAGAAATGAAAGCTCACGAGTTGGTCATTAACCACGCTTAATCAATGAATGTCTAATAAATACAAAATCGATGTCTTAAGCTGTGATGTCGGGAGGTGAGAATAACACGAAAGTTGCGAACTTATGTTTCTATTTTCGTATCCTTTGTGTTATATTTAGAGGTCAAATATGAATAATTAAATAAGAAGCACCTACTCTAAGAAATAAAATGCCATTAGTAAGTTTTCTTTGCTTATTTTCGAAAGAAGATCGATCTCGTTTTGGAGTTCGAGACAAAAATGAGAATACGGCATAGCTAGCCGGGAATATACGAAACTACAAATTTAGCGAGTTTCGACTCAAAACAGTGATTATATTAGCCAAAGCCGAAGAAAAAACTTTCGGGCAAAAACAATATTGTAAACATAAGTGCACATTTTTTTTGTTCGGACATCTTTTGTCTTCCCAGCTTAGCAACCTATATCTATTCCGTATACACAACCTTGAGGTAACCGTGCCCTAACAGAACAAATATTGAAAACCTGCTTTTGTTTAGAAAATAATGGTAGCGGTTTGTGTATAATAATATATTACTGTTACACCGAAAAAATAAATAACATTATCATTTGTCCATAGCTACTTCCCTCGAGTTTAACATGTTCGACATACCAAATTGGCCCAACCAGAGCCCAAGATGGACTCACGATACCCTTGATTCGTTGCTAATGGACGCCAAACTCCAACCAGGCCATGTCACCCTAGAGCAACTTCAAGATAACAGCGAGAAGTTCCCCATAAAATTCCCCATTGACTCTGTGCGTTACAAAACCCTCATCGGAATAGATTCCAAAAAAACCCTCGAGCGAAACATCAACTCCGCCTACCCAGTGCTCCATGAAAACGCATTGGCCTTGTACTCAAACTTTTTGTACCACAAGCGCAAGTTTGGGAGTCTCCAAGAGCGGAAGCTGTACGCGCAGATGTCCCTTCTACAGCTCGTTCAGAGGCTACTAGCAAAGAGGGCGGTGATTTTCTTAGGCGAGCACGACAGATACCTTCTTTTAGACGGCACGACGGGCTTCGGCAATTGGGAAAGCATAGGAACGGCTATGGAAGGGGCGAAGCTGAATATAAGTAAATGCTTGAGCTATGCAGAAATAAAGTTGTCTGCGCTTCTCTCCGTTTCCTCCTACACGATCTTCATCAACGACGGCAACCGCCATAACCAGGGGGTGACGAAGAGGTCTAATGTTGAGCCGGAAGGAATTATTATAGGTAGATGTTCACGATACCAAGATCAAGACGTAAGTTTTGATCTTGGTCTTAGCTAGGCACACTGATTTTGGTAGTTTTTAAAATAAAAAGTTGAATGTATAGAGCGACATGTAGCTTTTAACTTCTTGGCATTTATTTTCTTTCTGCATTTTTATTTGAAGATGTGTTTTAAAATATCTGAGACTCCCTCAAAAAAGACCAAGACTAGTGTTTAGGTCTCATGCACCTCCAATTACAGGGCTAATCGGAGCACGATTCGAGAAGGCTCAAGTAATGGAGTACGAGGAGGTGATCATTACTGAACAGCAGAACCATGAAGCGAACGGATACGGCACTCAGTTGGCGCCCACACTGCACTCTGTCTTCTCCAGTTTTTATGAGGTGGCCTCCTCCACGTACCAGCAGGCGATGGGCTTAAGAAAGAGCGAGCCGACGCGGTTCAATGAGATACGGTCTGGCGTGCTTTTCGACAATGAGTTATATTGCAAAAGAATCGCCTTGTCGATCGACACGTTGTTGGTGGAAGCCAACCAGAGGGCCAAGGAGAGGCAGACGACAGCGTTCGTCCACGTCGTCGGGATCGGGTTAGGGTTCTGGATGACCTCTTCACACCAGAAAAGCCTGTTTCTGGATACTTTCGCTAAGAGGATACAGTGAGTAAAACTTTTTTGTTTCGAGAAATAGTAAGCTGTGGCGTAACTATTCGGCAGTCCTGTAACGCCTCTATTCTGGTGTTACAAAAATGTAACACAACGGGGGAAGTTATTCTTTAATTCGCCAGTTACATTGGGCCTCAGATAGTTCTATGCCATGGTACTGTGAACACAACCAAAGAAAAGTAGTTCGAAATAAACGTCTATTAATATTCTTGTATTACAATATAATATAATGTTAATTACATTTTAACAAAATGCCAATTGCTTGGTTCCGCCTTTTGCGAAGGTTTTAAAGGCTAATCTTTAATCATGCGAACAAAACAAACATTACCGGTGTCAATAACTGCTGTGTTGCTTTGAAAATAATTGTTCGTGGGTGATAGGACTGCCCTGATGTTCCTGAATTTCGAAGGTAAGTTCACATCTATGCCGAGTATGCTCCTATATGCTCCGCTAGATGGATTCATGTCTGCAGTGAAATTTCGGACTTATACAGGGGACCGCCAGGAAGGCGGATAATTCGTGTAGTGTTCAAAGGCCTAGACTTGTAACTTTTGAGTTATAGTATACAGGGTGGTCGGAATATGCTACGGGGAAGATGGACGGAGAAGATTAGGTAAAAACTTGTCACTTGTTCCGGCGCCAAGTGTTCACCAAGACGTTTTGCGGACGGAAATAGAACTCATCACAGACCAGCGCCAAGTTTGATCGGGGTTTCAGAAAAGGGTGGTTATGCACGTCACCTGAACCAGCGCCTTCAGAGGAGGTCCAAAGGCTACTTGCAAGACAGTTAGTAAAGTAAAAGTTATCAATATCTTGAAATTAAAAACAACTATAATAGTGGTGCGTTAATTTTGTCCAGAAGTTTATATATGAAGAATTATGTACTTATATAATCTAAGCGTTATAGCTACAGATAATCTTTTTTATGTTATAGTTTATTAATAAAGCAGTAAGTATACAATCTCATTTCATTTTTTTATTTGTTATATACAGTAGCAGTGCGTTTTACTCCTTTTTGTACTATAAAATTGATTGATTTAAGCAAAATATATTATAAAACCCTCATTTCATTTTTTTTAAATACTAGCATCCACATTCTTTAGTGTCTAAATTACACCACACGTCAGCGTGGTTGAGTGGATAGAAAACAACGGCTGTGGTGCTGAAGGTAAAGGGTTCGGTTTTCACAACTAATCTTTCAAAGTACGTGTGTCATAAAATCAGTGTTATGATTTATTTATTAAATATCTGTTAAATAAAACCATATTTTTTATTTTGTTTTTCATATCATTTAATTGGTCCAATTATTTATGGAAAATAATGTCGGACAAGTAACGCGCTTTTCCAACCACATTATCCATCAGTTTTCACATAATTATTGAGTTATTCTTTAGCTTTCTTCATTACTGTTGTTCTTGAATTTTTAAATTCATGTTAGTGTATTCGCGAAAAACCTTCTCTCTGAGTAGGACTAAAGCAAAAAATTGGTGCTGTTGAATAGGGTGTACAAACGCTCCAGTGTTGAATTCAGACAGAATTTCCTCCGGGGGGGGGGGGGTAATGGAAGTTCTGGGGGGTATTTTTTTAAAATTATAATATAAGGATGCATATAGTGATTACTTAATTTACATAAACAGAGCAGATTTAGATGGCATTACTTATTTCCGCACAATCCACCCATACTTTACATATTAAAAAAAACTGAATATCATGTGGTAATGTTCTCGGGAGGGAATGTGTACTGCCAGCTTTGTGGTTTTTAATTGTTATTAATTTTGCCATTTGTAATGGCGAATACTTCACTTTCAGTGCCGCAAATCGGTGTATTTAAGCTGGATCGGAATTGAGGCTTCTCGGAAAATTGGTTCTGAAATTACACTCAGGGCTATATCGCACTGCTTTTTATTGTTGAACTAAAAAGTCAAATTAAAGTGTTGTCACGTTTCTAGAGCACTTGGAAATAATCTTCACTCAGTATCAGACGTCGTTTTCGCATACTTCAGCTCGAATGCAACTAGCGGCGGATACAAGGATCAAGATTTAATTCCAATATCGGGCCATCCTAAAAAAGGAATAAAAATCTACATTTCGAAGAGAGAACCGCACACGAAACTCACTGGTGAAGACAAGGGTATGTGTTTGTTTAGCAAGATACAAAAATGTTTGGTACGTCTTAATATCTTATCCAGATACGTGCTTCAACACCTAGTCTGACAACCATTTAGGTCGAGCATGAAACGAGTTTTCTGTTAAGTTTTAGTTTCAGCATTTAACTGTATTTGTTGAAATGTGCATCTGGAAAATATATTAAGTGGAAACGTTTTCAATTCTTGTGATTCGGCAAACAACTTGCACAAGTATACATGTTTTGTTTCTAATTATATTTTCGTCATTTTCAAAGGCAAACTCTTGGTAGTATCGTATGCCTGGGACGGAAACGCTTTGCCAGGAAACGAATTCTGGGAAAATTCATTGGCTGGCTCTGGGGATCCTGCAGCAGCAGCGTCCACGCA
>OW679195.1:182224220-182316782 GCA_940337035.1 Agriotes lineatus | reverse complement strand
ACGAAGGATCATTCTCCATCACGATAATGCGAGCTCACACACATCGGCTTCAACAACCGGTTATTTGAGCACTCAAAAGGTCGAATTAATGGGTCATCCGCCACACAGCCCTGATTGGGCACCCAATGATTTCTATTTGTTCCCTCAAGTGAAGAACAAACTACGTGGACAACGCTTTCCGACGCCACAAGAAGTTGTTAATGCATTCAAAAACCATGTTTTGGAGATACCTACTTCAGAGTGGAAAAACTGCTATGCCAATTGGTGTAATCGAATGAAAAAAATGTGTAGATCTTAAAGGAGCGTATTTTAAAAAACAATAATATTATTTTTCTACTCATGACATTGAAATCAGTCATTTTGACATTGATTCCGGTGGTTGAAATTGCATTTCAACCACTAGAGATTGAAATGCTCGGACTACCGGGATTTCAAACTGTTTGACATTCAATTGGTGACAAGAGAAATGTCACTTTATGTTTACTTTTTTCTAAAGTGCATTAATTTGTTAAAATGAGTGAAAATTCGTAGAAAAAATAGTATATGCAACTCGTGGCTGATAAAATTTCAACGTCTCGAGTTACTTTTTTCAACTCGCTTCGCTCGTTGAAAAAAACCACTCTCAACGTTGAAATTTTATTTCAACCACTTGTCCCATAATATACTATTATAGGATCCACCATAGTCAGCAGTTTATCATATACGTATAATGTAACTATACTCGGGCCGCCGAACAGATAGAGTTGAGCAGGCAACCCAAATAACATATTACAAAGGTCACTTGATAATATTTTAATTATAATTACTCAAAAGGATCGGAGATGCCGACCCTTATAATTAGAACTAATTTCAATAATTGTCATTAAATAACTTTTTGAGGTTATGATGCAAATAGAAATGTCGAGCAACTTAAAAGTCAAGCCTGACATTTGCGCACTTGTAATTAAAAGTGTTTAAGCCTGTGGCCTGGCTCTTCCTAAATCTCATTATTGGCTGCGGCGTCGAAACCAAACCACGTTGCCCGTGATATGGTTAAGTTTGTAGCGTTTTTCTTTGGAGTTCCTTTATTCAACCATTTACAAGGACTAAATTGTGCATCTCTACTGCTGTTTTCACAGTTAGGTACATACAAGTATAAAATATGACTTGTAAGCAGTCTCTTAAGGAACTTTGAATTATTCATAGAGCTGCCTGCATTATGGATAACCGTAAGAAACTAATTCGTAGTCAAGAACGTGAAAGAATCTATAGCAACCATTGCAATTTTACTCAGTCGTTTTGCAAGAATGGGTGACTAAAGCAACCGATGTTGGCTTAAATACAGTTAAGCGAATTATTAAAGGAGCCTAACAAAGTGGCGGAAGAAAATTTACTTCTCCAAGAAAACAAATTACTAAACTTACCCAGGTCATCTCTCGATCAACATAAAGAAGAAGTAATCCCAAGTGTGATCTATAATTTTGCCATAAAAAGAGACCTACAATGAAAGCTGTATTCGAAGTCGAATAATGTGAAGGGGGTGTTAATTTCACTGAGAAATTACATTCCTTTAGGCGATTGGTACATAAAATGGGTTTTCAATAGAGAAAATGTCAAGACAATAAGCACACGTTCTAATAGAGAAGAGAGAAATTCCAGCAAATTGTATTGAATTCTTAAGATAAAATATAAAGCCGAATGCTGAAATATTGTGTACACTGATGAAACGTACTTACATAGCTTCCATACTGTTCTAAATGTTGTGATGATGGTACCAACAATTGTTTAAAATCCCCCTTCAGTAAAGGGCAAGCATTGATTATTCTTTATGCCGGAGATAGAAAAAGTTTCGTACCTAATTCATTCTTCTTCTTCTTCTCATGGTGCCTTATCCGTTCCGGATATTGGCGATCAGCATGGCTATTCTCACTTTGTTGGCGGTTAGTCTGAACAGTTCTATTGACGTGAGACCGTACCAGTCTCTGAGGTTTTTCAGCCAGGAATGCCGTCTTCTTCCTGGGCCTCTCTTTGCTTCTAATTTACCCTGTAGTATGAGTTGTAAGATGCGGTATTTATAATTTCGCATCACATGTCCAAGATGTTCGAGTTTGCGGATCTTTACCGTGTTCAATATTTCTCGTTCTTTGTCCAGTTTCCTCAGCACTTCCTCATTTGTTTCGTGGGCGGTGTACGGTATTTTCAGTATTCGTCTTTATATCCACATCTCGAAAGCATTTAGCCTATCCGTGATTTCTTTATTTATTTTCCAGGCTTCCGCACCATAGAGGAGAACATAACATTTTGCCATCCTTATTTTCAGTTTTAGACTGAAGTCTTTGGCTAAAAAGAATCTTTCCGGTTTTGCAAAAGCGGCCCTTGCTTTTTCTATGCGGCATCGTACTTCACCCCGGTAATCCCAGCTGTCATACACGGTGGTTCCCAAGTATTGATAAGTTTTCACTTGTTGTACGACTTGCCCATTTATGTATAATATTCCTTGTTGAGGATTTTCTGATTTTGACACCACCATATATTTGGTTTTTGTGATGTTTAGCTCTAGGCCATATTGCTCCGATTGTTGTTTTACTCTCGTTAGAAGGTTCTGAAGATCGTCTAAGGAGTTAGCGACAATGGCAGCATCGTCCTCGTATCTGATGTTGATATTTTCACCGTTTACTTTAATTCCAGGTTGCCCTTCCAGTGCCTCTCGGAAAATGCCTTCAGAGTAAAGATTCATTCCTGATGTTTAAATCAGTACTTAAGATACAGATAATTGCCACGATGAAATAAACCATTAAAATTATATGAATTGCCTAAAAGAATAATTATTGGCAAATCTTCAAAAAGTCAGTTTTGGTCATCGATAATGCATCGTATCACAATGTCTGTACTGAGCCGAATCCAACATTTGTTTGGAAAAAGCAGACATGCAAAAGTGGTTATCAGTAAGAAACATTTATATCAAGTTGAATGAAACAAAACCAATTATATGGTACAAGAAAATTACATAAACCTGCACATACAAGTTATATGATTGAGAAATTATTAACGGAACATGGTCATACGTAGTCCTACGATTACCCCCTTACCATCCAGAATTAAACCAGATTGGGAAAATATGGGTGTCAGTAAAGGACTATGTTGCTACAAATAATACAACATTCAAATTAGACGATGTTAACACTTCTGCAGAAAATAATTTTGGAAGTGTGAGTGTGCAAGAATGGAAGAATATATGTGCAGTGTCGACAAACATAAGTGGGAATACATTATGGATAACAAAGAAGAAATAATTATTACAGTAGACGACAGCGGTGAATCCGGTTCTAATCTATCATCTGAACAAGAAGATGATTTCGTTGAAGACAATTTAGGTTGTTAACCATTAGATGAATCTATATTGTATTATTTTACCATTTATTTGATTAATTCACTGTTATTTGTTTTTGTATTTTATGTATTTTTCTTTGCTTTACATATAAAAATAATTTCAGAAACTAGAAAGTCATCAGATTTTTAAGTTATTTAGAAGTTATTTAAATTTTTATATTTTGTAAATCTAAATAAAATTTGTTCATTTTCAAACACCATAAAAGTGAAAACTTGTGTTAATTATAATTATAACAAAAGGTAAAGGTAGTACTTTAACTGATTAGGCATATAAAGTTGCCACTGTTGCTACTTTATCTGCCTACTCATATAAAATAACAAAATCAAACATTTCAGCAATATAATTTAATTATTACTTGCGATTTTCATCCATCATAACCATGGAAGAATTATTTCCAACATATCACAATTCTACCTCAATCTTGAGTTTTTACATTTCTACTAATTATTGTTTTCTAATTTTGTTACTTTTATTGTAGTATAAGTATTCGTTTGAAAATAAAGTTTTATAGGTTATTCGCAATAAAAATGGCTTTATTTGATTTGACTGCTACCAGCCTCAACACATAAAGCTTCTATAAAAATATAATTAATATTTTTATTTATTTATTTATTTATTTTAATATTATAACTTTTGAAGGGGAATATAATTTTTAGTTGTTTTATGCTTTACAACAATAATTGTGATATAATTTGATCAAGTATTTCAGTAGTACCCCTCTATAATGGGTAAATTATTATTTAAACATTATTTTGAGCAATAAAACTTTGATAGTGATTTATTTACGTCCCAGTGTGTACATAATAAATAAATTAACAGTCCGTTAGCTGACATGCAGCCGCAAATCATAATACCTTTGGAAACTTAGCAGTTCCTTTAATGCAGTCTTTATTAAAATCTTCTGATTTACTCCTAATTCATCTAATATGGTCTCCAATGAAGTCATAAAAAAGTTAGAACTGATAAAATACAACTAAACACCATACAAAGGGTAATTCATATGTATAGTCATTAAATTAAATAAGTGTATAATAATCTCAGTAATAGCTTACCTAAATATAATCGCATATAGAAAAAATTGCATTCATGTCTAGACCAAACTTTTGAAGACCAAAACCTTCATTAGTTAAATCAGATACAGTACATTTATATTTTCTTAAAAAATCAACACGTTTTGCCGGAATTTCTCTCTTTCTATTAGAACCCATTTTATGTACCAATCGCCTAAAGGAATGTAATTTCACAGTGAAATTAACACTCCCCTTCATTTTATTCGACTTCGAATACAGCTTTCATTGTAGATCTCTTTTTATGGCAAAATTATAGATCACACTTGGGATTACTTCTTCTTTATGTTGATCGAGAGATGACCTGGGGTAAGTTTAGTAATTTGTTTTCTTGGAGAAGTAAATTTTCTTCCGCCACTTTGTTAGGCTCCTTTAACAATTCGCTTAACCGTATTTAAGCCAACATCGGCTGCTTTAGTCACCCATTCTTGCAAAACGACTGAGTAAAATTGCAATAGTCGCTATAGATTCTTTCACGTTCTTGACTACGAATTAGTTTCTTACGGTTACCCATATGAATAATTAAAAGTTCCTTAAGAGACTACTTTACAAGTCAATATTTTATACTTGTATGTAACTGCGAAAACAGCAATAGAGATGCACAATTTAGTCCTTGTAAATGGTTGAATAAAGGAACTCCAAAGAAAAAACGCTACAAACTTAACCATATCACGGGCAACGTGTTTTGGTTTCGACGCCGCAGCCAATAATGAGATTTAGGAAGAGCCAGGCCACAGGCTTAAACACTTTTAATTACAAGTGCGCAAATGTCAGGCTTGACTTTTAAGTTGGTCAACATTTCTATTTGCATCATAACCTCAAAAAGTTATTTAATGACAATTATTAAAATTAGTTCTAATTATAAGGGTCGGCATCTCCGATCCTTTTGAGTAATTATAATTAAAATATTATCAAGTGACCTTTGTAATATGTTATTTGGGTTGCCTGCTCCACTCTATCTGTTCGGCGGCCCGAGTATAGTGGATTTTGATTATCAAATAATCATTTCTGTTTACATGACATATATTGTTCATTGCCTAAAACAATATATCGAGTGGAAACAGAAATGATTTGATAATCAAAAAACCACGAGCTGCATTCAGCTAGATTATATCACCAGTCAAAAAACAACGTTTGAACAGTTTATTTATAAATATTAAAAGTACAGTTAGTGTGGTTGCTATGACGATTGTACTTTCAGCAGATAACTTGATGTTTGTGAAGGCATGTGACTATCACTTATTAGTCAGAAAGGTATATGATTATCACAGTTGCATTGTACATTATCAAAAGTTAGTACATGCGTAACTATGCATTTTGCCGTTTTTCATTGGAAGATGTTAGATGGAGTGGTATAATCAATAAAATGCAAGATTAATAAGTTACCTGCAGCTTAAGCTTAATGTTGCTTTCCGACCTAGTTTCAGTTTTGCCCCAACCAGCTACTGTCATATTAGCGCCAACATATTTATCGTTTAGCAGTTCCGAAGTTGTTGGAAGACAGATGGGCTTGATGAAATCTAAAATGACAAAACGTAACAGGCTATACTTTTGAAGTAATCTACCAGTTACCTGTATAAATAACATTTCTGACAAGCCTGAGGAGAGCAATGTCATGATACTGGTTGACGTCGTTGGGCTGGTAGCCCTCATGGACAGTCTGCTCCAACACCCCAATATCAACAGGGGCATCTGAGCAATATGTAAAGGACTGTGATGTGGTGCAATCATTGACTTCTTCAGTATTGTACTCGCCTAAACGCACGCTATCTCTAGATTTAAAAAATTTCCGGTTACATTTGAAATAATTAAGTTACCGATTGTGCTTACATTCGCCAATCTTTAGGTATATCTTTCCCTTTAACACAATGAGCTGCTGTTAAGATATACCGCTCGTTAATCAACACTCCTCCACAGTAAAAGCCACGGCCACCATTGCCTGAAACGCATTTGAAATCAGAAAAATTCACATGAACAGCACAAGTACCTACCTTTCCGATACTCAATAAGGGCCATCCAAGGGAATTCGTCCAAGTCCGTCACTTCCCCACCAAATATCCTGTCCTGCCGAATGTTTCCACATACGTCGACAGATGGAAGCAGGGGAGATGACATTGAACCTGCAAATAATTCCCAATTAGGCGATAGCCATTATCGTATTTACACTTCCTACCTTGCTGGTTTCCAGAGGTGTCTGGGGCCTTTGTAACCGGTGGTGGGCGAGTGGGTGTTGGGAGATCGTCGCCCATAACACAGCACACTTTAGGGTCAAGCCCCTCGAATCCACACTGGGATCTCCTGAGGTAGTCTGCATTGTAGGCAGTTAAGGGCCGATGCTGCAGTAATGACAAAAGCCTTGGGCAATTCCTTATGATTATGCACTGCCCCAACTGTCGCTCAGGGGTGTTGCAGCTCTCATAGTCATTTCCTCCTGTGTTCTCTGCAATTAAAGGTGTTCATTAGTCGATTTTCTCCTAACTGGGTTTAAATTGAATTACAAACAACTTATCGCTAATGTGAACTGACGTTTTAATTAGTTCCTTATTACCGTTGTTTGACAAAAGAAGCTGCTCCTGGGTTGTCGGTCTATTGCATTGTAGAATATTGGATTTTAATGGAACAAAAAATTTAAACTGTATTTATCCACAAAACCACTGCTGTCTAATTGAAATGCTATAAAAATATCAAGTACATCAACAGGTTCACGAGGATAACCATTAGTAAAACTGTTAGGACAGCAATGAGAAAACGGTTGTGGAGCACTATGAAACTATAATACGCATGCATAAAAAGGGTGACTGTTAAGGACTTTATAAACTTTTGCCGCCTCTCTTACATGCTGAGTTCATGCTGTGCGCAGTGGACTCCCGTGCCGGCATCCGATTCCAAAAACACTTACGTTTCATCTGTCAAAGTGGCAGCATGCAAACCGGTCACGCACTACGAAAACTAATTCTTTGTAAATGTTAAACTGTTCGTGTTAATTTATGGCAATAAATTACTACTTTTGCTTTTCAACGTGCGTATAATTCAGTGAAACCTACAATCCATACAGTCCACAAATTCCAAGGCGAGCTGACAATCAGCGGTTTTCCAGATAGCGAAAAACTGAGAAGGCTACAAACGTTGTACCTTCGATCCTGATTAGTGCTCAAACATTGGTCCTACAGATCCGGATGCAAACCACATTAGGTCATTGCGGGTCCAAAACAGCGACACCATTCGACAATATTGGTCAAAGGCAAGTACAAAGCATATTCAATTTTGTATTGCATCGCATACAATCGGCCGCAAGGAAGCAGCGTCCAATTTCGCAGCAACGCGTGGAACAAAGAGGGCACATGCGGTGCTCGTAACGAGAGGAAGGAAGACAGCAGACGGTGTTATCAACGCCAAGATTCGTGCACGTGGGCATTGCAGCTGCTAGCCAGACGGTAGTAGGAACAGAAAACCGGCAAGGCGGCACACACCAATATCAAATGTAAGCCTGATTTTCCTATGCATAAATTTGGTTTATTTCGTCTGTGTTTGCATATGTGCATAATTTCAGCTGCGTATTATTGCGTAAACAAATGGTTTATGAGTCATATAAACATTTTAATTGCGTGAAATGCCAAGCTATTACGTTTGTTAGCGATAACCCCTGCATTTTCAAATTGCAGAGCCGTTTGCGTCGTTAAAACAGTCTCGCGTTCGTGGAGCAATTTGGTCTTGCGTAGTACACGGCCATCCGCGTCGTGATTCATTCCGTTGAACCGGGGTCGTTTTCTGCGTCGTAAGCGACCAGTTTCTCCCGTTATCAGCAAGCGCTGTCTGAGCTATAAACAAATTCGCGCCAGAGGCGTGCGAAAGGGTTTTATCATTAAAGAATATTTCAGATTCTGCAAGTAGTAAGGCTACCGCGCGTAGCATTTTGCCTGAAATATCACAGATAGTTGACCCGTTTGGGTCCGCGTAAAAGAAGCGTACAAAGTTCACGCCAGAGGCGTACGAAAAATTAGTTCGATCTGTTAAATTGTTTTTTAATCTCAACAATTATGAATTCGCTTGTTAGGGCACGTGGCTCTATCAAAGGCAAGCTTACGAGTTTCGCAAATTACGTGCAATCTTTGCAAATAGTTCACGATGAAGATCAATTTTTATCTAGCGCTCAGATTGTTCAATTGCAGAAAAGATTGGATGTTATAGCCGCCGTGTTATCAGAATATTATGCAGTTCATGAACAAATTTTAGAAGCCAGTGAGGATGCAGAACGGGAAATGCAACAGCGAGTCGAATTTGAGGACTCTTATTTTTTTGCAATTTCACAAGCTGAATGTTTGATTAATGAATACAACAAACAGTCTGATGTTGCACCAGATCGTTCTGGATCTCCTAATGGTAGCGTAAGATCAACGCATTCAAATTGCAGTTCACATTGCAGTAATCAAGCTGTACGCCTTCCTGCCATTTCTATTCCCAAATATTCAGGGAACGTTTCAGAATGGTTAGAGTTTCGTGAGATTTTTATTAGTTTAATTCATGAGAATCAAGCGTTAACTAATATTCAAAAGCTGCATTACTTAAAGGCTAGTTTACAGGGTGATGCAAGCCAAATTATAAAAAGTTTAGAGTTTACTGCGGGTAATTATACTCTAGCTTGGGAGGCATTGTGCAATCGATACAATGATCCAAAAATTCTGGTTCATAACCACCTCAAGGCTATTTTTGAACTGGAATCTTGCAGTAAGGAATCTGCAACTAAATTGCGTACGATTAGCGATATGTTATTCAAACATTTTGCAGCAATCAAATCATTAGCTACCGAAAGCGAGCTTCTTGATTTTGTTATAATTTATGTAGTTTCTAAAAAACTGGACCCCACTACATTTCGTGAATGGGAGGTCCTTAGAAACCGGTCAAGTTCTGACCTGCCTAATCTTGATGAGTTCAAGGAATTCTTACAAAATACAGCGAATCTTCTAGAAACTCTGGAAGTAAAAGATAGCAAGCTTGTACCCGAAAAGTCTTCCAAGGTACATTCTAAATCATTTGTGTCGGGTACCCCTTCGTGTCCACTTTGTAAAGGATCTCATTCCTTGTACAAATGCGATAAGTTTGTCAAGATGTCTGTTCTTGACAGAAAGTCAAAGGCAAAAGAGCTCCGCGTATGCTTTAATTGCCTAACTCAGGGTCACCTTGCGAGCCTTTGTAGCTCCAAATATACGTGTAGAAAGTGCAAATCAAGGCACAACACACTTCTTCATGAGGATAAACCTCAAAATGCTTCTTCTAGTCAACCAGGATCTGCGATGTCGGCAGAAACCCCTGTTGAACTAAACCAATCGATTTCGGCATTCTGTTCGAATGCTTTTCAGGTACTCTTACCTACGGCTACCGCTAAACTCATCGCTGATGATGGTACGCCTCACGTTGTGCGAATCCTGTTGGATTCCGGTTCCCAATCGAACTTCATACGTTCAGATCTGTGTAAAAGGTTGAAGCTTCCAACTCGCGAAGTCAACGTTACTGTTTCAGGCTTAAGTAAAGCCACTTCTCAAATCAAGGCTAGGTGTGATATCAAGCTGCAAGCCCCTCACACTTCATACGGCATTGGCCTATCCTGTCTTGTTCTCGATGAGATTACGGGTGTTACCCCAAGTTTTCGCGTCCAGCGAAACAGTTTCAAGGTTCCTGATAACATCAAGTTATCAGATCTGTCCTACGACCAACCGGGCACCATCGACATTCTGATTGGTTCGCCCATTTTCTGGCAGCTCCTTTGTATTGGACAAATTGGTCTAGGCCCAAATCTTCCCATCCTCCAAAAAACTCGTTTTGGTTGGATTGTTTCTGGCCCTACAGGCCCTCCTTCTGCGTACCCTGTACAGTGCAATCTTGGCACGATCGAGGATGCTTCTGACCCCATTGCTAGGTTTTGGCAACTCGAACATTACCCAGAGGAAAAGGTTCGCACGAATGAAGAGAACGCCTGTGAGGCACATTTTCAGCAAAATACGCAACGAGAAGCGAATGGTCGATTCGTTGTCTCTATCCCTTTCAAGAAGCCTGTAGAGGTACTGGGTGATTCATTGCAAATCTCTCAGAAAAGATTCTTATCAGTAGAGAATATTTCAGATTCTGCAAGTAGTAAGGCTACCAATCGTAGCATCTTGCCTGAAATATCCCAGATTTCAGATTCTACAAGTAGTAAGGCTACCAATCGTAGCAGCTTGTCTGAAATTTCCCAGATAGTTGACCCGCTGGGTCTGTCAAGCCTTTGGTGGCACGGTCCCACCTGGCTAAGCGAAGGTGAGGCATCTTGGCCTACTTCCATGTTCAATATTTCAGATTATACAAGTGGTAAGGCTACCAATCGTAGCAGCTTGTCTGAAATATCCCATATTTCAAATTCTACAAGTAGTAAGGCTACCAATCGTAGCAGCTTGTCTGAAATTTCCCAGATAGTTGACCCGCTGGGTCTGTCAAGCCTTTGGTGGCACGGTCCCACCTGGCTAAGCGAAGGTGAGGCATCTTGGCCTACTTCCATGTTCAATATTTCAGATTATACAAGTGGTAAGGCTACCAATCGTAGCAGCTTGTCTGAAATATCCCATATTTCAAATTCTACAAGTAGTAAGGCTACCAATCGTAGCAGCTTGTCTGAAATTTCCCAGATATTTGACCCGCTGGGTCTGTTAAGCCTTTGGTGGCATGGTCCCACCTGGCTAAGCGAAGGCGAGGCCTCTTGGCCTACTTCCAAACATGTTCGTGCTGAGCTTCCAGAATTCAAAAAGGAAGTTCAGAGTTTTCCTGTAACCTCTGTTGAACCATTTCCGTTCAATCAGTATTCAAGCTTTGCTCGCTTACAACGAGTTATAGCTTATTGCTTTCGTTTTCATAACAATGCGCGAGCCCCCAAAGCTGATCGTCTTTCTGGGCCCCTTTCTACAGATGAACTGCAATCATCTATTGTAAGACTTGCCAGGTTTTCCCAACGCGAGTCATTTCCTGACGAACTTAAACTGTTGTCACAGAGCAAGCCTGTGAAACAATCTTCTGCTTTGATATCCCTGAATCCCTTTCTGGATTCCGAGGGACTGCTAAGAGTTGGTGGTAGGCTCCACAACTCTCAATTACCCTTTGACAAGAAGTTTCCTCTAGTGATTTCTGGCAAGCATCCATTCGCCAAACTCCTAGTATCGCATGAGCATCTTCGGCTTCTCCATGCCGGACCTCAAATGCTGTTAGCTAGTCTCAGAGAACGATATTGGATCACATCTGGCAGAAATATCGTCAAGCAAGTGGTTCATCAATGCTTACGGTGTTTTAGATTCTCTCCTAGGTTAACTGAACCCATAATGGGAGACCTGCCAGCCTCTCGTACTCAATCATCGCCCCCATTTCATACGACTGGTATTGATTATGGTGGACCTTTCATGATAAAGGATCGCAAGGGACGTGGTTCTAAACTAGTAAAGTCTACCTTTGTCTATTCGTTTGTTTCGTCACAAAGGCAGTGCACCTTGAATTGGTCGCTGATCTTTCTACTGAAACCTTCTTAATGGCTTTTCGCCGGTTTGTGGCTCGACGAGGCAAACCGCTCCATGTCTACTCAGACAACGGCACTAACTTTGTAGGCGCTAATTCCGAGTTAATCGAATTAGGCAATTTTCTCGCGGAACAAACCCTTCTATTTCCGAATCAGTCGCGAGCGACGGAGTAGCTTGGCATTTTATACCCGCGCACAGTCCCCACTTTGGCGGATTGTGGGAGGCCGGAATCAAGTCCTCCAAACATCACATACGTCGCTTTATAGGTAACGCTAGTCTAAATTATGATGAATTTAGCACTTTGTTAGCACAGGTGGAAGCGACCTTAAACTCCCGACCCCTGTCCCCTTTGTCCTCTGATCCAGACGACCTTCAGCCTTTGACTCCTGCTCATTTCCTGATTGGTCGTCCGTTGGTGTCACTGCCTGATCCAACGTAACTGAGATAGTCGAGTCTCGGCTGTCTAAATACCAGAGAATACAACAACTTCACCAGAATGTGTGGAAGAGATGGAGTAAAGAGTACATCTCGGAACTCCAACAGCGCACCAAATGGCGCACGCATCTTTCGGACCTCCAGCCTGGTTCCATGGTCCTCATCAAGGATGACAATCTACCCCCTCTGAAGTGGAGGTTAGGCCGGGTCACCGAGCTGCACCCTGGCCTTGACGGCGTTACGCGTGTGGCGTCAGTGAACACTGTGTCAGGGATCGTGAAGCGATCCTTCGCTAAATTGTGCCCGCTACCTAGTGTTGTGAACTAGTGCGTTAGCGTTCAGCGCAGTTTTCGTAAAGCCTGTTGGCTCCCCATTGTTCGGGTTTTCTTGTACTAGATTAAGATCCATGTACTATTAGGCTTTGTATATATGTGTATTCATGTTACATGTTTTACTCTAGCTTTTACATGTCAACTCTGTACTGTTTTATTTGAAAGGTTACCCTTTCCAAGGCGGGCGGTATGTTAAGGACTTTATAAACCACTGCTGTCTAATTGAAATGCTATAAAAATATCAAGTACATCAACAGGTTCACGAGGATAACCATTAGTAAAACTGTTAGGACAGCAATGAGAAAACGGTTGTGGAGCACTATGAAACTATAATACGCATGCATAAAAAGGGTGACTGTTAAGGACTTTATAAACTTTTGCCGCCTCTCTTACATGCTGAGTTCATGCTGTGCGCAGTGGACTCCCGTGCCGGCATCCGATTCCAAAAACACTTACGTTTCATCTGTCAAAGTGGCAGCATGCAAACCGGTCACGCACTACGAAAACTAATTCTTTGTAAATGTTAAACTGTTCGTGTTAATTTATGGCAATAAATTACTACTTTTGCTTTTCAACGTGCGTATAATTCAGTGAAACCTACAATCCATACAGTCCACAAATTCCAAGGCGAGCTGACAATCAGCGGTTTTCCAGATAGCGAAAAACTGAGAAGGCTACAAACGTTGTACCTTCGATCCTGATTAGTGCTCAAACAGTGACAAATCAAAAATAAAAAAACTACAGCCCTCATAATTTTGACACAGACCTTATATAATACCTTAGTTACTGTTATACATAATAGAATTTACTAGCAACTAGACCAGAGTTGGGTAGATATATCAGATATACAAGGGCATTATGTACCACAGGCATAGACAGCTGAATTTGCCGCCCCTAAGCTGAAAATCTTCGACATATATCTTGTTTTAAAGAATTTACAAAACGTGACTTTTCCTGGTTTTGTTAGGCCCCTATGAAAGCATCATTTTGATTAATTAACTTTCGTAATTTACACATTAAGTTTCAAATCAAGTCCGGTTTTGAAAATTTGGAGGTTATAAATAAGTATGTCGTTAGGTATTTTCAGTAAATTTATCAAAACGGGATCCATGTTTTGGGCATCGTCTCTTCACCCACATGTGTGACTTTATTTGCAAGCTCATTCCTGATATGTCATTATTTGGCTTGCCTCATCGAATATGTGCGTGATATCTCATACGGTCTTAGATATTCAAGCGTTTTCAGTTGGATTTTGGATATTCAGAACTCGCTATCCTGCTTATATTGAAGTGTTGTAAGATTATAATTAGTTATTTTGGCACTTTCGCCTATTAGAACGTTCAGCGGTCACAACTTTAATAATAAATGTAACCAAAACAACAACAAAACTGTTGTATCCTTAACTAAAAGCTATATAAGTGGAGAAAAGATAAAAAATAAAGGAACAAGTGATGCATCTAAGACAATACGAAGAATCAAGTCAGGTTGGAATATTGGTTATCAAAATATATGTATACTAAAAGGCAATAAATCAATAGGTCTACATCGCAAGATGGCATAAAGTAACAATAGGGATGCAATAATCTAGCACCTCGACCTTTTCTTTCCGATTCGCCATTATAGGGAGCGCGAGCTCTTGAAAGAGGTTGTTAATTCCGTGCCCGCCCTTGAAGTAATCTAGATGTGTGTGAAGTATAGCGACCCGGGCGCGGGATTCTGCACGTCCGGGGCCGGCCACATGTAAGTTAGTTTGTGCCCACAATTTAAGTCGAACCGAATTTTCTGCCGAAAGTAGTGTGTACGGGGGCAGCCTAGAAGTTAGTCATCTTCGTTATGCCGTTCGCCTCTGCCGTTTCGTTGTGCAAACATTTGTTGGAGTGACCAAAACATCTTAGAAAAAGATAGTCAATCGCCTGTCGAAGAGGGCGTGTAAGTACGCGCCGGAGGATGATCATTCTCGAACCGGGTGTGTGTGTATGTGGCCGGGAGTTTCTTTCTCTTCAAATGGCTTTGTATGCGGATTAATCCGAAAACTCAATCGCACCCAAAGTTTACTAGGGGAAGCGTTTGGCGAAGCCTTCGTCGTATTGCATGCATCCTCGTTCTCATATCGAGGATTTGACCCCACCTCCTTGATTGTAAATCACCCTCTTTGCTCGTTGTCTTTAAGTTGCCACCGGATTTCTTGACTAGATCTGCCAGCCACAGTAAGTTTTTATCGCCCAGCAAGTGCTACAATAAAACCCGCAAAGCTGACACTAGGGTTCTAAACAAGGTATTGTGTTGTTACAATTAATCGCTAATTGTGGTGCTATAGTTCAGTGCTGCAACCAATTAAACAGTCAGTGGCACTTTCCAATAACACTGAATAAAAACGTGACCTATTCATAAACTTTAGTTTTTCAAGTAGTAAGTAACTTATGCCTAATTTTTTGACAAGAGTAATTAACTGTTGCCTTTTAGCAATATGTGAACCCCTATGACGTCATACGGATGTAAGAATATCCTTTTTCGTACCATTTAGTCTGTGGTTATATATATATTCAACGTGAATATAGCCAGGTTAAAGTAATCTTGCCTTTTCTTTTATTGTTTGCATGCGACGCCTCAGTTGTATTTTTGTTTGTGTAAAGGGTGCTAGCCACTTACAACAAATCAATAACAAGATAGATCTCCTGGGTGGAGGAGGCCGGACGTTGCACATTGCTGTCACCGAGCCGAAATACTCTTCGTCATTTCAGACTCCAAGGGAGCAGTTTTTAACGAGATTTTTTAAATCTGTGGGTCCCCTTTTCAACATCAATAACTAGTTCAACAATATATCGCCCTAACATACCGTCATTCGAATAGAACCACTCCCCGTCCTGACGAACAGCTGACAAAACTCCTGTTACGGGGACACTTGTAACGTAGTTGGGGCGAGTTTTTATTGTGTATTACTGGATCATCCTTTTAACCTATCGATCAAACAGTGGCACAACACCCAGTGAGCCCAAAAGTTGCGAATCTGCCTGTATAACGGAGCGCCGAACGGCGCAACTTAGTTTACACGCTAAGGGATTTGTCGCTCAGTGTAGTTAAGATCGATTCAATAATAATAATAATAATAATAATAATAATGTTTATTTCCAGAAAAAAAATAGAAATCTTACATAATACAAAAAAAAATAACGATTTTCCTGGAAATTCGAGGGCAGTCAGATGACCTCCAAGAAACGGAGGACCCTGCTCTTCCCTGCCACCGACAATATAATATAATAGTAATTTGCTTAACAAAGCGGCTTTATTAGATTATAATAGTTTAATGCCTGATCACCCACGAAGAAACAAAGTATTGCGAATAACAACATAAGATACATAACAATAATAAAAATATGACATAAAGAAAGAGTAGATAATGAACACATATATAGATGTGTATACAGCATTATTCAATAATTGTGGAATTGATAAAGAGCCAGTTTTTAATACGATGTTTAAATGAAGTTAGTGGTAAACATTTAAACAAATTAGGTACTGAATTGTAAAATTTTTAAACGGAGTAAGTAAATGATCTCTTAAAAAATTCAGATCTATGCGATTTACAATCTAATAAACCTCTATGTCTTAAATTCAAATTATGTATATCAGTACGAAATGTAATTTTACAGTAAAGATAAGGAGGAGTTTTTGTCAAAATTACTTTATGATAAAATACCAAGCAATGCAACATACGACGTTTTTCCATGTTGAGCCAACTAGTTTCTACTATTTTATGAGATATATGTTCTCGGCGCCTAACACCGTGGATAAGTCTCAAACAGGAATTCTGAACAATTTGTATTTTTCTTTTAGTTGATTTATCAATACAGGGTCCGTACACGGTATCACAATAGTTAAATTGTGACAACACGAGAGATTCGCATAGAAGCGTTTTTATTTTCTTATTTAAGACTTGTCTATTATTATAAATTAATTTAAGATTTCCATAGGATCGACGTATACAGTTATTAATATGCTGACGAAATCTAAGCGAACAGTCTAGAGTAAGACCTACATTTCGGACACTGTCTTTAATAGCAATTATTGTATCATTTATTTTGATTTGAATAAGCGGCAATGCTGCAGATCTAGTATTTCTACCACCAAATAAAATAACCACAGATTTGGCAGGATTAATTTTAAGAGAATGGGAAGCGGCAAATTGTACCAAGTTGTTTAAGTCATCATTAATAAAATTACAAGCAGCAAGGGTATCATTAGGGTTGAATGAATAATACAATTGCGTATCATCCGCATACTGATGATACACACAATGTTTTAATATTTTACAGAGGCCAGAAGAATAAATTATATAGAGCAACGGACCTAAAATAGATCCTTGGGGTACACCATATTTAATTGTTATACAATTGGACTGATCATGCGGCAATATTACATACTGTTGCCTGTTTCGTAGATAATTTTTGAAAAATTGTAAAGCTCTGACATCAAATCCAAAATAGTGTAAAATATTTATTAAAATGTTATGATTTATTGTGTCAAAGGCCTTAGAGAAATCAAGTAGTATTAATGCTGTTAGTTTACCATCATCGGTAGCTCGAATAATATCATCAGTTACCTTCAAAAGTGCAGACACGCAACTGTGATTAGAACGAAATCCAGACTGTAAATTTGAAAATAGTCGATGCTTATTAAAATATGTTCTAATTTGAAAATCTACCACCTTTTCCAAGACCTTTGATAGCACAGGAAGAATGCTGATAGGCCTAAGATCTTTTAATTCCTTAGGCATATTTATTTTAGGTATAGGTATAACATGAGCCATTTTCCACTGGTTCAGAATAACACCCTCCAACAAACAAAAATTAATTAAATGAGTAATAAATGGCACCAAGAAAGGACAACACAGGTGTATCATCAGTATACTAATGCCATCGCTTCCAGAAGCTTTAGAAGTAATTGAATTTATTTGCTGAAGGATGAATTCATCGGCAACAGCTCCAAAAGCAAATTTTGTAGTAATATCTGATACAACATTTTCATAACGACTAAGAACATCCGGACTTGGTTGATTAATACCTTCAACCGAGTTAAGAAAGTAGTCATTTATTAAGTTAGCATTACCAATAGTGGACGGAATGGTGAAAGGTGCTTTTTTGTTATAAATATCACAATTTTTCAATTCTCTCCAAAAAAGTTTAGGATTACTCTGGCCGAATTTATAATTTAAGTACGCTCTCTTTTCGTTTCTTACAGTTAAGGTTACAAGATTTCGAAGTGATTTATAATAATTCCAATGTTCCGGGCGTTTGGATTTTTTAAAACGTTTATAAGCGCCATCTCTTAACTTCATCATAAATCTAATGTTATCCGTAAGCCAAGGAGCCCTTGGTTTACAAAATGTAGCCGTTTTAAACGGAGCGAAAATATCAAAAATACGTAAAATGTGATTATTTAAGAAATTAATTTTGTCATCAATTAATTCATCCTGTAATAAAACTACAGCATTTCAAATACACAGCAAAGGAGCAAACCAACAAGAAAATAGGAACGTCAACTTACGGAAGAAGTGGAATGAAGTTGGTGAGCCACAGCTAGATACCAAAAAAAGGAAATTCGAAGGGAAAGATTTTGTCCAATGGAGAGATCATACCTAAATTTGAATCCAGCTATGATATAAATAAAAGCATTATGATGTATTTTCTACTTCATTCAAAGAAAACCACTTGTAACTTCACACATTAACCTCTTAGATTTTGATAAAACTTGGCTATTAAAAATTAAAACTACTCGTAACAATGATTTGCAATTTAACGTCATTTGGGAATGCAATGAGCCACGCCTTTTTATAAGGTGTTACACCGTAATAGTACATTACGAAACCAGTTTAGAAAAGTCATTTTACTGAACGAGTAGGTACGGCTGGTTTGAATACGACTACGACATGTAACAAAATCAACACTGCATAGAGCTGGCGTTCGTGGAATATGAGTGGAGTTTTACTCTGTAGTAGGTATTTATGTACTTCTAAAGGTAAATTCGATAGGGAGAACATTGAAGTCTTATTTGCTGGATGAAATCTGTTTACCTGCATATTCGCCTTACAAAAGACACAGCTAAACACATTAAAAACTTTATACGCTCTATTGAACACATCATACATCCAAGTAAAATAACCAGAGGGCAGCCGGAGCTGCTATTGTTACTAAGAAATTTTATTAGACTGGCTGCAATTCAACCGATGCGATGGATTGAAATGGGATTTAGCCCTCCCATACCCTTCCCACTTGTGTTCATTAAGCGAACAACGAAAATAAATAGAGAAACAGAATAAAATTCAATTACTAATTCAAACAGGCATAAATACTGTATGTACGAGGGGAGGTGATAGGCATGCATGACTATACGCTATACACAATAAAGAGGTTATTTTTCGATATCGATATCGATTTTTGGAGTTCGAAGGTATCCGGAATTCCAATGGCTTAAGCACTACTAAAGTGGTAATTATCCCGTTAAAAACCTGAACGTATTTAAGAGGGTGGCGACGAACACACGTGCAATTTGCTCGCAAGTTCTCCACCTTCCTTAACAGGAAAACAACAACGAGCAAGCATAGTTTAATAAAATAGAAGCGGGCATAAAAAAATTTGAAACGAACTAGAACACGATTTTTCGTATTATAGTTTCTTTACAGTTTACAATTCGACCTTATTTGTTCTGACTTTTTCAAATACAAGAAGACACCGATTGAGGAATTACGGATAAACTGCTTTAAAGCGTAGCTTTTACTCCTTTTACTATAAATACAGAAAGACGATCAATATAGCAATGGCATAGGGTTTAACTTTGCAGTACTGTCCCAAGTTTGCCTCATTTTCCACTTACCTATCACATGTTGCTAATATATTTTTCTGGCCGATTTTACTAAAAATTACATTTATTAGCAATTTTGATAGATAAAGTACCTACATACCGTCGACTCATATCATAAACTTTATCACCTTTCTTTCCATACAAGCATCACTTAAATGCTAGAACGTTAAATATTCCCTCGAAGCAAAATTAGAGGTCAGAGTCCCGTGCCACAGCTTGAACTTTGTTCACCTTGTAGAAGTGCATCGCTGTGAAAAAGGAAAAACACCTCGCGAGCATTCCCACACCGCCTCCTCTTTCATAACTACATGAAGATTATTCAACAAGCAACAGCTACTTGGGCTACTGTAAATTTTATTAGCAGAAATTTTAATGATTACTTCAACAATTTCACAAATTTAGAAACACCAGCGTCCAGGCCTTTACCAGATGCCCGTCCTTAATTTTTCTTTAAATAAATTCTCCCCCTTTTAAATTCTACAATTATTGTACACATTTACTTTATAAGAAATGAGATACGGGAATGTTGCTCCAATATCATTAAATAATTGCACAGATGACACGGGCAACGCTGCAGAAGAAATGAGTTACGTGCAAGAATATTCACAAGAGAGGGTGTAACACGGTCTGATTTCTCTAGAATTGTTTCAGACCTATTTGTATTCATATTTACTATTTTAGAGTGAAACTTTGGACTGGACGCAGTTATTACATGACATCTGAGTATTTTCGCTTCTTAATAGGTTTTTTAATGTTACGTTTTTCCAAGTTAAGTTTTTCATTGGAAATTCCCTAATATTGAAACTGCTGCTGTGTATCAGCAACGTTGCTTACGTTTATTCTGCCATCTTCTGAATTATGAGAGATAAGTTACTATCCTAAACGATTGCGAAGTTGCAGCTAAAGGTATTGAATTCTTAACTGTAATTGTCTCAATGATGATTTCCCTACAAGATTTTCCCGAGTTTCTTATATTTTTTTATATTTCCTTAACAACTTGATGTGCTTTTAATACATTTTCGACCGCTTTTAGTTTACTATTATACCGGGAGATCAAAAATAAACTTCATTGCGGGAGTAATTGAAAACTATCAAACTCGCCTAATCTGTAGCATGCTTTTTGTTCACATAGAACTGTCATATTTTTTTGAAGTTTAAAATTCACTTTCGACATCTTGTTTAACTTATTCCATGGTTATTTTAATGTTACCTATATCGATTTAATGTATACATTTGGTTTAAATTACATATTTTTGCGGATTTCTGTAGCTGATGATTAGACTGTTAAGTTACATTCCGGTACAAAGACACCATAAATGATCAAAGACCACGTATGACATTTGGAGATTTAGCGAATTTAATGTTCTAATGTTCCATGCAATCACCGATTTAACATTTGCGTGGTGTCGGAAGTTCTCACGTAATGTTAATTTTCTAAATACCACGCTTCATTTCCTTTGCTTGAACAACAGGCCTTTTTCGAGCTAAGTTATGTACGATAGAATTGTTTAGGGTAAGTAGCTTCCTATAATATGTTAGGTACCTACTTCTTTAATATAATTATGTATTATTATATCTTTATTGCCGTGCAATACAGACAAGAAAAATAGTTATTTAAGCATCAAGGGAAGTAAGTAGCTTTTACCAGTCGAGAACGAGTTTGCCAGCCCGAGCGAGCGAGGGCTGGCAAAGTTCGAGACTGGTTATAGATAGTTACTTCCCGAGCATGCGTATAACATTTTTCTCCATGCCCAACAAAAATTTGAATAAAATATCCTATTCAATGTACCACCATCTTTAGGCCTATTACGTTGGGCCATTCTGTTCTGTTACACAACCCGCACCTGCCTTCCGCTGCCGCCGCCTGACCAAAGAAGGGGGCCCTCGGGGCTACGCCCCTCTCTAAGCTGGGCCCCTGGGCTCCGCCCCTCTCGAAGGGGTCCCTCGGTGCTTCTCCCCTCTCCAAGGGGGCCCTGGGGGCTCCGCCTTTCTCCAATGGGGCCATCGGGGCTCCGCCCCTCTCCAAGGGGGCCATCGGGGCTCCGCCCCACTCCGAGGGGGCATCGGGGATCCACTCCTCTCCAAGGGGGCCCACGGGGCACCGCCCTCTCCAAGGGGACCCTCGGGCCTCCGCCTCTCCCCAAAGGGGCGTCGAGGCTCCGCCCCCCTCCAAGAAAGCCACGGGGCTCCGTCCCTCTCCAAGGGGGCCCTCGGGGCTCCATCCCTCTCCAAAAGGGCCATCGGGGCTCCGCCCCTCTCCAAGGAGGCCGTCGAGGCTCCGCCCCTTCCCAAGGGGGCCCTCGGGGCATCGCCCCTCTCCAAGGGGGCCCCCGGGGCTCCGCCCATCTCCAAGGGGGACCTTGGGGCTCCGCCCCAAGGGGGACCTTGGGGCTCCGCCCCTCTCTTACCGAGTTTTTAAATTTCAAATAGGTTGGGATCAGTTAAGTTCAAACCCGTTCAGATCACTTATAGAACTAAAATTACTGTAATAACACGCAATTCACTTACTTCCCTTGGGGAGTAGGTACTTACTTCCCCAATGTCATGACAACCAGTAAACAAACAGTAAAATCAGCTAACCTGCAATGGATATGTCAAAGTAAGTGTAACTTACTAGATGGGCATGGAGAAAACAATATTAATATAAGAACATATTTTAGGAAAACTTCGACTTTTCCATATCAATTACTTCATTTAGTTAGGAAATGAATATTTCCTGTTATTAAAAATAGTAAAAGATGAAACTACTAAAACGTTTATTGAAGTAAAAAACTGACTCTATAGAAAAAATATTGTATCTACCAGTAAACAAATCACTATTTCCTAATTCTGCTTATATAAATTTAAAAAAAAACACGCAAATACTCTGTGACACACCCCTGCTACCGTTAGATTTAGTTTTGTAAACTTGGTTGTCAACAGCGTTAAATAGGTTGCCTATATTAAGTGGTCGCGTGGTCTGTCTCTGTTAAATAAGGTTAGAAAACAGTACGCAAATACCACTATAGTACGTATATCTTATGGTAGATTAGATTAGATTAAATTTAGATTCCCCGACTGCCTTTTGCTGGCATGCGCACGTCAGCCTTTGGGCTTTTTGTACTGTCGGGAGTTTTCAAGTTAGCAGGCCGACATCTCTATCTTTTACTAGATTTGCAATGTCCCCTACTAGCTTGCGGTTGTCAATAGAGTTAAGGCTCCAATCGAGTTGGTGTCTTTTACGCTCTAATGCTGGGCATTCAAAGAGGATATGATAGGCTGTTTCATCATCCTCTTGGCATAGTCTGCAAACAGGTTCATCTCTATAGATATTGATCCTGTGCATAAATTCTCTGAATGCTCCAGTGCCTGTTAGTAGACTGACTACTTGCTTGATTCGAGTTCTGTTCAGTCTCAACAGGGTTTTGGTGGTTTGTGGATTCGGAGTTTTTAGCAATCTTTTGTAGTGTGTTGCTTGATTGTAGTTTCTCCACTTTAGTTGGTGTGCGGTGTTGACCCATTCATTAATAGCTGAGCGGGCTTGGTTTTTCTGAATGCTTAGACCAGGTTCTGGACCGGTCATTGCATTACGGGCTGCTTCTTTTGCGAGCTTGTCCGCCTTTTCGTTTCCTTCAATACCTTGGTGACCTGGGATCCAGCATAATTTTACTGTATTTCCCTGGCTTTAGGTTTGAAGTTTGGATTTGCATTCCTTGACCAGTCTCGATGAAGTACTGAAAGCGTTTAGCGATTTCAGTGCTGCCCGACTATCTGAGAGAATGTGTATGTCTCGATTGAGCAGCTTCTTTTCTATGCTGATGTTTGCGCATACGTTAATAGCTTGTACTTCAGCCTGAAAGATGTTACAAAACTTTCCTAGACTGACTTTTTCGTTGATTCTAGGATCGGTACTGTACACACCGGAGCCTGTACCCACTTCAAACTTAGATCCATCAGTCTAAAAAATGATCTTGCCATGTCCTAGATTATTAGCTGTGGTCATCCAGTGACCAGTACTTTGTAATCTGTAGGCTGCCATTCTGGCTTCACCTTCCAAGAAGATGTGCAGAAGTGGCAGATTTAAAATAGCATTCAGTGCTTGTCCTGAGGTGCCTTTAAAGGCTCCAGTGATGCACCGATTAGCTAGATATTGTATTCTGCTGATTTTGTGGATCGCAGTTGCTTGTTTTATTTTGGGCCACCAGGCGATTATTCCATATGAAATTATTGGTCGAACCATGGTTTTGTACAGCCAGAAGGTCAGTTCCGGTTTGAGCCCCCACGTACTACCTATGGCTCTTTTCCCAATAACTAATGTTTGTATGCACCTGGTGATTGTTTTGTCTAAGTGGGAGTTCCAAGTAAGTTTGGAATCGATGATTAGACCTAGGTACTTAACCTCGTTCTCCCAGTTGACATTTGTCTCAAACAGTTTTATGTTGATTCTGTTTGTGATGTTCTTTCTACGAGTGAAAGCGACGAGAGTGGCTTTGCTGGGATTAATTCTAAGATTATTCTCTAGACACCACTATTCGGTTATCTTTAGTGCTGATTTCATTACATTGTCTACGGTTCTTTGGTATTTACCTTGAGTCAGTATGACAATGTCATCAGCGTATCCTTGAGTGTAGTAGCCTTTGTTATTGAGTTGGATCAGCAGTTCATCAACTGTGAGGCACCACAGGAGTGGAGAAAGAACTCCTCCCTGTGGACATCCCCTTGTCGCCTGCACTGTCTTTTCCTTGTCAAATAACTTGACTTTTACAACTCTGGTGTTGAGCATTGCCATAGTCCATCTTATCGTGGTGTTATCGATCTGATGGTTTGTCATTGCTCTTTCGATAGAGTGGTAGGAGGTGTTGTCGAAGGCACCTTCTATGTCTAGAAATGCTCAGACTGTGTACTCCTTGTACTCCAAGGTTCTCTCAATTTTCCCCACTAGTTGGTGTAGAGCGGTTTCACATGACTTCCCTGTTTGGTAAGCATGTAGATATTTGTGAATCGGGAGTGAAGTTAGGGCTTCCTCCCTCCAGTATCTGTCTACTAATCTTTCCAACGTTTTAAGGAGGAATGACGTTAGGCTGATAGGTCTGTAAGATTTAGCTTCTGCATAGCTGCTCTTACCAGGCTTAGGGATAAATACTACTTTAGTCACTCTCCAGGATTGGGGAATGTAACCCAAGGCAAGACTTGCTTGGAACATGTCTTTGAGTGGGTTCAGCAGTATACCTATCCCTTTCTGCAGCATTACGGGTTGTATGCCGTCGTTTCCAGCAGATTTGAAAGGACTGAAGAGGCTAGTTGCCCATCTAATCCTTTCTTTGCTGACTATTCTCTTAGCTGTTTCCCAGTCTTCCCTCCTAGGGGTATGATTGGGTTCAGCCAGAGTAGGTTGTTCCACTGCTCCGGGTAGGTGAGTTTTTATCAAAAGAGATAAAAGTCTCCTCTTCCGTTGTAGTGTATTCTCCGCTTTCTTTTTTAAGAGTGCCTACTGGGTTCATGGCTTGCTTTGAGATGATTTTGTGAAGTCTAGCTGTGGATAGCGTGGTCTCCACCTCCTGGCAAAACTTTTTCCAGGCTGCTATCTTAGCTGCCTTGATCTTTTTGCCATAGTCTGTGAGAGCCTTGTGATAGTTCTCCCAGTTATTTGTGGCTTTAGACCTGTTAAACAGACGTCTGACTTCTTGTCTGGCCTTTTCTAGGTCTTTATTCCACCAATTTGTGTGTTTTTTTGCTCTTTGCTGACTTGGGTCTATTAGAGCACAGCTACTCTGAAAGGAGTCAATCATGGCCTCTTTTAACCGGTCAGCATTTGAGTCTAAAACTACTTTATTGGGAGATCTGAACTTTAGGTGTTCTATCTTCTCTTGTAGTTTTTGTTTATATAGGTCCCAGTCTGTCTTTCTTGGGTTGTAGTAAACTCTTTGGCTTACTTCCCGTTGAGACAGTTCAAAGGTTATATAATTGTGGTCAGAGAGTGATGGTTCGTCTGAAACTTGCCATTTATTCACTGATTGACTAATTCTCATAGTGGTTATGGTAATATCTATAACTTCATGTCTATTAGCGTTATAAAAGGTTGGAGTGTTACCTTTATTGACTACTACTAGATTGTTAGTTAAGATAAATCTTATGGTAAAGATTAGAAAAGTGTCTTACCTAAATGCTACTCTAAGTTAAGTGTCATAAATACCAGCCCGTACATTTGCTTGGCTATTTTGAACGTTCTTCGCTCCAGAACCATGTCTTACTTTTACTACATTGAAAAATAATTAGCAAACGAACACCTTGTTCCAGATTCGTTATTACTGAGAATACCTATGTGCAACTATATATTTTTGAGAAGGTAAAAGAAAAGCTACTCTATGACGCCAGAACCAACTATAAACATTTCAGAAAATGAAGTTTTAGATTATATCTCGAAAACAGAAGGTAAATTATATTATAACGTCACATCTAATACCTGATTACTATAGGAAAATGTTTCTATGAATTTACCTAAAAATAAAAAGAAATTAAATTGTGCCTATGTCATTTGAACTATTAGGATTAAGGAAACATAACTAATTCTTTGCTTGGTGTAGCTTAATTTTCTTCAAACGTTACGTTCATTTTTAGGTTTTTTAAATAAAACGTTTTGCCTAGAGAAATTAAAGAACAAATTAGCAGGAGAACTTGAGAACTATATTACTTATATCTGATTTTAAATAATAAACGAAGCAACACATTATTATTCAGCCGAGACTATAAAAAATACAAAAATAAAGGGATATCGATGTAACAGAATTCATGAGGTTTTATATCATTTAAAGGAAAACGGATTTTCAAATACCTCCACAAATAATATATTAAATGTATAAACATATTTATTTATACAATAATTATCGTTTCGCTAGGAACAAAATCAACAACATCTAGAATTAAGGGAATCCCGACAAGCGCGTAATCTACGATACGTGATGTAAATACCTTCATGCGGTAATACATTTTTCACCATTAACTGGAATCCGTTATAAGCGATAGGTTTTTCTTCAGCAAAAAGTACGAGGGGAAAAATTATGAAGATGTTAAATTAAAAAACTGATAACGTGAAAACTCTTGCTTACGACAATCTTATATTATAAGAGCCGATGCCGTCCGTAAGCACTGGCGCGCGCACACGCAGCATGAACGTCCTGCATACTAGCAAGTGGCGCGCGCGCACGAATGGCGAGACCGCATTTGTATTGTTAACGCTGGCAAGGCCGGACGTCGGCTGCCCACCAGCTTAAGCAAGCCTTTTTATTGTTAACCGTTTCTTTACGCTGGCAGGGCCAGACGTAGGCTGGCCACGCGTTCTAGTACATAACAAAGTACCTAATACTGTCAACGGGTTCAATTATTTCACCGAATTGTTTTTATTTACAAAACTGAAAGAAAACTCAAAACTAAGCATGTTTGATAATCGGTTTATGATAAAAAAATATAAAACTGCATTATTGAAAGTTACTATCAAATCGGTCCACTAATAACAGTATTACTGACACAGAAAAGTATGTTGGATGGAGGTCACTTGCTTCATAGTTGCTTCAAAGTCGATCTCAATCCAGATTACCTTCTTGAAGCTGAATCTCCAAACATGGAAAATTCAAGCTTCTGATCAGTCTTGCCTTCATTCGGCGCCATTAACAACTGCATTGTGGTAAAATTATTCATTTACTGCGAGTAATTCCTGAATGTTTATTACCTCTCCTTGTAAATACAATATTTATGGTTTTTGGATTTGCAATTGAAATTTGTGTTTGTTTCCGCAAGTGTTCGCCTAACAGACACGTTTTGAGCCTTTCCCCGTCAGAGAAGCTAATTGCCATTGGAACATGTCGGTTGGGTTGCGGCCGGCCTAGTAAAATTATCATAGCATGCAATACAGTGACGTCACAGTTAGAGAATCCTCCCTTCGTAACAGTAGCTCCGGCTGCCCGCTGATTACTTTACCCGGGCTTTTGATGTGTATAACGTATCAATTTTCGACTTTTATTTGTGCGAATATGCAGATGCATTAAAGTGAAATAAACACCAAACCGATAAAAAGGAAATTCTTAGAGAGAATAAAACATTCTCACGAGGTCTTCTCCTTTTCAGTTAGGAACGTCGCAAACAGGCTAGAGCCATTAACTCGGTGGCGCCTGATAAACAATTATAATCACCTTCTACATCTCTACTGAATTGACTTTTAGACATAAACGCCTACGCTTTCAGACACATGTCGTAAATTAGTTTTAAAGTGTAACATAGGTTCAATACAGGAAGTTTTACTTTTCCTGCATACCACAGCAGGTTGTAACAAACACAACCTCCTCTTACAAGACAGGTAAAAATGCTTTGATGAAATTTGTTCAGAGCAATAAGACCCTGCTCTACCAGATTAAGACAATGAGGATATAGATAAATTAATAAAATTCGGCCAAAATTTCATAATGCAAATTTTATGGCACAGCAAAAACTATTAAATCACCCAATGAGATAAAAATTCACATATATCGAGAGATAAACAAAAACGGATCCTCAGCGGGTTGTGGAAATTCAAACATTTGAATAATATGTTGGTGGCACTGTAAATCTATGTCAAATTCGAGGTTATCAGGTCAGGTTTTGCGTCAGTCTCTGTCAAAACTTTCGGAAAACCTAACCTGACAACCTCGAATTTGACATAGACTTACAGTGCCACTAACACTGAGGATCAGTTTTTTTTTGGATCTCTCTACATAATACCATTGTAAGGGAAGATGGACGGGTTCGCCTTACCTTTTGGCGAAAGTTATATTTGATATTTTTCCGGCTGGTAACTATGGGCCTAATGGGCTAACTAGTCGCGAAGGTCGGGGTTCCAACTACGCTGAAAAGAACACTAAATGAAATACGAAGAGAATGGGCGCCAGGTCCTCGACATCGAATCATCCTTGTGCCGAACCGTTCACAAGGTCGGAGATAAAACCAGCAAGTTAAACAAAATAGCAACGACCAATAAAAATATCACAGCTTTATTCGGTACTATAGTGCAACAAAATAACAAGTTCCAGTCGAACACAGACAGGCAAATCATCAACCAAAATCTAACAAAATACGAATAAATCAAAAACACTGCAATAAACAAATATCAATACACAAACCCATAAATCAGCAATATAACACGTAACAATATACAAACCAATAAATCAACAATAAACACGTTAAAATCGGCGAAAGCACTGCATCAATACATTTCATCTATATCAGTCAACGGCTAAAAGTAGAACATCAGCTGTAATCTATCACGAATCGAGAATACAAGTTGCTACAACAATTGGCAACACAAGTACAATTATTCGCACGCATCCTGTGAGGCAGAGTGCTGCGAAAACTAGAGCTATGCAAGCAAAAATGCTAACTACAACCCCGAATGTTAGCTTACAGTTTAAATGTGACGTCAAGATTTCAAAGGCTCGAAGCCCGCTGTTACGGTTGTATGATCATACAGGGCGTGGGGTTTCTGTTTTAAACTCATCAAGTTCTTGTATATGACTAATAAAAGCAACGGCTTGAATTATGCTCCTAACAAAAGCTAAAATAACAAATTACCAAGATCGATTTTACGAATATCCAAGGTTTGAGCATTAAGCTACCGTGAGCGGTTCGCTAGTTACAACCTACACCCTAAAATGACGTTTGACAAGTACAAGGCTAACCCCTGCAACTAAACTTGGTGAATACAGAAGCTAAAGTTCTGTAAAACACAGCTGGCCTGTAATCTAGGTAAGCTAAACTGTCTTAAAATAGTTCAACGGCATATCTGAATGTTATATTACGTTACAGGGCCCAGTTCAAGGCGGCCTTCATCACATTTACTGCAATCCAACGGTAAACAAACCTAAGCGTAGCAAACAATTCGATAACACAAAATAGCTACGATCTTATATCACGAGCATGGCTAATACAGCTACCATAAAAATAGTATACCCTACAGATTACACGAAGCGCGATACAAATCAACAAATAAGCTCGAATGCAAACTACACAATAAATTCGATTCGGCAGGTATGCCCTAATGCAAGTTACACACAAATAATCCTACAATGCAAATACTACTATATGAAATGCCTACAATTAGCTAAGCGGTTGTTACGCTAGTACACATATACACACCTCAAGTCATGTTACATACGATTCACTCGTGCTGCTTTCCAGGGCCGAACGCAAGCCACCAGCTTCTCGGAAGCACCTAGTGCACCAAGGATGCACGGAGCAGAAGCCGTCTTCCAACAGCATAGCGAAAATCGTGGGGAGGATGACTAGTAGGCGATGCAAGCACCATTTGCCTCAATACACATAGCACCAAACGAGGTAAGCGAGCCAATATCAAATAACAAGCATTTTCCTGGGTGGATCCAAAAATCAATGGCAACTACGATCCATAATGCAATCCCAAAACTTAATTCGATCCCAGATTTTTAATCCAGATTTTTAATGCGATTCCAGATTTTTAATGGCTAAAAATACAAATTTTCCAAATAGATTACGGCGTTCAAAAGAGGGAAGCGTAGGCAAACACCATGTACGAACCTTAAGATATTGTGCAGCCAACTCGTTAAGCCAAGCGTGCGAAGAGTGAACGTCCCATGAAATCCGTCTGTGACGAAATGAATGCCGGCGAAATCAATACCAATCCCCGAAGCATTCAAGCAGGGAAACGGGGCCTCTAAATCCTTCCAACTATGAAGATGGCTACCAAAGCCGTGAGACCAGGTCCCCAGAGGAAGCGATTCAAACTTTCACGACGCAAGACTTGCCAGGAAATGGCCGAAAAATGCTCAAAAGCAGCCCAATTCAGCTTATCAAAGTTCCCAAAAATTGGAAAGTTGGCCAACGTAAAAACTAAAGAATGCAAAGTGCTCTGAACTGATAACAGCAATTTAGCCTTAAGTTTGAAATTAAAGGTAAATGTTAACAAGGTTGCCTAACCAAAGTAAAGTATTGTATCATTTAGGAAATAAATGTAAATTGACAATTCTGGTTAATTATTTCAATCAATAAATAGGAAAATTTCAAAATGAACGTAACACCATTTGAGGTCGATATAATCTTCACAGCAAGTCTTCCACCTACTGAAGTTGTAGCAAAATGTCAGACATTGTATGCTTATTATCAAGTCCAAAAATAGATAGACCATCAATTAGAACATAAAGCATGGGGTTGGCAATAAATGCTGAAAATAGGTTCTATCAGGACAGACTTCATTATGAAATGAATAGTTTGCAGCTATAGACCTGGTTGTGGAAATTCTTGTAGTTCTAGAACAGAAAATGTGTGTTGTTCCGCATTTGTTCAGCTTATGAAGACAATACCTATTCCAATATCGCAATTTAAGATGGTAAACTATAACTATTACCCTAAATTTTTAGGTATATCTTAGGGAATTTCTCTTCGTAGCAATACCTTAATAACCTCGGCTGTTGCGTTGCGTGTTGAGTATAACGCATCAATCAATGCATTTTATTCCTTGTAAGGCAAATATGCAGACGCGCAAGGTAATATAAATAGACAGTAACGTAAGTTCAAACACTAAATACTCCAAGAATTCTCACGATGCTTCAGACGTCTCCTTCTGAGTTAGTAGCATTGTAAACATCTTCAGGTTAGAGTACAGATAACAACTCAGAGGCACCTAAGAAACAATAATAATCACTTTCTACGTCTCTGCCAAACTGATTTTTATATGAAATTACCTACGCTCTCAGAGTAAACCCCGCCCACGTCCCACTGCACCTAGCCGTGTGCACTTTTCAGATTTGCTACATATAATCATTCGCATTTCGTCTGTAACTATTGTGTACTTCTTTTTTGCTTGTCCAGAGTGTCGAAGTCGGTTTTAGTCAAATGCATACGAAGTTTAGTTTAGTTTAGTTATTTCTCTTTTAGTAATTGTTTGAACCGACTTAAGACTGATTGCAGATTGAGGATTGAGCCTACGCCGAGATGGCTCCCATTCAATGTTAAACATTCTGTCTTTGGTCTATCTCCATCGCAGCCCTCCCTCAACTACAGTTTATAATTTGTCGAAAAATTGAACTGCGTTTCGATCTGGCACCAATGCGTACGTGGAGACAAGCAGCGCGTATAGTACAGTTTATATTCATGAAATAAAAATTAGTCGTGCTTTATAAGTGTTAAAATGAAGAGAATGAGGAAAACTGAACATAAAAAAATGTTTCTTGCAAGATACAAAAAATTGTGAATGACTGGTTCGTTATGGTAGAGCTTCTTAGCTCCTTGTAGGTGTTTACCTAAAAAGACAACGCGGTTTAAATCAACATTTTATTTTAACAATTCGAGTAACCGCGAAAGCCTCAAGCAATATATACGGTGGGTGTTTACAGTGTGGACAGAGGATTGCTCCTTAAATATTAGAGACCTCAAAACCAATTTTGGTATGGTAATACACGATTATTGGACCGAAATTCTAAAAATATTTAGATACAAATAACTCCTATTATTAATTAGCATCCACTTTTCACGGGTAATCCAAATATGAAAAAATATACAGGGGCTGTATTTGAAAAAATTGAGAAAAAATTACATTTCGCGTAAATTAATCATTCTGTCTAGTTTTATACTGTTCGAAAAATTTGCCACGTATTTTGTAAATAGACTATTATCAATAGTCGGTAGTTAAAACAGATTTTAAAAGTCGTGATGACAGCGGTAGCATCGTGGCTCGAAAGTTGACTCTATTTTGGTACTAAAGTGACAATATCTTCAGAACTGTTACTGATACAGATACAACTTTATACATTTTTATTCTAAATGTGACAGAGAATCCAAAAATGCAAAAATATACATGGTGTTCTATTAAAAAAAAACACACGTTTGGGTTGGCATATTTTTGTCAATCACCCTGTATGTATCTAAATATTTTTAGAATGTAGGTTCAATGATCGTGTATTACCATACCAAAAAAAAATTGGTTTTGATGTCTCTAATAGTTAAAGAGCAATACTCCGTCCACACAGTAAACACCCACCTTGTATACTGTATTTCCCGTTAACTATAATAAAAACCCCATAATCTAATCTCATGTGTCCTTTAACCTTGATTACCTATTCGATGAAGTAGAAGACGATGACGATCTTTGCTAAAAGAAATGCTTTACTTCGTTTCTTACTTACAATTAAAAATGCAGCGAATTATACAGCATTCTATTTATATTCCAATTCTGTACAAATTTATATTGTCATAAATCTAACCGTTTAGGAAAGAATCTTGAAAAACTATCCTAAATGGAGGTTGGATTTCTATGGTTCTCCGGTAGCCCAATGTTTGGAAACATTTAGCATGTTATTAAGTACACACTCGCAGATGGTTGGTTTCCCGATAAAAACAGCATTATGTAAATTTGTCTTAATTATCACCTGTTTTTATGCGAATTTTTTATGTACTAGTTGAACTCCAAGCTTTTATAACAAAAACCTTCGCATTTTAATAGGTTTATCTAAGTGATTTTTTTGTTAGAAATTGCATGACATTTAATCTACTTACTACTTAATATTAACAATGCTGCTGACTACTGGTTCGGCATCCTCTCAGCTAAGAGGCAATTTCCTAAACGAAATTTTTTAAATTCTTATGAATTTGAAAAATTGTGTCTTATTCCCAGGCAGTTCAAGTCAAAATTTGGATTTGTAAAATATAAAGTACATATAAATAATAATACAACGACACTTCACTAATTATGACGCATTTCAAATACCAGACTTTTAAACAATGTGATTATAGTTAATAATATATCTGTGTGACTATGGTTTGCTTATAAAATCCGGCATATGCTTTCAAAGCGATCGAATATTACAATTTTAAAAAAAAATAAAACCTGTGGAGGATGTACCGCATGTTAAGTGGACTATGAACATTTCATTGCTTTTGGTGCTGATAGGTATTATAGTTTTATCAGATGGAAAACAAAAGAATACATTTTAATGACAATAACGTCAGAAAACATTAAATAGAGATAATTATTAAGCAATTAAGTACTACTACGAATTTACATAAATCTCCATAGGAATTTACATATTTAAATAAATAACTGTGCTGGAGGCGTTTGCCATTAAATAACTTTTTAAAGTTTATGTTTACTGCCATATTCATAAAACTATTAGTTATTACTTTCACCTGGCTTTATTTTTCACATATCAGCTTCTAGTATTTTCAACTGACTAACAAACTCATAAAAAATACCTATTTGAATCAATGTTCACGAGACAGGGCGTAAAATGCAAGCCAATTCTATTAATATGTACCCCGTTAATTTGAGGTAGATAACGTCTAAGAATCAAAATGATAAAGACAAGTCATAAATAAAACATCAGAAAATACTCTTTACATTTACGTTGATTCGGAAAATAAATAATGTATCAGATACATCGGTTTCCAACCATGACACAAGGTTATCAAGGCAAGGTTAAATAAAGAAGACCCATGCATTTGATCAAGTTTTTCTCAGAATCAGCCTGGCTAGAACTGGCAAATAACTTTTGAACTCGGCGGAAATGCTGCATATTTTATACGAGCACCGATCGTTTGGAAAGATCACAGCCGAGGTCGACCTAAGCAGAAATCCCCGTGACAACATCGCATTAACGTTTTACGATTTTATTGCAACTTATCAATTTAAAAATCCTACAACGTCTGCTTAACATCAGAATCACGAATTTTCAGGAGGTACTTACGTGCGTAATTATCCGTAACGAGACACACCAAGCACAGCACAAGGCCTAATGTTTTCGCCATAGTCCGTCCGCACAAAGTCCGGTCATATACCACTTGCTTTCAACAGTGACCAGTGGTTACTGCGATCTAACGAGCACGAATATCCAGCGTCGCGACAGGCAGTTCGCTCACTTCGCCGTAAACAAAGCTATCTTGTCTGCCTTGGAGAATCAAGTTAGTGGACTGGCGATAATCCAATATCGACGTTTGTGCAAAAGCATTTTTTCGGAGTCTAGATGGATTGGGAACCGCCCATGTACAGGTAGCCCCGGGCCCGGGATTCCCCTGACGAAATTAGAATAGAAAGTTAAATGTTAAGTAACGCCAACCCAGAATCCCAGTCCCAGATCACACTGGCCTATAGTGCAGCCTGGACGATGTATTCACATGAGCAGCTTCGTGACGACGGCTTTTTTGATTTTACTAAGGGTCCAAGGGTCGCCGTTTTTCAATGGTCGTAAAAACCAGTTTCCGTTCCAATCAAACTTTTTAAATCTTTAGATGCCCAAGCTTTGATGACTGTCATCACTGGCCAAGCGGAATTCTCTGAAAACCCCATTCGTTTTTCTTCTTTGCTCTAAGTGTGAAAGCAAACAGCTTCGTAAGTCTTAAAAATAACATACAATAATTAGCAACTAAAGTTATATGTTAGGGATATTTTTGCTTACAAAAGGGTCTCATTAAATTTAGTAGTTAGAAGTATATTTAAAAATCATTCAAAGTAAAGTAAAATTGTATTGTATTGTGTGTATTCGAAATAATAACATAATATTTGATGTTCATTCATACAATACAATTTAATAACAAGAATAGTAGTTAGTGGATAGACGAAACCAAATGCAGCCATAACGCCGTCGCCGTTTGAGTTTATTTCAATTTTAATTATACATGATCCGGCAATGAAGCGGGGGTGGAAGATATTCTTAAAACTATGAGAATTACATGAATATTGTGTATATAAAAGTTGTAGGTACGAAGGTGGTGCACGTTTCTAAAATAGTTTTGATTATACAGGGTGGCTCAAAAAAGTGAGGCGAATCAAACTTACTGTTTTTAAATTGACTACATTATATTTGGCTTAAAAGTTTTGCATTAAAATACTAATCATTTTGATATCAAATTGTATGGGACTAACGTCAACTATTTTAGAGATATTAACGTTTCTATCCAAAAAAAATCTGAACTTCAGGCGGTTGCTGTAAGCAACAGAAAACAATTGAATGCAGGAAAACATTACCAAAAAAATATGATTTTCGTGAACTACCTTTCTAGGGTAAAATGGTGGATCTGAGTATTAATGCTATACAGGGTGCTCAACATTTGCAAATTTAATGATTTCGATTTTTTTCAAATAGAACGCTCTGTATATTTTTGTATATTTGAAAATCTCTTTTGATGAGCTTTCTTTTGATATCTTACTTCATACCTCTAAGTTTAACTGTTTTTTAGATATGCGTGTTTGAACATAAAAACGATTTAAGGCGCTTAAGAGTCTTTATTTAAAGGGAGAGCAAACAAACGTCGTTAAAATAATGATTAAAACATTTAAGCTCTCCAAAAATTTAAAAACAAAAAACCAGGTTTAAAAAATATAAATTCAGTCAGGGTTGATACAAATATAATAAACACGAAAAAACAGGAATAAATTAATAACAAGGTCAAATAAAATCAGATTTAAAAAAACAAAACCCAATACCTACGTAAAAATTACATACCTACGTAATTACATTAACTGTTCAAATAATTCTCCTTTCATGCTCTGAGTATCATAGCTGTACAGAGAACTTATAATCAGCAAATATAATTATTTTGATTTATTTAAATGGAACACCCTGTATATCCCTGTATTTTGAAAAGTACTTTTAATGAACTTTTTTCTGACATTTCATTTTCTATCCCTAAATTCAATCGCTTTTCAAATTTAATTTTTGCCTGCGCTTTTTCGTTTTTCTGTATTTGTTATTTCTTGTTTTGAGTAGTGGCTGGGTTTATTATTTTAACGGCGTCTGTTTGTTATTCCTTTAAATAAAGCATCTTAAGAGGCTTACATTGTTACTTCCTTTTACAATTAAGGAAGTATTGAATTCACACCAAAAAAATCGAAATTGAGTTTTCAACAGATCTTCAGGTTTCAGAGTTCCCTGAACCCAAAAAACATATTTTTTTTCATTGGTCTGTTCTTGTGTGTGTGTGTGTGTATGTGTGTGTGTGTGTCTGTGTGTGTGTCTGTGAACAGAATATCTCAAAAACGAAAAGAGATATGGGATTGAAACTTCATATGTAAGTTTTGTGTACTATGTAGATGCGACAGCAAGCTTTTGAAGAAAATCGCATAACCGGAAGTAGGTGTTTACTCTTGTGATTTTTCAGTTTTTTTCGATTTTTTCAAAAACGGCTGTAACGATTTTTTTCAAACTTCTCATTTTTATTACATTTGTAATGCGTATTGATGTGAGATAGGTGATTTTCCAGTTAAATACTTCTAAAATGGGTTTCTTTTGTTTTTTTTCTATTTTTTTTTATTAACTCCTATTTTAAATAGAACACCCGGTATATTATTACATTTTTGAATTCAGCTTAAAATTCTAGAGAAAATTTGTCTCTTTACCTAACGCTCTATTTTGCACCGTTTTTGTAGAATTTGTACTTTTTTTAATTTTTGACAAATGCTTAAACATTGAAAATCAAATTTTTGGCCAATTATAAGATCACTCTAAAAGGAAGTTGTGTGCGTGTATCACACCAGATTTGTTTTATGTTCAAACACGCATATCTGAAAAGCAGTTGAACTTAGAGGTATGAAGTAACGTATCAAAAGAAAGCCCATTAAAAGGGCTTTTCAAAAATACAAACATATACGGGGCATTCCATTTGAAAAAAAATCGAAATTTGTAAAGGTTGAGCACCCTGTACAACATTAATACCCAGATCCAGCAATTTACTCTTGAAAGATAGTTCACAAAAATCATAATTTTTTGGTAACGTTTTCCTTAATTCAATTGTTTTCTGTTGCTTACAGCAGCCACCTGAAGTTCAGCATCCTTTTGAATAAAATCGTTAATATTTCAAAAACAGTTGACGTTAGGCCCATACAACTTTATATAAAAATGATGAATATTTCAATGCAAAACTTTTAAACTACCCAAGTGTAGGGTATTCTATTTAAAAAGAAGTAAGTTTGATTCGTCACACTTTTTTGAGCCACCCTGCATAATCAAAACTATTTTAATAATATGTACCACCTTCGCACCTACAACTTTTATACACACAATATTCATGGAACTCTCATAGTTTTAGAAATATCTTCCACCCCCGCTTCGTTGCCGGACCCTGTATATATCTTGTAATAATTGTCTTGAATAATGTATTAACCAGTCACAAACACTTGCATTAAAGGCTCTGAAGGTTCTTATATCTTTAATATTTTATTTATTATATTTTTTATGGCAAAGAATTCAAGGCTTCTTTTTCCAATACTTTGTTTGTTCGCAAGTAAATTTATTACATCAAATGTTTTATTTCTAGTTGTGTAATCGTTATCAATGACATTCTTAATAAGAATATGTTTATTTCTAAATACTTGTTGCAGTACAGTTTTAGACAATTTTTGTTACATTATAAATCTTATTCGTATCATAAATTCTAATTTTCCTGAATATAATTTTAATGATTTGTTTTTTTTTCCAAAGAGATTAAGTTTGTTTTTAATATTCCACCCACCCTATTATGCCATAAGAAAGATGTGGTTTAACAAGCGCACTACATATTTGTTTCAAAATATGTAACGGTAAGAATTCTCTTAATTGTTTAAAAATGTATATGAAACTACGTAGTTTTTTTACAATTGCATATACAGGGCCTGCCCAAAAAAACAGGAAACAGTTTTAGGTGGCTGTTATTTTGTTTTATTTGACGTTTCGTCGTGTGGTTGTTACAGATTGCTAGATAAATACTTGGAATTTCTGCCCTAATGATGAAAAAATATCATGAGCCTTAGTAATCAACAAAAGTGTAAAATTCTCGAATTTTGGATGGAAACCAAGTCGTTGGTGCAAACCCAGAGACGTATTTTTAAATCGGGCGACCCGCACCTACCAGTAAAACAATAATTCTTATTGTGAATAAATTTAATACAAGATTTACCATAGATAATTTAAATAAACGATCAAGTGGAAGGCCTAGGACATCAAGAATTTTAGAAAATATTGAAGGAGTATGTCAGCCGGTTATTCGTACCCTAAAAAGAGCATAAAAATAAGGTCGCAAGAAATGGGACTTTCAGCTACTTCAGTGCGGCGTATTCTTCGTAAAGACTTGCACATGCATGCGTACAAAATATCGAATTCGTTTCTGTTAACAGAAAGAAGTAAGAGACTTGGTATGGTAATGTACCAAGAATTCATAAGGCGTATGGAGCATAATGAAAATTTTATTTCAAACGTGTGGTTTACTGATGAATCTCATTTTCATTTGCACGGTATGGTTAACCGGAAAAATTACAGGTCCTGGGGTACCTATACAGCTTCCAGAAGAAACTGTTGACATTCTTTTGCACAGTCCAAAAGTAACGGCGTGGTGCGCTATGAAAAGTAGAGCCATTATTGGTCCATTGTAGTTTGAAGACGAAAATGAAGTTACTGTGTCAGTAAACCAAGAAATGTATCGAAATGTTGTTGAACAATTTGTTGGATTCAGACTAATGCAAACATTGATGTTAATAATCAGGCAACGCCCCATACTGCTAATGAAACGATGGCTTTTGGAGAAAGAATCATCTAAAAAAATCTGGATTTGTGTGGGCTTCTTATTCGCCCGACTTATCCCACTAGACTATTATCTATGGGCATATCTTAAAGAAAGGGCTTACATAAATCGGCCAAATAATTTACGCGATTTAAAAGCCAGTGTTGAAGCGTAAATTTAAACGATACCACAAGAAATGTGTCGCCGTGTTATCGATAATTTTCGGTTCGGATACACGAATGCTTAAATCGTGGAGGTGACTACATGCAACATTTAATTAGATTAAGAAATTAGTACATGAAATTGCATATATTGTTCGTTAATTTAAGCTATTTTGTTGTGTTTTGTATTAATAAACGTGTCGGAGTTATTAGAGTTTAAAACTGTTTCCTTTTTTTGGCGGGCCCAGTATATTGCATGTATATGTTTATCCCATTTTATACTAAAATCTAGAGTGATTCCCAATTACTTTATTTCTTCTATTTTCTGGATATACGTATATATCGTACATGTAACATTTACAGTTGTTAATATCACAATTATAATCGTGTACTTGAATTTGTTGAAAAGTTGGTAAAAAGTTTTTATAATCACAAAGAGGTAAGAATTTTGTTTTGGTTACATTTATCGTTAATACATTGTGTCTAAACTATTTACAAATCTTAGTAAGATCTCGACTAACAATGTTTTCTAAAACTTTCCAATTTTCTGCTTGATAGACTACTACAGTATTATCTGCATAGGCTATCAACGATCCCTCACTATTTATTATTAATAAATCATTTAAATACAATACAAATAGTAACGGATTCAGCACCGTCCCCTGTGGAACACTATATTTTATAATGTGTGCATCACTTTCTGTATTTGATTAGCCTTACCTAGTATACCTAGATTATTTAATTTACTAAGGGCCAGTTCCACAAACCGAGAGTAAAATGATCCTAGAAATTATTATTGTAACAAAGAAAGCTACGGCAATTATACCTCGGATAGCTTATTCTAGGTATATACTTGCATTGTAGAATCGGCCCCTAAAAAACTTTATGAAAATTTAGATAAAGACAAACCAACTTTAGCTGTTTTTATTGATTTAGTCAAAACTTTTGATACTATTAGGGCCGGTTCTACAATACAAGTATATACCTAGAATAAGCTATCCGAGGTATAATTGCCATAGTTTCCTTTGTTACAGCAATCGTTTCTAGAGTATTTACTCCCCGGATAACTTTATCCTTAGTTTGTAGAACTGGCCCTTAGTCATAATAAATTATTAAGAGCCGGTTCTACAAACCAAGAGTAAAGTTATCCGGGGAATAAATACCCTAGAAATGATTATTGTAACAAAGAAAACTACGGCAATTATACTTCGGATAGCTTATTCTATGTATAATTGTCATAGTTTCCTTTGTTACAGCAATCGTTTCTAGGGTATTTATTCCCCGGATAACTTTATCCTTGGTTTGTAGAACCGGCTCTTAATAATTTATTATGACTAATAGTATCAAAAGTTTTGACTAAATCAATAAAAACAGCTAAAGTTGGTTTGTCTTTATCTAAATTTTCATAAAGTGTTTAAGGGTCGATTCTACAATGCAAGTATATACCTAGAATAAGCTACCGAAGTATAATTGTCATAGTTTCTTTTGTTACAACAAAGTTTCTGTGGTATTTATTTCCAGGATAACTTTATCCTTGGTTTGTAGAACCAGCCCTTAGTTAACAAGGATATTGCATTTTGAGTACTGAGGTGATCCCAGAAAGCGAATCGTTTAAAAAAATCAAAGATTTTTTCCAACATTAGATATAATAGATATCGGACGATAGTTTGTAATTAATTCTTTATTACCGGATTTATATAAAGGTTTCACAACAGCTACTTCAAAATGTTCTGGATAGATACCTACCCCTCTCAAATATGTTATTTATAATGTGCACAAGGGGCGGTACCATGTACTCAGACATCCTACGCACTGTCTCCGCAGCAATCCGATCGAAACCAAGTGCTTTGTTCTCTTTAAAAGTAAAAATACAATTTTTAACTTCACTTTCGTTAGTGGGACGTACAAAAATAGTTTTATCACAAACATTGTGATCAGTGGGTTCATTATATTCCAAAGAACTATTTAGAATTGTATTTGCCATATTTTCAGCTACATTTATGTAATATAAGTTAAACTCATTTGCAATTTCATTCTTATTTGTTATTAGACTGTTTTCAACTTGAGGACTGATTGTTTTAATTTCAAAAGCTTTTATATTTTTGTTTATCGACTGATAGATCAGTCACATTCCATATTTGTTTGGATCTTTATAGTGTCGAATTTTACTTAGGTACATAATAAAGTTTCTTGGCTTTACTAATTAAACTATTTATTTTGTTTCGGTAAATTTTATCCTTACGTAATGTATCTTGATCATTGCATTTTTTGTATTGCTGAAATAGATTACCTCGTTTTTTAGTTGATATAATTAAACCGTTTGTTATGCAAGGCTTTCTGGCAACATATATCACTCTCCTCTCCAAAATTTCTGTAGATGATTTAATGGCTACTGCGAGGACATTTTTGATTTTTATTAATTTGTTGTAATTTTGAGTGTGCCGCATGTTTTGTCCCGATATCTGAAGTCCCGTTGATCAGAGATCTCAATTATTGGTGTTCCGAGTAAAAGTAACATTTCCCGCATTCTGTGTTTGACCTGCACGTGTTAGTTGTTGGCGGACGGTCTTGGAGGTTTTGTTAAGTGTCGATGCCGCTGTAAGCCTTGGACTTCTCGCCTTATCGTGAAGTGGGCAGCTTCAATTTACGTCGTTTGATGGATTATTTTCAGGGGACTCTCTTGGCGGCTTATTTGTCATCACGAAGTGCCATCTTTCTCGTTTAGGATCCTTGCGATATCGTCTCGATCTTCGTATTTACCCTTGATTGGGGGATGTTAGATCTCTTCCGTCGGCAGCATCTCGTTATTATTGTGCAGCCTCTTCAAGCGTCTTCGGCAGTTTGTTTGGAAGCGACCACCTGCATCTCTGTTGGACGTCACGCAACTAAATAAGCTCCTTAAGGTACCATTGTATGTATTAGTTTTACAGTACCATAGTTTACAGTGCACCTAGTATTCCGTCGAAGTGTCGGACAATTTTGCATTTACAGATTGAACCATTGTAGTTGTCATTATGTCGAATCAATTAATTAGCGTCAGATTTTATGTTTCTGCTTAAGCTAACGTTATGGAAATTCAAGTATGTATCGCATTTGAGCCTCGTTTATTGGTTTACCGTCATATATTATTGTTTTTGAGTCAGAGTTTTGATCATTTAGTGTTGCTACCATTTGCGAGTAATTTCATTCATTTGATGTCAAGTTTACCGCATTTAACTAGTTTAAGACGTTACGTAATATTATTTAACATCTGCTAACTCATTCTGTTGTATCTATTTATTAAACCTTTGTCTTTGCATATTATTGTTAATACAGTTCATTTTCATTTAACTGTGTTTTTCTTGTTGATGATTACGATATTTGCATGGGATTTTTGTATGTGGTTTCTTTTGTGGAAGGAGTTTAGCTAGCTGCACAAGAGTTTTCCCGCAAGGTAAGTTCAGCGCTGCTGTTCGTAGTCCATCGATCAAACACTGCCAAGGTTGAAGTTAGAAGGTGTATTTATCCTTTTGGAATGTGGTGGTGCCTTGGCATCTAAGATCTGCTTTTTTATTAGGCCGTTGCCTGGTGTAATCTCGTGTTGAACCATTCTCAGTCCCACTGAAGTGAGGTCAGCACCCCCTTTTGTTACGGGCTAGGGCAGCGGTCCTATGTAATTCTTTCCCGAATTGATTCATTTTACGCGCTAGTCATTTAGCTAATTAGTGTCCGGTTGTAAAGTCCCGTTTATGTAACAAAGAAAATAATAGCTGTTTAATAAAATGATACATCATATGTTAATATAAAAGTTAAATGGGTTTAGGTGGACAGAATTGACAATGTTTTGGGAGCAGAATTTCATTTGAAAGACTAGTAACTGGAAATGAATGTTAATTGCTTTTAGATTAGTACAAGACGGTGTCACATTTAATAAGAATGGTTATGCTAACGTAATGTAACTAAACTGAAGTTTACTGTGAAATTTCTGTAAAAGCAATGCTAAATAATGTTTATACATGCTAAAATTAATATGGAATTACAATTTGTTTAAAAAGGGTAAGCCTAGTCACATAAGGCATAATGATAGTTAACATGGGTGTGAGTACAATTCATGGACTGTTGGGACAGGAATCACATAAAGAATGTGTAATTGTAAAAAAATTCCTATATACAATTAAAGACAGAAAAGACCTGAAAGCAAGATTAAAAGCGCGAACTGAAAATAATAATTAAAATGTGTTAAAAATGAACAAGTGTCAAAACTGTTGACAATTCCAAAAATTAAAATGAAATCTAGTATTAAGTGAATGTAAAACAAATGAAATGTCAGTTACTAGGTAATGAGAGTTGAAACAAATAAACAATATATCTCCAACAAGTAAAAATTTTGATGATTGAGTCGATTTTCATATGTTTAACTTAATAAAACCCAGTGATCAAGTTAAATTGTGTATAATTGAATTAAGGGTTGTGAAAGTAATATCAGGGGATATAAATTAATACATAAACCACAAGCAATAAAGGTGGTTCGTGGTTAAGCGCAAGCTGGGGCCATTGGTGGAGCTCATCTGAGAGTGTATGATGCTGCTTGCAGAAGATGTGGATTGAGTATGACGTTCGCTTTACGAGGAAAAAGGAGCCATACAGCTAAGGTGGTGGTGTTGCAGCCATCCAGGGTCAGAAGGTAATCCTGAGATTGAAGTTCATTGCGGTTCTTGGTTTCCAGACTGCATAGTGTAGTTGCAGTTCGTGGATCGCTTGCTCTAGAAGCATAGTAGTAGGCGAAAAGTGCAGAAATTATGTGGCGGCGATGATGTGCGCAACGAATACACGGGTGCCTAAGGTGAGCATTATTTAACACATGCAAATTAATAAATACAAAGAGAAACCTACCTGATTAAATAGATTGTAATTGGTTGTTTTATTAAGTATTAAATGAAACAGGTTATTTCAAACATAAATACAGCTTCACCTAAAATAATGCGAGAATATCGTTTATCTAAGTTTGCATTTGATATGACAATTTAATAAAATTATTATTTAACGTTTAAACTAAAGGGCTGAATACTTGGCTATTCAATTATATGTGTACCCACTATTTATACAAGCAATTTTTAAGTAACTAAAAAACGTAAATATAATTTTAAGAAATAATAATACGTTTATTCATTGCAATATCGTCATCAAATTGTAGAATGGCAGACTACACCAATTTTAAAAGTTTTTAAGCACTTTGAGATGAATCAAAAATTTAAGATTTTCTTCTAATAAAAAAAGGGGTCATGTGGCAACTCATTAAAAAGGTATCGTTGAGTAGAACACGACGTACAGTCGCGGAATTAAAAATCCGGACAAGTCTTACAGATGATTTTTGCAATTTTTAGGTAATGTAATTACTTGCATTTTTTGTTCGACTCTTAAATGAGGCATGCTGTCATATACGAGTAATTACTTTGATTTTCACTAATTTCACCACGTAACGTGATAAGTAAAGTAAATTAAGATATACACTAAATCATTTTAAGCGTCCGGATTTTTAATTCCGCGACTATACAGGGTGTCCCATTTTCGACAATTTTATAGGGTATCTCCGTAATTGTTAGTGCTATCAAAAAAGTAATATAGGCGTCATGTGCTCTTTTTGGGTCAAACTTAAAATGGTAAAATCAAAATTTGAAAATTTTCGCTCGCTTAAGAGATACGGGGGAAAATCAAAAAAATGTCAATTTCAGAATGACCCTATATTTTCTTAGTCAAAAGAGATACAGAAAAATATTATAAAGAAGTTTCTTTATAATGATTTTTGAATAATCTGCCGAATTCAGAATAAGTATACGGGGTCAGGTAAAAAAGTTATCGGACCTAACCTCATTTTTTTAAATAGAACACCCTGTATATTTTAATCTAAAAAGATAGCATATTAAATCCTCTTTTCAAAAGTAGAACACACCGTGGATGATATTGGTTTTCTATGTGATTTATTTAAACTTTATTACTTTAAACCACAGTAGGCTACGAAAATATTTATTGGACGTCAAAATTCTGTGTGCCTTAGATTTTGAAATTCCAGTTTCAGTTTCTATTTTTCTGACGGAGGTAGATTTTTGTTCCTAAAATTTCAAAGTTATTTTAGAGAATAACATTAGAGTGTGTGTTTAAAACGAGAAAACAGAAGTGAGAAAACTTCACCAAGTCGAGATTCCTTATTAACCTTTCACAATCTAACATCCGCAAATCTCAAATTCAAGACGATAAAAGAATTTGACGTCCAATAAATATTTTCGTAGCCTACTGTAGTTTAAAGTAATAAAGTTTAAATAAATCGCATAGAAAACCAATATCATCCACGGTGTGTTCTATTTTTGAAAAGATAATTTAATATGCTATCTTTTTAGATTAAAATATACAGGGTGTTCTATTTAAAAAAAATTATGTTAGGTCTGATAACTTTGTTACCTGACCCCGTGTACTTATTCTGAAAACTGCAGATTATTGAACAATCATTATAAATAAACTTTTTTTTTACAATTTTTTCTATATCTCTTTTAACTAAGAAAAAATAGGGTCATTCTGAAATTGACAATTTTTTTATTTTCCTCCGTATCTCTTAAGCGAGCGAAAATTTTCAAATTTTGATTTTACCATTTTAAATTTGACCCAAAAAGAGCACATGACGCCTATATTACTTTTTTGATAGCACTAACAATTACGGAGATACCTTATAAAAGTGTCGAAAATGGGACACCTGTACATACACCTTTAGAAAATGTTTAGATCCTAAATAAATTGGCGCCAGCTTGAGTATTGAAGATCAAGAATGCTAAAACAAGGGCCATCTTGTTAAGGATCATAAAAATATTCTGAAACTGTAGGTACGTATTCTACTTAATAAGGCCTTTCAACTGAAATATAACATGACACTCCTTTTGCAGTTTAAAAACTATTCAGTATCTTTGACTGGTGGATAATTTTTTAATTGGATAACTGGCCATGTGTGTTATCCCATAAATAATACAGAAAAAGCTACAAATATAAACAGTGCAAACGACGCGCTTTAAAGGAACTGTGTATCAAACATGCAACGCTTGGGTATCCGAGGGTTAATAAGAAATAAGAAAGTTTAGGGCGCCGAATTTAAAGGGGCGGTCTTTTTTATAAATAAGGTATTTAAACTAGATTTAGTATAATTGCAGAATTATTTAAATAGCAAATAGAATGTCTTCCAACTTGTTGGGCTCACCGCCCTCTTTTCAAATATATTTTTTTCAACGCCACCCTTGGGAAAACTTTATCTCTGTCTCACTTAATAACATAGTTGTGCGTGTAGCTGTGTGTGTGTGATTTTTGAATTTCAAGATGGTTTGGGAACTAAAATTGTAAAGCTATTTATTGAAATGAAATAACAAATATGAAAATGCACATAAACACTCAATATTGCTCATAATAAATCAGTAAAATTCTAAATAATCACTAATGAGATGAGCCTATTGTTGTACTATCAATTTGTCTATAATAGGCTCTATATTTTTCTTTAAACTTCTTCAACAACTTACAGTTTGGTTCAACGACCGCAGTAAATCCACATTCAACTAAATAGGATAACACAAATGCAATTAAATTGTTTTTACCACAGTTTACAAACCTAGATGAAGTGTGATGATGATGAATTTCAATTTGAATTCTTCCTTTGTCGATAATTCAATTATTTCGTCTTGTAATTTTGCTATTCTGATTTTAACGATCTAAAATGGTTCCTTTTCCGTTAGCGATAGGTTTCTCAAAGCTGATACTCTCTTTTCTATGACTCGACTCAGGGATGTTCGCAACTCAGACTTGCTTAAAACTCTCGGCGATTTGTGGTCGTAGGTAAGTACCAGGCGACGGCTCTTTATATTATTAATTAATAGTTTCCAGTTGCCAACAAAGACAAAAAATGTCTAACTAGTAGTCTAAATAAAACTCACTTACTGTATGCAGCTTTCAGCTTACAATAACCTAAAAAAACAAGTAGTCATCCGTAGGAGCCAAATTCGTCAATGCAATAGAATTTGAAATTTATAGGCCTTTAAGATATGATGGATAGTACAACACAGGCCGCTGAGTTGACAAATGCAAAACAACCTAGCTGGTTGCTGTTCTTTAAAGTGCAATGACACGCTGCTTAGCACTCAAAAATGAAAATTTTTAACGGTTGTTAAGCACATGAAATTGTTACAAAATTAGGCGTATGAAATGTTGAACACAGTCTTAATAAATAGTAGGAAATGGAGATATTAGAGTGAAGCTTATGCCCGAAATTAAACAACCTAGAAAGAAGCTGCCTGAGTAGGCGCTAAAAAGAGCTAAAAACTGCTGTTAGTTACCGTGCTCTGAGTTTTGTCAAAAGACCTCAAAATATTGCCCCGCAAAATCGAGTTACCTAATGATGAGCGCAAACAAAAACAGTTTCGCTGGACGCCAAATCGGTGATCTTCCGGATACTATTTTTATAAGCACATTTCTCTGGAAGAAAGATAGAGTATGAATATAGCAAAATCTTTTAGATTACACTTAATAAAATTGCACAACTGTGTCACAACTTCATATAGCTGATTTCCAGATTTGGTGGCTCCAAAGATGAGCAAATACCGCCTGGGAACTGCTACAAGCATACCGCTCCAAGAGGCACAAGAGCTACTAGTTTTCGACTCACAGTGTGGAAAATTAATCCACAGCTTATAGACAGCGAGAGTTTTCTAACGGCAACATTCCGGATTTAGAAATGAAGGAAGGTGAAAACCAAAACTAGGAGGGTCTGCAGTGGAAAATTGGTGTGTTAACCACTCGACAACAAGAGAAACAAACACACCTTCAATGGAATTCGGCCTTGGAAGACACGTGCAGAAAAATGCGTGTGCACGTATGAAAAACTTACACGAAGAACACTCGGCTTGTTTCATTTGTTTGGGATTGCCTCACATCCCAATTGCTTATTACGGTTAATTTGTACTTGCTGTGCGTTTTATTAGAATTACATTTTTTATGGTACATTTTCTCCATTTATTTAAAGATTTGGTTGCAAAGTTTCCTGTAGCTTAGGCAACTTTTGTTGACCTTTTTGAAGTTTTGATATTTAGCTGGAAAAAGCAGCATCCTTACATTATGTACCATTCAGCCTTGCAAAGTTTTTGAAATTTTTTTTATTAGTCGCGATAACCCCAGAAAAAGGGATTGATTCTCTCCATTCCTTCGGCCTGTTCGTACGATTAAGGTTGTGCTGAGGTTAGTTGGTCCATTTTAAACTGTTACATAGCTTGCCCGTTTCTTGGAGATCTGGTAGCAACCAACCCTATGAGGATTCTGGTATTTTGAAGTCATAACTGATAATCACAAAATACTTAACCCCAAACAAAGCTGTTCGAAACACACAGAAAATTCAACATAATTTAACAACAAATCAACCAACACTCAATCAGTTCACCTCAGATAAATTATAACAATGCTTTCGTAATAATCAAGTAGTTTGGCCAACCTGGAATTTGTTTTACAAGTGCAAAGAACACCAACTCGAATTTGTTTTTCCTCAAGAACGCCGGCTTCTGCAAAGGACGCCAAGCTCGTATCTGTTTTCTGGCAAGCTTCCTGCTACTGCTTCGTTTTTCCGGACCACGAATAGGGCCTCTCTAGATACTGCACCTTACTGTGCGCTTCCCGCAGCTCCAAATCTTGTAGAATCTCAGCTTCGAAGGCAAACTTATACAGACTACGGTTGGAAAGGACGCCAAGCTCGTATTTGCTTCCTGGAAAGTCTCCTGCTGCTGCAACCGGCTCTGGACCACGAATTAGGCCTCCTCCAGGTCCAATATATTCTGGAACTGCACTCCGGAATACTGCAAATTTGACTACACCATGCACCCACAGACACGCATACAATAAAATGCATAACTGGGCACAAAATATCTACTTTTATCAATAAATTAATATCAAAACCGGGAAGTCAACCAACACACCGCTTTCGGTTTGCTTCTCGGCCAAAACCCCTCTCTAAACAATAACAAGCGATTCTCTAGGGCACCATAGCAACATAATTTACAATTGTTTATCTATAAGTGTACATACTTTGATCTTAATTTTAATTGTTTTCATAAATGTGATTCAGGAAACTATAAACTCACAATTGGTGGCACTTTTCACTTGAGTTCACTTTTAGTTAATAAACACTGATTAACAAGCCACTAGCGCATTTTTGTAATCTTCAGTAATTCTCAGGTTGCTTCTTATATGCTCTTTGCATGATCTGTGTTTTCTTGCATTGCTTTGTAACCTTCTTAGCTGCGTCAGCGATTGCTGGCATTTCAATATGAATACAAACGTTGCATTAACCCCCTGTAAAGCTTCGAAACACCTTTGCACTTCATTATCGTGTCTTGACGTTACTCAATTAATCTGTCAGTTATCATAAAATTAGCTACATTTGCTATATTGAGCACAAAATATGAATACAAGTTAATCGCCGATAGCACTCGAGATCACATTCTAGAGACTTGGTGGTTCCGTATCCCTAGCAGCCACCAGAAGCGCGCTGGCCAAATCTTGCGCTGCATGGTATTTGCCTTCGCCAGCGATATTGCATCTACATCGTGGTTTCGTCGAAAATCTTTGCCGTTCGTCCAGAGCTGCAGGTTGCGGTATTTTCAATGAATATACTGCATGGTACTATCTATTACTATGTATTCGTGGGAAACTGCGTACGGTGTTCTTTGTATGTTTACTTACTTGATTGTTGATATATATGAATAATTATCAGCTATAATTTACCAAGGGCAGTGATAATCACCCGCAATAATTTTGACAAATGACAACCCGAAAGGCAACGCACTTGAGGGATGTTATTTGTGAAAATTATAAGGATTTATCACTGGCCGCGGTGAATTCGGAAAGATAAGTTCTTAAATAAATTAGCCATTTTCTGACAAATTAATTTGACACTTCATTATAATAATATTATGTTGGTGGCACTGTATGTCTACGTCAAATTTGAGTTTATCAGGTTAGCTTTTGCGTCAGTTTTGACACAGACTGACGGAAAAGCTTACCTGCTAACCTCGAATTTGACTTAGACTTACAGTGCCACCAACCTGCCATAGGATACTACTGAAATTTAATTAGGAAGTTTCCATAGTGATTGAAAATCACCCTAGGGTCGTTTTCACTTCAAGCGTGATCTGATTTGTCAAATTGGATTGGTCTGCAATATATGTAAGAACTTATCAGTTATAATGTACCAAGGGCAGTTGATAATCACGCAATAATTTTGTTTATAATTCCCGAAAGTGTGTTGCTTAGTAACTGCCCGACGCCCGTAGGTCGGAGGGCAGTTACTTAAAGCAATGCAGTTGAGGGAATTATAAACAAAATTATAAGGATTTATCATCTCCCGAGGTACATTCAGTAAGATAAGTTCTTAAATAAATAATAAGTAACCTTTAACTTTATTTATTAAATGTACAATTTGCAAAGGAACAATGGTTAAATGAAAAAGATGTTTGATTATCATTTTTATTTTTTTTCTTCTGAATAATTGTATTACTTGTTATACGCATATTGCTTATGATTTTTGCGTGATGTTCTTGATCAATGTTTAAGTATGGTTTTATAGAATTTGTACTTTTATGTCCTGTAATTTTCAATAATTGTTGTTCTTCCACGCCATTTTTAGCAAGACTACTTACAGCAGTTGACCTGTTAGAGTGATTTGTAATCTTCTTGAATGTTGTATCTAACCCAATTTGTTTTGCAGCTGATTTGGTCCATTTTAATATGGTGTTTTTTCCTAGTGGAGAATTGTAATACCAGTTGTCAGTTTCATTTTTCCAAAAACTATTTGACTTTAAAAATAGTCTGTTCGTTTTTATTAAGGCATTCCTATGCGACATTAATTTATGGAATAGTCCAACTGGACACTTATTCTTATCAGTATTTTCAGAAAGCCATTTACTACTTACACAGTTATTTTCTCTGCCTTGACATGTTTTATTAAAAACCGAATTGTACTCAATTCTACCAGTAGGTAATCCATTATTACCTTTTTCTATATGAAAATAGTCAGTTAAACAATTTACGGCTTCCCCGCCCCTCCATGCCAGCTCTACAGCAACAATGTGGTAAAACTTGCGCTGCAAACCTTCTGGTGTGTCCTCATTCCATAAATCTATTATTTTGTCGTGTTCATTTGCACTTAGTGGTATTGAGCTAATTTTTCTTTTCTCAAGCAATTTTTCAAAACTCTTCTCTTTGCATTTCGGGCGTCGCGGGCTTGTTTAAAAGCAATATTATTAAAGGGGTCCAGTTTCCTGTTATACTCGTTATGGAATTTTTCTTGCAGCAACTTCGCTGAAATGTTCCATATGATTTTTAATGTAGACTCTTTATATTCCTCACCATTTCGTTGCCTCATGTTCACAGCCCAGTCCTTTAAAATATCCGCAAGTTTCTCCTCTGATGTACCGCCATCCATTACGTACTTTCTCATGCCGCAAAATTCAGTGAAGAGCTTCCATACGTACTTTTTACTGTTTTTCGTATTTGTTGGTGTTATTTCATCTATTAACTTAAGAATTGCTTCATTGCTTGCCGTTCCGTATCGTTCTTCGCTCATTTTTACTTTTATTGTGAACAACAAGCCAAGCTAAAGTGACAGATTGACTATGTTTTACAAAACAAAAAGTAATTTCATAGGTAACTACTAAATTTTATTTGACAGAAAAACCGGGTTGTTATCAGTAATAATGTATTAAGGGCAAATGCTTTTGCCGGTAAAAATGTTTTACGAAAGTATTTTGTTTTGGCAATGTCACAAGACAAACTAACTTGATCAAATTCCCGAGCCGAAGGCGAGGGAATTTGTCAAAGTTAGTTTGTCGAGGGGCATTGCCAAAAAAACAACAAATCGTGAGTAAAACATTTGCCGAGCAAAATCATGAGCCCGAAATACATTTTGTGGACTATTTCCCAAATATCGGTTCATTTTGACATTTATACTGATGCACAATGACAGTTTAAATGACGTTTCTGAAATACCACCTTGATTAAAGCAACATATTTGGTGGTTGCCGTGGATGCAAGTGGCAAAAGAAACTGACAAAATCCCAAGGGAAAATTTCGATTTTTTGCCACTACAAAAACACACGATTGGTTGAATTTTGAAAAAGCATGGCTTTTCATTGGATAATAAGAGATGTGGGAAATAGTCACATATAATCTCCTAAGAGCATTAATTCTTTCCGGAAATTTTTTTGAGTGCGTTCCAACAACGTCGTATTAATTTGACCGAGCGGGACGCGAGGGCAAATTAGGACGTTGTTGAATGCATGAAAAATAATTTCCGGATATGAATTAATGCTCGAATGCAGATTCGGTAAGAAAATCGTAACGACACAAACCCTAAAAAGAAGTAATGTCTACCTACAAAAAATTTCCAAGAAATTTTTTTGTTGTCTTGGATACGGCTCTTGAACTAATTTTTCTATTGGTCATTAATGAGTGTCGTACGATTTTCAGTGTAATTTTAACAAATCGCCCTATTTTTGAGGGTTATTATCATTTCAGAGTGTCGTTTACGCTCTAAGTTTGTTTTGAATGGTTACTATGACACATGTGATCAAAAATGGAGTATTTTGATTGGTATAATATAAATATAAGAACTTATCATTTTAATTAGATTTCAACTTTGGTCACCAAAGTTAGTTGCTTTTGTATCAAAATTAGGCTTGTCTATGTCTACAACACGAAGTACGTGATCTTTCAATTTGCTGCAACAATTTTTTGATTCGATAATTTCAATTATATTTTAAGGGATGCGCACAAGTAGATTTTATCTAGCCATCTGCTTATACATGAATTTATTAGGGGGTTATAACACATCTTTATAAGGCGTCATAACCTGGTGTTCCCCGCCCCTTCCAAATTTTAGGTGGTGAAAGTCAGCTTACGAGCTAGTTACCGGTATTCAGCTAGCACTGCGCATACCTGCCCCGTTCTGGCCTGGTTCAATTAACAATTTAGATCTTTGAATTATTATAAGTTTAACGATTTCAATAAAAGTTTACATTCAGTCAATATTCACTTATTATTTAAACTTACATTGCGTTTACTTTATGTTCACAAATTTAAACATCTTGCTAGTTTATGACTGTGTTCTGGCTCCCTCTGTCAATTTGTATTTATCCAGGCAAACAAGCTTTTCGCTTTCTATATGTTTTCAGTGAATTGTTCCACCGAGTGTTACATTCTCTTATTCATATTGTTTTTGGTATTGCTTACTTTAATACTGGCTACACTATAGACTGTTAGTAGCAAACGTTGTTAAAATGAATCTCGATACTAGCTTGACCAAATGTTAGTATTATTGGAAGTTGTATCACGACTTTAGGAAGGTCCGATTCAAGGAGTATTACCGCGCTTAGGACTTGGCACCCATTATTTCGTTTCCTTTTAAGCATACGATCTTGGCTTTGTTGGAACCCCGACCCTCACGGCGAGCTACCGACTTAAGCCGATATTTACCAACTGATCAAATACCAAATACAAATTTTGTCAACAGGTAAGGCCACCCTTCCTCAGGCTTTGGCCGAAAATGGGGTTTTGTAAATTCCTCTAAAAGCTTCAAATCCATAAACAACAGCGCTGTTTTATCGATGGAAAGGAAGTGAAGTCCCAAAATTTTCAAAAACCGGCAAGCTCCGAAAAGAATCGCGCCGGCATAAATCTAGGCACTGAAGGTACCATTCATAATGAGAAACCAGAATTAACAAACAAGAAGAATCTACCACCGCCACATGCACAGGCGCTTTTAAATGCATTCCAGAGCTGAAAACGTAAAAACTGAAACCAATAAACGGAATCAATTTATAATGGCGGCATTTTTGGTAGGTTTCAAATCTCCTTTCTTTCAAATATATCGATTCCGTACTATTGAAATTAAATCACTTTAAGCGTCTGTGTGCGGAGCAAGTTGCCTGGAGTCATTTTGAGATATTTTTGGTGTATTTTGAAAATTTCGAATTTGCTCTCCTTTCGTGTTGAGCCTCTTGCACGTTTAACTTTAAAGTACAGCTACTTTTCGGGTGCTCTTCCTGCTGCCATCTATGACCGAAGAGTAGGACGGGGCTTGAAAAACGACTTCCCCCTTTAAACCAGGTTTCCATTATGCGTTATCTACTAATTAGAAGCAATCATTGAGGCTTAAGATATGCGATAATACCTATATTTCCCGTGGTCTAACGTGGGGAAATTCAGTTGTAGGTCTACCTTTATAAGGGGTTTTGGATTTCGTGGTTTTACACTAGTAGAACCAATATTTTGTGTAGCTTTTCTGCGGACGACAAAGCAGCCGCCATTGAGGGCCTTAACTGCAGCCACTTGCCGCCTGTTGAAAGAATCGCTGCCTCTGGCGAGTCATTTCCTGGCTTGGTAAGAATTTTGGGAGATTGGACCACAACTTTATGGAACTAAGCAGGCCACTGGCTTAATGTAAGAGGGAGAAGAAGATCTACGCTGAAAGCGGGTGGCGGAGGTTAAATTTTTCGGTTTTCATTTCATTTGTTCTGACGTAGCAGTGACAACTCCCAATGTGCCTATCCACATTCAGTATTCGCATATCTTCCACTACCAGATATCATAATAGATATTCGTTTGCCTCAGTTCAAATTCTCAAGACCACAGAAAGCTACGGAAGACACTGCGTTTGTTTTATATTCTCGTAACTTGTAACCATTCTTTGGTATTTGCGAGTATTTATTTTAATAGTTTATATTTAAGTAGACTACCTGTCCTTGCTTATTGATTTAATTATTTTGCGTACTTTGTAATCCATGTAGCAGGGTTTTCTAATTATTAAATAGTAAACGGTTTTTCATTTCTTCGATAGAGCACTATGGCAAACAGCAAAAGCTTGTTTTTGTGTAGTGAAAAGATTATGTAGTTATAAATGCGCTTTACTTTCGCGAAGCCTTTGCGATAAACGTTGCGTAACCTGATGGGACGTTATCCTGAGTAGATATGGTTTATCAGCTGCTTCCAACTCGAAAAAGTAAATTCCACGAAAAATTAGGTATTAACCTTACCGAAAATAATAAATATCGACATCTGCCATCGCCTTGGATTGAAAGAAATTTATAGAAGTTCCAATTTACCAACCTTCGTTAGTGCATTGAAAATGAATTTTGCTAATTTTTAAGTCTGACATAAAATTTCCAAAATCTTAAAAAATCGCAAGGGATATAAATTAAAAAAGTTGTTCACATCTGTATTATTATTGTTTATTATACGCCACGCGAAACGTTACTGCGAAGTTCTACTGTGTAGCTGCATAGCAGATCATTAGTAAATAATACGTACTACAGTTTTGAACCCTTTCAGCATCTTGTACACTTTAATATTAATTTGCAGTTAGTTAAAAATGTTGAATTTGATATTACTTTCATTTTTTTTTATATAACTTTAGAATATGTATTGCTTATAATAGTCATTCTTATTATGACATTTATTAGCTGTTTTAAAGTAGTTGTGAGAATTACAAGCCTTCCGATCGGCGGCTCCACATATTATTATTATTCATAGTTTATTTTGTTTACTCATGAAACGTGCTTTAATAGCAAATATGAGAACTGGAGCGCAGATGATTTTAATACGAGGAACAGGGCAATGTGAACAAGAAATTAGATGTGATTAGACCTTTGAGTTGTTTAATCGATATGTATCTTTAGTTTGGGGTTAATTTTTCAGTAAATATATTTTAAACGAATTTTTGGATGGGGAGCTTTTACATTGTATAAAGTAAGTAACTTTGCATTTCCCGTATATATACATATGTATCGTATTTATATTTTTAAAGTCCCAATCAATGTTTTCTATTACAGTCGCGCATTAAGTTTAAGTTCAAACAACTCACACTAACATCCCAACCCTGCAGCCCGGCAATGACATTAACCCACGTAATATTATTCATGTTAGAATAAAAACGGTCAGAATAAAAAAAATGCACATTTTCCTTATTTAAAAAATGAGAAAATAGGCTAATCCCCCCCCCTCACAACCGCATCACCAACTCTCATAAAAATAGAATTGACCAGTAGAATGTCTCCAAACAGGGAATTTCACACAAATATTGATTTTAAGGCTTTTCTGATAATTATAACGTTTTCCCCATTTTGCAACACCCAAATCCGCCTAGGCCACAAAATTCCCACCTCCCGAATTTTCTTAAAAATACAATCGACCAGCAGAAAATCTCCAAACAGCGAATTTCACACAAATATTAGTTACAAGGCTTTTCTAATAATTAAAATGTTTTTTCCATTTTGCAACCCCCAAATCCACCTGAGCTACAAAATTCGCACATCCCGAATTCTCTTAATAAATAAAATCGACCAGTAGAAAGTCTTCAAACAGCGAATGTCACACAAATATTAATTTTAAGGTTTTTCTTATAATCATAACGTTTTCCCCATTTTGCAACACCAAAATGCGCCTGGGCCACAAAATTCCCCCGTCGCGAATTCTCTTAAAAAATACAATCGACCAGCAGAAAATCTCCAAACAGCGAATTTCACACAAATATTGTTTTTAAGGTTTTTCCGATAGTTATAACGTTTTCCCCATTTTGCAACGCCCAAATGCACCTGGGCCGCAAAATTTCCAGATACCGAATTCTCTTAAAAAATACAATCAACCAGCAGAAAATCCCCAAACAGCGAAATAAACACAAATATTCATGTTAAGGTTTTTCTGATAATTATAACGTTTTCCCCATTTTGCAACCCCCAAATCCACCTGGGCCGCCAAATTCACACCTCCCAAATTCTCTTAAAAAATAAAGTGACCAGCAAAAAGTCTCCAAACAGCGCTTTTCACACAAATATTAATTTTAAAGTTTTTCTGTTAATTATAACATTTTCCCCATTTTGCAACCCCCAAATCCACCTGGCCCGTCAAATTCCCACCTCCCAAATTCTCTTAAAAACTTAATTCGACCAGTAGAAAGTCTCCAAACAGCTTATTTCACACAAATAATAATTTTCAATTTTTTCTAATAATTATAACGGTTTCCCCATTTTTCAAACCCTAAATCAACCTGAGCCGCAAAATCCTTAAAAACCCACAGATTCATCCACATACTACCAAAAACAAAATTCGATATTTTTTCTTTCCCCCTGTTTATTTATTTATTTATTTAATTCTCAAACAGGCATTGCCTAGTTACATAAGAATGGTATGGTTTATGCGAAGATCCAATTTGCAATCAGCTTTCTACCCCTTTAACTTCGCCCCCGTACATAGCAGACGCTAAAATCCAGCACGTACGATGAGCGTTGGTTCATCCTATTTCCAACTAGCCAAAAATCACATTTGGATCTTACAAAAAGTATGCGATGTAACAGCACCGAATTCTTTCCAAATAGAATTTGTGCCTCCAGTCTCAAGGTTTTACTTGAAGTGCCCTTTCTTTTAATTTTTTGCAGGATTAGTAAAATGACGAAAACTTTTATAGTATTCTCAGTGCACGGAGTTTTTAGAATTTTAGTTAGTCAAGGTGCTGGTTTCTTCTTTATTTTAACGGTTATACACGGGGCATGCAGATCAAAAAGATATGTAATATAGTAATTTAAAATGTTTAATTTAGCATCAACATCCCACTCATAAAATACACGATGAAGGGGTAACTTCTGCAGCAAACAGTAGTAGTTATTTATGTACCAAGGGCATTATGAAGATGTTTATGCCCGATAGTATAAACATCAAACAATATCTGTAGTACATACAAAGTTTTGTGTGTTACTAGTGTTTCTTAATAACTTAAATAATGAATTATATTGGATGATCAACCATAGACGCATCGAGGTACGTGATTGGTCAGAATTTTAACCCTTGTCATTTCTGACCATTCACATACCATAGTAATTCATAATGCCTGCCACATTATTATGTACCACATAATATGCATTGTATCCGTAGGCTCTGTAATAATTTCATTTAACAACAACGAATTAAACATATAGTTCAAGTATTGCGTAGCTGAACCAAAAAAAAATCCAACACGTTTATATTAAAATCACCCAGAAAAATACCTTATCTGAAGCCTCATTACACAAAAAAATGGACTTTTCAACTTCATCTACAAAAACTTTAATTTGCTGTTAAAATAAACAAAAGCGCATCAAAATGTGTTTACTAATGATTAAAATATCATAAGCACTGACGTTTTGATGCGCTTTTGTTTATTTTAACAGCGAATTAAAGTTAACGTCAGGTTAGTGGTCTTTATAAGACCGGCAGTTAATGTTTAATGACAGCCACATATGCTCAATATTATTATTTGTTTGAATAATTTGTACATTCAAGTGATTCCTTACATAGATTTCAACTCCACCCCCTCGAGCGTCTCGATCTTTCCGGCAAATTTTAGAATTCCATGTTAATTCCAAATCTTTCAACGGCGGTTTTTAACCATGCCACTCGTCATTTCGTGAGATTTTCCCGACTAACCACAGGATAGTCTTTTAATGCCTTCTTATTATTATATACGATTTTAAAGCTTCGGCCCACAAATTTTGTACGATGAGATCTTTTAACATTGAAAATGTTTAACGAATTGGAGATGTGACGCTAGTACGGTGCTCTTTTAACGATTTGTGTGACGCTTGGGAAATGCATACTTTTTTAAGAATTTGTGCAAATTGTACATATTACAGGTGAATGTTGTTGGTGTCATTTTGAAGCTCTCGTCAAGGGCGAACTTTCTAGAGAGGTTGTGAAACTGTAAAATTCGAGGTGGCGGAAATACGTGGGTTAAAACGATTTTTTTGACACGAAAGCGTTCGATGCTGTTACATCGCATATTTTTTAAAAGGTCTAAATGTGATTTGGGGCTAGTTGGAAAGACGATGAACCAACGCTCATCGTACTGGCTGGTTTTGGGGTCTGCGATGCAGGGGGGCGAAGTTGCAGGGGTAGAAAGCTGAGGTGCGTTTGTAGTAAATTGGATGTTCGCATAAACAGGGGAAAAGCAATAAATGTCAAATTTTGTTTTTGGCAGTATGTGGATGAATCTGTGAGGTTTTAAGACTTTTGCAGCTCAGGTGGATTTGGGAGTTACAAAATGGCGAAAACCGCTATAATTATCAGAAAAACCTTAAAATTAATATTTGTGTTGCTTTCGCTGTTTGGAGACGTTCTAATGGTTAATTGTATTTTTTAGGAGAATGCGGGAGATGAGGCTTTTGCAACCCAGGTGGATTTAGGGGTTGCAAATGGGGAAAGCGTTATAATTATCAGAAAAACCTTAAAATTAATATTTGTGTGACATTCCCTGTTTGGAGGCGTTCTGCTGGTCGATGATTTTATTTTTTAGGAGAATGCGGGATGTGGGGCTTTTGCAACCCAGGTGGATTTGGGTGTTGCAAATGGGGAAAACGTTATAATTATCACAAAAACCTTAACATTAATATTTGTGTGACATTTGCTGTTTGGAGACGTTCTACTGGTCGATTGTATTTTTTAGGAGAATGAGGGATGTGGGGCTTTTGCAACCCAGGTGGATTTGGGGGTTGCAAAATGGGGAAAACTTTATAATTATTAGAAAAACCTTAAAATTAATATTTGTGTGAAATTCGCTGTTTGGAGACATTCTACTGGTCCATTGTATTTTTTAAGAGAAATGAGAATTCGGGGCTGTAAGGAGCGGGTGGGGGAGGAAATGTTTTATCTTATTGTCTCAATTGTGAAATAAGGAAAATGTGCTATTTTGTTTGATTCTGACCCTTTATTAAATTTGCAAGTATATATTAAATGGTGTGATGCTAACGGAATGTCGAATTGTATTTTTCTCTAGCATGAATGATATTTCGTGGGGATGTCATTGTCTCGCTCAACTTGTTGGTACAGTCATAGATGGCCACTGACAGGAATGGAATGTAATGTCAGCTGTTTGTACTAAAACTTAACAAGAGATTGTAAGAGAATGTAATAGAAAAAAAAAATGGTTGGGACTTTAAAAATATAAATACAGATACATATGTATATGTACGGAAAATGCAAAGTTATTTAGTTTAGACACTGTAAAATCTCTCCAATCAACAAATCCTTTTAAAATGTATATATTCAATAATTAACCCAAAACTAAAGATACATATCGGCTAAACAACTTCAAGATCTATTCGCATGTAATCCCGATTATATACTGCCCCGTTTCTCCTAATAAAAGCAGTAAATCTTTACTCCAGTTATATTTGCTATTAAAGCACGCTTCAGGAGTCAACAAAATAAACTATAAACAATAGCATGTGGAGCCGCCGAGCGGATGGCATTTAATTCTTAGTAATCCTTCAAAACAACTTGCACAAGATGCTGAGAAGCACAGAATAATTGTTTTATTCTGTGCTGAGAAGGTTCATAATTGTAGTACGTAATGATCTGCTATGCAGTAGAACTTCGCAGGTATGTTTACCATTATGTCTATTAAATGTTTTAACATGGAAAATGTTTAACAAATCGGAGGTGTGACGCTAGTAAGGGGCTATTCTAGCTATTTGTGTGACGCTTGAAAAATGAGCAGTTTTCGCAAATTTTTCCAAGTTGTACGTATTGCAGGTGAATGTTGTTGGTGTCATTTTGAAAATCTCGTCAAGGGCCAACTTTCTGGAGAGATTGCTAAAATATACGATTTGAGGGGGCGAAAATACAGTGGTTAAAACGCTTTCGTGTCCACAAAATCGTTTTAACCCCCGTATTTACGCCCCCTCGAATTTTACAGTTTCACAACCTCTCCAGAAAGTTCGCCCTTGACGAGAGCTTCAAAATGACACCAACAACATTCACCTGCAATATGTACAATTGGCACAAATTCTTAAAAAGTGTGCATTTTCCAAACGTCACACAAATCGCTAAAAGAGCACCGTACCAGCGCCACATTTCCAATTCGTTAAACATTTTCAATGTTAAAAGATCTCATCGTACAAAATTTGTGCGCCGAAGCTTTAAAATCGTATATAATAATAAGAATACATTAAAAGACTCTCCTGTGGTTAGTCGGGAGAATCCCACGAAATGACGAGTGGCATGGTTAAAAACCGCCGTTGAAGGATTTGGAATTAACAAGGAATTCTAAAATTTGCTGAAAGATCGAGACGCTTGAGGTCGTGGAGTTGAAATCTATGTAAGGAATCACTTGAATGTAAAAATTATTCCAACAAATAATTATATTGAGCAACTGTGGCTGTCATTAAACATTAAAGGTCAATAATGAAAGTAATTTTTTCGGGGTTGTGTATAAACCACCTCAATTTAATACAATGCATATTATGTGGTACATAATAACCTGGCAGGCATTATGAATTACTATGGTACTTGAATGGTCAGAAATGACAAGGGTTAAAATTCTGACCAATCACGTACCTCGATGCGTCTATTTATTTATTTATTTATTTATTCAGTTCGCACTCAGCCATTAGGCCAATTATAGGGGTCGCTGTGCATTTATGGGGACTTTCAACCCCACTAACGACTGTCATGATGTTGTTATGACCGCCGGGGCCAACTATTTCCGTGACAGCCGTATTACGAGGCGCCGAGAGATGCAGCCATAGAACTCTCATCCAAGTTCTGGCCAGAAAGAGCGTTGCTTAACTCTGCTGATCGAACGTGGACGCTTGTTCAAGCTACACCACCCGGTACCCAATATAAGCTTTCTAATTCATTATTTAGGTTATTAAGTAACACTAGTAACACATAAAACTTTGTATGTACCATAGATATTAATTGATGTTTATACTATCGGGAATAAACATCTTCAAAATGCCCTTGGTACATAAATAACTGTAATAACTACTACTGTTTGCTGCAGAAGTTACCCCTTCATCTTATATTTTATGAGTGGAGTGTTGATGCTAAATTAAACATTTTAAATTATTATATTACATATCTTTTTGATCTGCATGCCCCGTGTATAACCGTTAAAATGAAGAAGAAACCAGCACCTTGACTAACTAAAATTCTAAAAACTCCGTGCACTGAGAATGCTATGAAAGTTTGCGTCATTTTACTAATCCTGCAAAAAGTTAAAAGAAAGCGCACTTCAAGTAAAACCTTGAGACTGAAGGCACAAATTCTATTTGGAAGGAACTAAATTTAATAAATGTAAACATTAAAAAGCAAAATTCTATTCCGAAAGCAGTTAATAATATTCAAGAAGTAAATAATTTCTTTGTAGACCCTACACCTCACAGTGCTCCTGATCAAGTACTCATAGATTGTAATAGTAATAACGAACTTACATCAGAAAAAAGTTTCTTTCGCCACAGTTATCGTTGAGGCAATACAAAATTTAATTATCAGTGTAAAAAGTCATTCAGCGGGTATAGACGATATAACCACCAATATGATCAAACTGTGTTGTCTATACATACTACCGTTTATTACACATATACTAACCTGCTGTTTAACAGAGAATGTTTTTTCCAAATTGTTCGAAAAATGCAATTGCTGTTTTTTCCCCAAAACAAATAATGCTAACGGCTATAAAGATTTACGACCTATCAGTATACTGCCGGCATTTGCAAAGCGTTTACAAAAAAATATAAATAAACAGTTACGTCAACATCCTTTCAATTTCTCCGCCAGGTTTTAGACCAGTGGTTCCCAAACTTATTTGGTCGACCGCCCCCTTTTCAGAAAAAAAACTCAACGCCCCCTGAAAATCTATATTCCTTAAGCGAACAAACAGAAAGATATTGTAGTGGTACCTCCTTGAGACTGATAATTATCTATAAGAGTATTTCTAGGTAGGAAATTATTTTGAAAGAATAAATTAATTAGCAATTAAAAAGTACAAAGGGGGACTTATATATTAAAAGTACAACATAAATATTTGAGAATTGTTTAATGAATGATACATTAGATACAATTACCGGTAAATTGTGAATAGTTTATTAAAAAGGTGCGAGCATATAAGTTAATTTAGTTGGGATAGTTGTTTGGTAACATCAGAACTTCGATTTTAATTTATATTAGCAGACAATCGGAATAACTAAAGTGAAAGCCAAACTCAAATGATTATCTGAAAAAGTCAATTATGAAATGTTATAGTAAAATAGGTATATCATATAGAAATTTGATATAAATTATTATTGCTAGCGAAAATGATATTTTTAAAATAACCGATTTTTGTTCGAATTTCTAACCTGTATTTTGAGTAAAAGCAAATTTGAATAATAAAAACCCTTTATTATAATGGTATTCATTTTCTGAATGGTGTATTAAAGGGTGTGATTAAGTAAAATTAAAGAAACGAAAAATAAACGAATTTTAATAAACAGACTGAATAAATAAAGTAACAAATGGTATGAAGAAAAATAAGAACATTTAATAATGGTAAATAGTCTTTATGGAATAAATAAATCTGTTACTTGTATTTTGTGTGTTTATTTGGAAAATAATGTTACACGATTTACACAACAGATGAAATATATACGAACGGTTTTTCTAAATCTTCGTATCTTCTCTTCCTTCTTTAATCTTTCACCGCCCCCTTATTTTTATTCACCGCCCCCCAAATGCACCTGATGCTACTATCGCCCCCTTGGATTGTTCCAGGCCCCCTCCCCCCAAGGGGCGGTATTGCCCACTTTGGGAATCACTGGTTTAGACCATCTCATATATGTGTTACGACTTTGCTAAAAATAACTGACGATATTTTAGTTGCTTCTGATAATGGAAAATTAATAGTATGAACACTGTTAAATTTCAGTAAAGCGTTCGATACTATTAACAATGAATTCTTAATAGCTGGTTCAAATTACATTGGTATTGGTCTTAACGCATTTACACTAATGAAAAACTACCTTTCTAACAGAAGTCAATAGACTATGATTGGTGGTCATATATCTACAGCTCGACTTGTTCAAATAGGTGTTTCACAAGAGTCTCTTCTTGGGCTTTTGTTGTATGCCATTTATACTGTCGCGGTGCAATTATATATTAAAACCGTTGCCGACAATAATGAGGTCCATTACTCTTCTTTACCGATAAATTTCGAAAATGCAGTTGCTCCCATAAACAGTGATCTTAATTTATTAACAAAAGCAGCCCAACAACATACCTTAACGTTAAATCCTGAGAAATATTGTGCTGTGATGTTTGTAAGTAGAAATAAATGTGACATTAAGAAAAACATACTTAGCCTTCACATAAATAATAAATTAATACCTATTATTGATGCAGCAAGAAATCTGGGCCTTATATTGGACAATAGTTTTAAATATAAACAACAAATTTACAAATACATTAAAAAAACATATAATAATCTTAGAATACTTTATCCACACAAGTCGTACCCCAACAAAGCAGTCAAAACGATTCTTTGTAAATGTCTGGTTCTTTCCCATTTTACGTTTTCTTTGGAAATGTATTATTCCGGTTTAGATTTTGAAACCATTAAACGAATTCAAAGAGTGTAAAATGCTTGCTTGAGATATGTCCACGATATTAAAAAATTAATACATAATTCGCACACACTTCTTTGGCTGAAAACAGAAGATTCTTCAAAGTTGCTTGCAACCACCTTATATCTATAATAAAATTACATATATTGTTCTGGCTCGAACTGTTCCTCTACGTAAAACATCGCTTTTGAAAGATCTATTTCTTACTATATTGTAATTATATTGCAATGAACACTTTTAAAGTCTCTAAAATTATGATAGCAATTAATAACATTTAAAGAATTTCAAATATTATTTTACAAAGTATTCTATAAATGTTCTAGTTTAATTTTTGCAAATTGTATGAATAGCATCGACTTTGAATTAATAATTTGTAAAAAACGGTATTACAAATAGTATTAGCCTTGATTGAATCATGAAATGCAACCTTGATTGAAACATAAAATGCAATCAGAGCAGGCTTAGAAATAATAAATAACAATGTGAAAATGTAAAACAAAGAAAGGGGTAAGCGAAGGTAAGCTGAGAGGTCTGTTATTTTGGCTTCCATTTAAAAGCAAGTGTAGACGGTTGCTTTGATTCGTTGCAGCCCTACGGGAGTTTGAAAAAGTGTTGAGTAGTACACCAAGTGGTAGCTGTGTTACTGTGGAAGTTTTTGGAGCAATATCAAGGTTAGCATAACCCTGGAAGTGGGTATGAGGTACTGAGCAGTGTGGAACCCTGGGAACTGGGGCAAAGTCGGAGATGCAAGCTGCAGGCGGCGTTTGAAGGTATCGGGCTTGTTACAGCAGGCCAGCGGAGAGAAAGAGGAGCACCTGTCCGTCGTAGGACTTGCTGTGGGGACGGCTGGTGTTCTATTTCGCATCAAGGAAACCAAAAAAGATTAGAAAGTTACCCTAAAATAGAATTTGGTGAAACTTTTAAAATGGCGTCGGTTTTTGCACATTTTCGGAAATAGCGCTTCGGAAGTGTTTTGTTATGGCTTCTATTTTCTTCCGTTTGCTAAATCACGTAACGCACTCTTACGTAAACCAAGTTGTTTTGAAAAATTGTGAGGTTGGATCGCCATGTTTGTAAAATTGTTCCCATCAGTTGAAATATCTAATTTTGTAGCGATCTCATTAGACAAAAAAGCGGTGGCCAAAGCGATTACTTTTAAAAATCATAAAAAGCCAGGATAATTATCTTAATAGCAAATTTATTGTCTACTAGCTAACCCGGTAAACGTTGTTCTGCCTAAAAATAATGTGTTTAAAATTTAATTTGTTTTAAATAAAAAATAAATATTTTGACGTAAATGAAACACAATGTTTAACGGTCCAAAAAAAAGATAAACTTATCGGAGCACCAAACGAACATATGGTATGAATATGGCTTCGATACGTTCAGTAGTTTAGGCGTGATGACGTTACATACATATGCACCAACGTTTCTGTTGTGTGTAGATAATTATACATTCAATCATATTTGCTAGGATGTAGAAACCCAACCTTTTGAGATTATAGAGTCATTTATTTAAATCTAATAATAATATCATATACTCCAATAAATAAAACACAGGTCATAATAATATCCACTGCAATATTAAAGAACTTACCCGCTTCTTACAAAAATGTACCTTTACATAGATTTCAACTTGCCTTCTTCAAGTATTTACTTCAAACTCAGTGATTGTCTTAATGTTGATGTTTAGTTTTTCATTATATTGTGTCTTGCATGGTCATTGTCGACTGGTTTTCATATCATGGAATTGCGTTAATTTTGTGGATGTTTTTATAAATACGTTACCTTTTACGTCACCATTAGCTGAAGTTTAGTTAGACACATTTTTGAAGTTCTGCCTTTGTGATATTTAAGTGTAGTTAAAAAGCAAAACCCTGAACTTCATCTTAAAGTTCCACTAATAGTTTTGTGTGTTTATGTTATAAATTATTGTATGTATTTCAGTTATGGAATAAAAATCATTGTTATTATTATTTACGTTGGAGATTAAATTTTTTCAGCACCTAATGTGAGGGCAACTCAGCGAAACTCGATTTCGCTGTTCGGCTACAACGCATTTTTAATCAATGCCTTGGTTTGATTGCATAGTACCCACATGCTATTTATTTCATGAATTTTTTATAATAATTTAAAGTTCTAACTTTCTAGGTTCACCTTAAATATAAGGAGCCACCTGCAATTCTTATATTTCAGTAAAATCTGAATTCATTTTAAATCTAATGGGATTGTAGGTTTTATATATTAGTAATTTAACTTACGGTGACTTTGACCAACCTAGTGCTATTTGCGTAATGTCAACTTTGTGATGTAATCTTTTTACTGTTTTTATTTAATGGCTTTTAATATATGCTTTGTGTTGAACCGTTGATATCGCAATTTTATAATGGTAGCTTTGGAAATTTCTAATCACGCTTCTTGGCTGTTTACTTTCATTAAGGTGGTGTACTTGAATGTTACTTCTCGTATTTTCTCTTATTTGATCACGTTTTTTTAAGATTAGGATTGTGTGTGAAAAAGTGGCCTTAAGAGTACTAGTTGGATTGTTTCTGTTTAGTAAGAACCATTTTTTAGTCTGACTCACGACCACAAATCGCCGAGAGTATCGAGTTAGCTTGGATTGTGTGCCTTTCCAAAAACTTGTAATTATTGTAACTTACGTAAAATTAAAATCGTCGAAAAAAGATTTAAAGTAACTTGATCTAAATTTAAGGTAAATCCGTCAAGAACGAAAAACAACTCCTTTTTAACGAGATTTTAAGTTTCTTTGCGATACTATGAGTTTGTTTAACGAGATTATAAGTTCTCTAACAAGAATACAACTTTCATAAACATGATTTAAATTGTTTATCGGTTGCAGGATATTAATCCCTTGTTTACATATACAAAAGTAGGCTGGTAACTAAATCATAACTGATCTGTACGGTAATAGTCCATTACCGTACATGGCAACCATAACCATACAGCAACCAATAAACTATTGAACAAATCACGGATGTTATGAATCATAACAGCCTCAGATGTTTTAAAATCCTCGCTCTGCGAGCTCGGATTTCAATACAACATCTGCGGCAGTTATGATACTCATAACATTCCTAGATATGTTAATAGCTATTAAATAAGGTTTAAAATCATTTTAGAAGTCGTTTAATTAAGGTTTGTGTTACATAGACGAAAAAACGCTCCAACAAGGTAGATATCACTTTAAAGTAGCTTAACATCATAATAACTAAATTTAAAGCTCTTTATAGCAACATCACAAGCCTTATAAGCGAGATATGAATTTGTTTTAACGAAACGTATAGTTGTTTTAGTAAGATAAAAGTTGATTCGATGAGATTTAAAGCGATTGTAACGACACATGCAGTTCTACTACAACTTCGGGAGCTCTCGAAACCTTTTCTCTAACTTTTGGCTCTATGTTATCAATTTTATCATGTTTACATCCATCTGGGGTGACATACTCGACTCCACTGTCTTCACAAAAGTTATTTAGTTTTATGGAACCTGTTATATGTCTTTAAGCTGGTCGCGATTGATTGAGCGGTTGCGAGAATAATTATAAATTTGTATAAAATATTCGAGGTTAATACTTGGTCGTGCCCATGTAAAAGTATTATGCCAGCTTGAAGACTTGCCCAGCCACTCGCCATTATAAACCTGGTGAATGATCACTAAATCTCGGTCCAAAATCGAGACTTTTTCAAAATATTTTAGGGAGTGAGTCATTCAAGTAAAAATATATCATTGTGATTAAGTTAAAAACTATTGAGATGTTCAGGAGAACAAAGATGTACTATGATTACAGCTCTTCGAATATCCAATGGCAAGTTTAGAAAATGTAGCTTTATCCCTGTAACTGATCATGGTTTTGAAACATTTCTGATCACCAGTGAGTAAAATTTTCAGTTACTAAAATGATCATCTCGAGCACATTATGGTGGTTTGCGTAACAATATTGACATACTTGAGAAGAAAATAAAAAAATCGTTTTATTGTGCTAAATAGTGAACAACGTTGTAGACGTACACGTAGTAGGAAGTAGTACTGCTGATTGACGATTCAATTTCACCCGCCGTCTCATAAATCTAGTAGGTCTAATCGCATTGATGTGGTAGTCAATCATTATAAATTCAGTCTCAATTGCCACGAATAATTAGCCGGTGCATTAGTGTTTCCTATAAATATTGGATTACAGTCTATAATTCTCACCGATATATGACAGCGCTTGAAGTGCTCAATAATGATTATAGTTTTAACTGACCGTTAGATAAGTACAAGATTTTTTATGCAATATGTTTCTCGGTCGCTTACTTTTAGCAAAAAAATAGCAAAAAGTTTTTAATATTTAAGAAGTAATAGTATGGTATAAATCTGCATCAGTTCGATATTTTACAGTACGTCTGACTGACTAAAGTGAAACACTGGCGCTAACTATTCAAAATTAGTCGTATTCTACTGTACATTGTACAACCTCGTACATCCTCCTTTTATTAGTCTAAACGCAATTTAAGATACTGCAACAAGGTAAAGAACGGGATCGATAGCTCAGTGGTGGGGGGAGAGGTGCTTCTATATTTTTGCTCGCCCCACGACAAAATAGGGTAATGCTATAGGCGAACGTGGCAAATCCGGGAAATTGTTAGACGTCACCTGCTGATCTAAGTCTGGAGATGACGTGGAAAGCCTTCCAGAAGGATAAGACCGTTTTCTGGCCAGTATAAACTGATCGACCGAGGACTGGACTTACCAGGTGGATAGTAATGCTTTCTCTTTACAATTAAGGTACGTCCCGTCAAAGTAAAGGAATGCGACATTATTCAAAATAACTTCTACGTTATTCAACTCTGTCCCAGCGGATTCAAATTATAGCAAATGTTAAGTAAATACCCTTGGCCGGTAATGTCACTCTGCCGATTCTACTTTTGATTGTGTCAGTGAGTCTGTAAATGCGCATAATTATTACGATGTGACGGTGTCTGCCCCAATCTAGATCGATCTTGAAATTTGTTGCTGTGGTTGCAAAAAACCGTCACACATAACTGCGCTATAAATACTAATAAATATTTACGATTTGGAAAAAGTTGTAATGCGACATAATGGCTAGTATTTTTAATTGATTGTTAGCATAAAACTGCTTTTAGAGAGTCCTAGAAGCCAAGAGTTTGTAAATTGCTTTGAGTGATTAGATTCAGAACATTTTTGAAAGATTAAGTATTGTTCTTCACAGTAATACCACTCTTGTAAATAAACTTAAGTATTAAAACGTATTACAATGTAAAAAAATCAAACAAATTTGAGTTATGAGGCGCTACCCAAGCGCCTAAGGGACTTGCAGTCTACACCAGCGAAGAAAGTTCTCAGGTAGGAGGACCTCGGTGAAGGTGTTGCTATTCGCTGTGGCTCAAACTAAAATAAAAATGTCAAATAGCGGCATGGGGCCTGTTTGTTTACAACTGGGGCGACCACGGGTAGTAATTTATTGGCAATTAACCCTTTTAGGTCGTTTCCCAGGTTAGAAGGTGTAGTGCTGGCTAGAGATCAAACGGTGGCTTTCGTGGTAAATGAAACTTGCGAGACTTGGTTTAGTTAACTTTGATTTGCCATCGATTTAGCCATTCGATGATAAGATTCAGGTGTTATTCAAGGTTTTCGCTAGCTATGATTATGTATTCGTGTACAAATAAAATAGCAGCCTAATCGGAAAAGGTGGCAATTAGTGTGCTATCCGTCTACGGTATGTCACTTGTGTATATTAGATAAAGAATGGGCCCTAATTCACTCTCCTGTAGGAATTTTCTCCACGGAGTCGCTTGGAATAGTGGCTACATCTAATAGTCAATTTTCAAAGGAGGAAAAGCGAACGTTGCAAATATAAGAAAATACGACAGTCAAGAAAAGCGACCGCTGGGAAACTGAACTATTATGGCTTTCTGACTACCTATAACTTGGAAAGCAGAACAATGACTTCAAAGCGTCTGTACTCCATGGAAAAAAGATGGATGTCGATCAGGAATTTTCCAAGTTGTGCATCGAAAAGTTGTATGACTGCATAGCCAACGGGTATCTGAAGTCACGTTACATGGGCAATGATAGCGCGAAGCTGTGGTTTCTTCCCTGGTTTTTCGTCTTCCACCCCAACAAGTCTCGACTAGTTTTTAATGCGGCGGCGAAGTCACACGGAAAATCTTTAAATGATTTCTTTTTTAAAGGACCTGGACTTCTGAAGCTGTTGGACCGTGTCTTGATTAGGTAGCGTCAACATCGCATTGCAGTTGTCGGGGACATCAAAGAAACGTTCCATCAGGTTGTACTTCGTGAAGAAGACGGACCAGCAAAGACGATTCTGTACCGTGACACCAGAAAAGACATCGCTCCAATGAAGTATATGAAATAACAGTATTTTTCTTTGGTTCGAAATCTTTACCTTGCTTTGCAATGTAGACGAAATATCGCAATGCTGACGAGTACTCTGCTGTTTTCCGAGAAGCTGTTGCTGCCATCGAGAAGTGTACGTAAATGGACGATTTCCTTGGAAGTTCACAGACAGAAAACGATGCTGTAATGTTACGATAACAGGTAACAGATATAAACGCAAAGGGGGATTTTCTGTAGTAAAATGGAATAGCAGCTCCCCAAAGGTTTTGGCGACTACACAACCTAATTTAAGAACTCATGGAGATATTAGCTTCCAGAATAAGAGGAGTAGCCAATCGAAAGAACTCTTGGGCTTTTCTGGGAAGCTGAAGATGATGAGTTAAAATTTGCTCTGAATTTCATTCGAGTTCCGAAAGATGTTGTAACTGAATCGAGGAGACCCACCAAAAGGGAAATGGCAAGTTTGATTATGTCAATTTTCGACCCTTTTGGTTTTTTGCAACCTTTCAAGATAACAGCACTGGTGATCCCAAGAGACATGGCGCTCAGGAGTGGAATGGGACGAATAAATTCCAGGATCAATTTCTGAGGAATGGGACGAGTGGTTGAATATGCTACCATACCTTGCCGATATACGCGTACCTCATGGGGGAAGTGAAATCGCATTTGCAGCCGTGGTCTACCTACGTTTCGATACGGGAGGGTGCACTCATCTGCCATTCATAGATTTTAAATGCCGCGTGGCTTCTCTGAAATGTCTCACCGTGTCAAGGATGGAATGACAGGAGCCACACTTTGCGTGAGTGTGTACAAAGCTCTGCAAGATATAATGGACATCAAGCGGTGCATATTCTGGACCGATAGCGTCACCCTTCTATGTTGGGTAAGGTCCGAAAATATATGTTTTAGTACATTTGCTGAAAACCCGATAGGAGAAATTTCAGAGTCACCAAAGCATCTACCAAATGCTGAGTGGAGATGGGTTCCTTCAGTTTTGAATCCTGCGAACGGTACTAGAAAAACCAAGATAATTTTCTTCACTTCCTTGGGGCGATGGTTGAGTGAACTATAATTCTTTCTCGGGCCCGTAGACTTGTGGCCAATTGAAGATAAAGAGAAGGCAGAAGGTAACGTAAATCAGAAACACATTGAAGCACGTCATGTTATAACTGTCGCTACGAAGAAAGAAAGAACTTCCAACCTAGTATCATTTGAACGTTCTTCATCCTGGATACGATTGATTCGAGCAGTAGCAACCATGATGAAGTAAATCCGCTTGAAAGTTTCGCCAGAAGGCTCTACTTGGATAACGGTTGTTGTAAAAGATGTGGCCCAAATTATTTGGAACTTAGCACCTTTTATGTTTGCTTTAAAACCAGTTTAGTTTTATTTGGTAGGAGATGGAGTTTATTTGTTGTTAAGAGATAGGGTGAGAAGGCCAGGTCATGCCAACTCTTTACGAAAATTTGTAGCTTATATTCGTCCCCATCAATGAATACACATTTGTGGTTAAACGTATATTGAAGTGTTAGTCCTATTACAGCGTATATATACAGAAAATGTATGCCATGTTTTTATGGCCTAATATTGAAATCACAATCATATATGTTTAAATTAACGTAATTCTGAATGCTAGAGTTTGTTATCTTGACCTACTAGCATGCAACGTCTGTTTGTAAACACGGAACTGCTGCTTGCGGCGTGTGTCGCTTACATTTAATTGTTATCACGACACGAAAACTTGACCCATATCTTATCTAGCGCAAGTTATGCAGTTTTTGTAGGCTAATTGCGTGAACTTCTGTATTTACTGGATTACAGTTTATTTCACATTAATCACTAAAAACCATGTTCAAAAATAGTTTGAACAGTTGTTGACATAGGAAAGGCAGGAAAAGCATTGATTCCAGAAGTTTCCGGAGGAACTAGAAGTACTTCGTACTAACAACAATCTTCTACCTGATGAAAGAAAGCCACGGCAAAAAAAAGTAAACTGACTTTACTTTCACCACAATTGAATAAATATGACATTATTGTACTTGCTGGAAGAATCGATAATGACGATGATGTGAGCCTCACTGTACGGCGACTCCCAATCTTAGATTACTATACCAAATTTATGACTGAATGGTTTCACAAAGCGAGCGGCATCGCAGACAAGAGAGGCTGACAAACGAGCTTCGTCAGCGTGTTTGAATCATTGATTGCTGTTCGTCGTTGTTCGGCCAAATACTTTGACTGAACACGGATCAACTTGTCCAGCCGCAAATGCGTCAACTGTCTACCGTACGGATCGGAGACAAACACCAATTTTTCTACCACAGTGGAACTGACTGTTTTGCCCTTTAGAAGTTTTGGTTAATCGGAAAACGCAGCAGTCCTAGGGCATAATCTTCACGTGCCTCACAGTAAGAGCCTGCATTTGGAACTTATGGGCAGTATGGACGTTGATGAAATGATTAGTGCCTTATCCCGTTTTATCGCCATTCGTGCGAAACCAACCCAGATCTGGAGTTCCAACGGAAGCAACTACGTCCGAGCGAACAAGGAGCTTAGCAAGGTTCATCGACAATTGAACGCGGAGATGGTCGCTATAGCCATGAATGGTAAGGGAATCGATTGGTACTTTAATATGGCAGATATTTGTCAAAGTTGCACCATTAAAATTGCTTCAAATCAGCAAAAGATATCCTGTTCCTTGTGTAATAAAATATACCATGCATCATACATTAATCTAACTAATAATAATGTACAGTACCTATTTAAAGGAAAAGAAGGAAAAGTGGATCTGTGCTCCCTGCTCGACATCATCAAGAAAATAGTAGAAGTGGCAGTGCGTTTACTTCCCAGAAAACTACTAACGACGAAGGAAGTTGTAACGCCCCGTTTCAAGAGCACGTACTAGCAATTCGCATCTTTTAAACCACCACATTCAAGCAATGTAATAAAGGAATTCAGGTTTATCGCGTAAAACGCCTAACCGTAGAAAACATTCACCTGCAAGGCATTTTTGGTCAAAGCGCGATGGCTTGACTTTTCCCGAATAAGTTTGCTGAGTCGGGTTGATCGATTATTGATTTTTTACGGAGCGCTTTCGCGAGATTTAAAATTAACGAAGCAGGCCAATACCGCTCTTACTTAAACAAATGAAACCCGCTAGCGGCGTTGATTTCTCCACAAACGGCCGTAAACAGCTTTGGTAAGAATGCTCCTTTTAGTTAAATTTTGCATATTAATTTCGATAATTAGGCCAGTTTCCATGCGGCTTTCTTGAGGTTATTCTACAGTTACTCAAGGAATAACTGTGTCTCCCGTTTTTTCGCTTCTACGTGCGAGCTGGCTAGAATCTCTAGAAGGCACGAGGCACCTTTTTGTCGCAGTTAACGGCTTTCATTACTAGTTGGCGTCTTTGGGTTAAACGAAATGAATCAACCAAATCCTGTTTAGAAGCCCTATTTGTCAAGATGCAACATACCAAGATCTTCCCCCTCACCATCGCTGGACATAACATCAAATCAAACTGTAACTACATGCATTCCTCAGCGTTTTTATCGACAAAGGCAGTTACCGCAAATATACTCAGTTCTTGCTAAAGCCTTCGAATATCCAACTGAAGGGTGTTAAATTACTCCTTCTAATCAATCAGTTTTTAACGCTAAAAGCGTGAGTGATCGATCTTTTTAAAATTGCTGAAATACGTGTGTACTCAAAACTCACTTCCTCTACGTCCTTTGGACGTTGAGTCCAGATGTCAAGTGCGATACCCTCAGGTGGCGATCTTAAGTTGCACCCCAGCTATTAATTAGCATATTTTGTGACTAAAACACATGCAACTTGATTACTAAATGTTGTTTATTTTTTTGTTGTGCAATAGTCCTGCAAATTGCATGTTACTGACACTTGAGCTTTCATGGCTAATGTATTGAGATGGTTTTGTGCTCTCAACAATTCTGCTAGCCAATTGAGCTAAAACGCAAACAGATGCACATAATTAATTATTTTAATTGGTGCAAGCTTAGAGTACTTTTATTAAGATAAGTGCACTGATGTGTGCAGCTGAGTTTCATAGATTGAGGCAAAGGTAACATGAAAGCTAGTTCAAAAGGGCTCAGATTTAACGAGGTTTGGAAGTGCGAATGCAGTTAAATTGTATCTGGCGATTATAGCATTAACGTTTGCAGTAATATGATTGTTATTATATGAAATCGTTTGCATAAGTACAAAATATGAGCAATTATAGTAATCAGAAAGCTAGAACCAGAATAGCAAAATAACTGAAGGGTACAGCAATGTAGTACGAGGCTTAGAACAGTTGCAAGAGCAACCTACCAACAGAGTGAAATGAAAGAAAGGACATTATGAAGTACATTTAAAAACTACAGAACGTGACAGTGCGGTTATAAAAACATAGTGAATAAAGCAGAGCAGTGAAATGAAAGAAAAGACATTATAGAGTGCGTTTCTAACCTAACAAAAACAATTATGAGCATGTAAGAATTAATTAATGTAATCAAAACTTTAGTCTATACCTAAGTCAATTTATGGATCAAACCTTATTTCCTGTAAACAAATGTGGTCTGATGGTACTATAGTTACGAGATGTTCAATTCTTTAACAGCCACAAAGGAGAGCTTAATTAGAACCCAAGCCAGTAGCATTGTTACACGTTAGCTCCCATAAAAAGTTTGAATTTTTTAAATAAAAATATCAGTTTCATTACCAGTGTTGGTTTTATTTACCAAGTAAAGTGTGGAGCACAATTAGAAGCTTTTTTTCAGTTAGAAAGTGATGTTGGTACAATTTCGACATCGGAAATTCAGGCAGTGGCGATCCGAGCAAGGGCGAAGTTCGAGAGCCGATACAAGCAGCAGCACCACGTTGAAGCCAGAGTTGGGACTATCAACTACTGGAAGGGTTTTTCACGGAGTACAGCAGCAGAAGATCCGGGTTCCCAGGGCGGTGGCAACGGGGAGAACGAGTTGTCGTCACCCGAGAGTGCGGCCAGCAACGGAGACAGCAACTTTAGCCAGGTATCGTGCAAAATTCCTTTGTCCGGGGTTATTTATACTCGTAGTGGTAGAGCCTGCAAGATTGGTTTTTCCGCTAAACATTGCAGCAATTCCCGTATGTCCATTGCATTTTATAAATCAGAAATTGACTTGGCGTCAGTAGATTTTGTAAATCCAGAAGGAATTAGCCATCTAGAAAAACAAAGGACGAGTCGGCGTGGGTTTACGTCACAAAACGAACAAACGCCGTTAACACTGTTGCTAGGCAAGATCAGCATTGCTTACCTGTAGTAGATTTGCCGATTTTGGAGTTGTTTTAAATATAATTTTTGCAATTTTGTACGAGCACACCGTTTCGCATTATGTCAGAATTTGAGGTTAGCTACGTTGGATAATTGTGGTGCATTCACAAGTAGAGAAATCTGATTGGAGCTACCGAAATTAGTTTGCTCTAAACAGATTATTCTAATTTCTAGCTAGCCGACCCATTGAGAAAGAGTTTCATGTTCTACAGAGTTAGCCAAATATTATTGCACCTAATTAAAATAAAATAAAGGCACCAGAATCATTCATTTTGCCGCAAAGTAGCTACTTTTTAATAAGCCGAAGATCGGGCAAAGGCAGCATTATTTTAAAAATACGTGAAGTTAGAAACATCCCCTGTTGACAATCATTTTTTCTTATATTAAAAATTAATATTGCTAGCCTGTGGGCCTAGCTCATTGTAGTATATAATTCATGTGTTACTGTGATTAGTTGGATTTGATTAAATGCCCCTATTGCTGATAATATTTTTGTGTCCTTTCCTCAACCCTTTCGCCTGTACATTTTATATAGGTACGCAACGAAGCACGAAAGGTAGATGGTGTGTTATTAATTAGTGAGTAACGACAAGGCGCCCATATTTTTGGAATTCTACTGATCAATTTTAAATCCTGAAGGATTCTTACCACGCCATTAATCTACCGAGAGTTCTTGAGCTAGCCCAGGCTGTATCCACCCCTAAGGGAGCGGTACAAGTGTATTTTAAAGAATCAATGTTAACTGCGGCGAATAAAACAGAACATGCGTTAGTAACCGAGAGGTTACAATCAGTTTCGATTGCACAGAATGAAGCGGCAAAATCTAAAGAACTTTGCCTTGAAAGAATAACGAGTTATATTGGTTTTTAAGAAGAATGAAGAATATCCTGTCAGTGTGCATACAAAAAAATTGAAAAAATGGAGGCTGAAAATGCTCAGATCAAAATTTTGATATTGTTATAATTACAGAATTATGGGTTCATGTAAAGATTGGTTTAGAAATTTTTTATGCATGTGCACTACGTGCAGTATATTTTTCTCCGAAATATGTTTTGGGAGTGTCAATAATAAACCGGAATTATTAAAAGAAAACCCGTTAATAATAGGAGATTTTAATATTCCTGTGTTGTATTCTAATATGGACAGCCAATTTTAATAATAACATTCAAAAAATATTTTCAAATTTTATAATATAAACATAATATAATTTAAATCAACATAATTTGGTTTTAAATTCAAATAATCGAATAATTGATTTTGTCTTATCTAATGTTCAAGTATCAGTTTGCAAGTCGAAAAACCCATTTGAGCACGAGGACAATCATCGCCCAGTAACTGAATATTCTCTGGGTTATATAAAAGCTGGTTAAATCCAGCCTGTTTATAACCAGCAGTATAATTATAAGAAAGGAATTTTTTGGTGTTGTATTATCTATTGCGTGATACTGACTGGCAAATATTAGGTCAATATTCAACTGGTAATGATGCGGTTGAAAGATTTTACGAACTCATGTACAGCGCTCTAGATGGCAGAATTGCGAAAAGAAATACTACAAAAAATTAATTACCTGCATGGTTTACTAGGTCGATAATAAAAGATATCCAAAAAAAGTAGAATACGCAAAAAGATAAAGTCATATAACAACGAATTACTTTTGAAATTTAAAAACTTAAGAAAACAGATTAAATTATAAATTAAAGTTGCTTACAAAAATTACTGTATGGTGCTTGAGAAAAACATACACCATGATTCTAATCAATTTTGGACTTTCATTAAAACCAAAGGAAAATCTAAATTTGAAAGAAGTTGCATGCAGTTTAATAAGGGCCGCCTGGAAACTAATACTGAAATTGCGCATGGGTTTGCAAAAACTTTAAGTCGGTATATATCCAGCACACTTCATCTACATTTATTACTAATAATTACATTAAGGTAGAGGATATTGTATCACATCTTTTTCATTCTCTATTTTCCGCATCTCCTACTATCCAATCAAATGCCATGATTTTTCAAAGTTTAACCAATCACGTGTTTTTATAGTAGCAAAAAATCAAAATTTTTCTTTGGGATCTTATCAGTTTCTTTTGCCACTTGTACCTATGGCAACCACCAAATATGTTGTTTTAGTCAAAAACGTAATTTAAACTGTTACTGTGCATCAGTATAAATGTCACATTCATTGCATACCAATATAAAATGAACCGATATTTGAGAAATAGTCCACAAAATGTATTTCGGGGTCACGATTTTGCTTGGAAAACATTTTACTCAATATTTGTTGTTCTTTGGTAATGTCCTCGATAAACTAACTTTAACCAATTCACTCGCCGCAGCAAAGAACATTATTTTCCACTGCACGTCAACCTAGGTATAACTGTAATCAATTACCAGTAACAGTAACTGCAATGCTTTTTTCTGAAATAACACAAGATGTTTGCAACCCCCTCTAAGATGCCCGATGACGTCCACCACCAGTCACAGAAAACCTCCTCCTATCCAATTCACAAGATGTTTCCTTCTATAAGAAGCTTGATGATATTCACTACTAGTGACTGAAATGCTTTTATCCAATTCACATCATTCTTCCTTCAGTAAGAAGCTCGACGAGGTCCATTGCCAGTAGATGAAATACCTTTTATCCAATTCACATGATGTAGCTAACGAATAATAAACTTGATACTACACCCAATTCCAGACAAGGACTATTTGATAGATTACTGCAGTTCATCTTCTTATGGTTCTTCTACCGCACACTTCATTTTTCATTTATACATATTCCATTCATTTTTAAAATTCACTTATATTCATCTCTTCAATTTATTATTACTTACTCCCTTTCAAACATCAACCAGATAAGCAAATCAGTTCATAAAACTTTTACAATAAGGTTTACATAATTTCGAATCTACATTTTGTTACTAGTTTAACAATTAAGCTTACGATAGTAATATCTTTCATGTAATTTTTAATATTTTAACACTCCTAGATACTATATTGTTATATTTACTTATGCCTGACATATAAAATGATTTTTTCAAGTAAGTATTCGACATTAACTTTCCACTTTAATTCAAGCAATATTTAAATCATATGTTGGAACCTTTCAGTTTCTTAATTTGAATTGTTCGGCTGAATTTAAATTCTAATCTGTTATTTTACTAAATACACATGTGAATAATTATTATGTTCTTTCTAATACTTAAACTCATCTTTGTATTTTAATAATAACATATTTTAATCATTTTATACATAATATCAAACTCATGAACTATTTTTCCCAAATAAATTAGCAGTCTTATATGCAACCATTACATATTATTTGATGTTCCACATAATGTTGTCTACTTGCGCTACAGCCCAAGTCAGGTTAAATTTAACTTTGAGTTTAAGTTTGGATTTAGGTATAAGTTTGTGTGTAGTTGAATGTAATTCTGAGCTAAGTTGTTCTATTGTACTTATACAACACCTGTGTACGTTTGTTCTTCCTGACAGTGTAGTTCATTAGTCTACTATTAGTAGTATGACTACTAGTATTACTAAGATTGTTGGTATCATCCATAAAACAATTGATTATAATCATTATTGATACTGTCGCATTACATTTTTTAACTGTAGATATTTTCTGCTGTATTAAGAGGTACTTGAAGATAATTAAATTTGCACTTACACGAATTTGTAACTTTTTTTGTTATATGTATCCTGTAACCTGTAAATGACCAGTAGTTGGCTGTTGGTACAGTTAAAATAATAATAAATAATACTCGTTATTTCGTTTGTTGGGAATTCAAACATTTTCCCACTGCGGTACTATTTTACAACGTAAAGTTTGTTAAGCGAGAGCGGAAGAATAAAGATACTTAGTTCGCGGTCAACGCACATCCACTCGCTTTCACTTTCTCGAGAGTAACTTTTGTATAGATATCATAATGATTATAAAAGTACAATCCTTCCCTCTGAATGTTTATCACCAATAGAGTTGCAATAGGAAAACTTTAAATACTGTCTTGTGACTCTTGTGAGCTCTACAAGATTAATCTGCTTCTTATATACTCTTTATACTGTTTGATGCTTTGGATTCGAATTAATCTTCAGATGCATCAGATACAGAAAATCTAGAGAGAGAAACGGAACATGTATTTGACTCTTTACAAAGGAACGGATACACAACTACCAACATACGAAAAGCGTTAGAGAAGAATCCCACGTCTGAAAGACTTAGCATTTCTACCTTACGTTAAACTCTCGACTTCTGATGAGATTGGACTTGTCCTGAAAAGATGCAATTATCAAAACTATGTTCACGAACAATGAGACTTTGGGCAACGGCTTCTAATCAGTAAAAGATAAAATTCCAAGTTTAAAAACGGCTGGCATATATCACATTCCTTGTTCTTGCGGCTTGAGTTACATTGGACAGACTGGTCGTTCCATGGATTTAAGACTTCAAGAGCATACAGGATTGCAAACATAAACGCATCACACAATCAGCCGTAGCTGAGCATACATTTACAAATGGGCACACCTTACAATTTGAGCATACCAGAGTACTTTCCAGAATACCTAATTACTTTTCACGAGTGATACGTGAAACCATAAAAATAGAAAAACATCCAAATAATATAAACAGGGAAGATGGTTTTAAGCTTAGTAAACGTGGACTCTTGTGATACGAGATCTAAAGCATTACAACCACTGTGCGTCATACGGCCACGCTCCATGGATTACGCTGCACTTGAATGGCCAATCAGTGTTACGTCTCTCCGAGCGGATGGCGCAGAGGACTATAAATAGATCCACACCGACCTAGTTTTTAGTGCGACTTTCATTCTGACGATGCAAGCTGCAAGGTCTTGAGAAACGTTAGTTAATATTCGTGCACAAACAACAACAAGGCCAAATCTGCTAAATATCCTCGTTTTCAAGGTACTCAAACAACACTAGCCACCAAAGACCATGGCCATCGCGTGAAACTGTGCTCGAGTGCACAAGCTGCAAGGCCAGAGAATGCTGAATGTTTATCCATAAAGACTAAACTGAAATTCTATGTTAACAAGAATAAGTCTTATATACTCTTTTATAATGAACGTACGTTTTGGTACACACAGATGAGATATTCCTTTCTCTTCTCTTCTTCGATCCTTAACTGGCGTTTGGAAAAGGGCGACCTCGCGACCAATACACCGCTATGGGTGCTGCAGGATCGTGGTTAGACCACGTTTCTCCGTGCTTTACAGTCCATGGCGACTACTCTAGCTTGGTTTTGGTCGAGCCGTTGGTTCTGTAGATCCTTTACAATTAGCTTGATCCACGTCATCATGGAAGCAGCGCGCTGGATTATCCGCTAGGTGTCCAAACCATCTCGGCTTACGCTGTTGTATCTGTTCCTTGATGAGTGGTTGTTGTTGGCATTGGCTCGAATCAGCTATTTGTGTAAAAGTTAATTTTTTCCGTGTAGGGTAAAAGAAAATGTTACTATGTGTTAAGCACAAGACTTTTTTACTCCCATTTAAAGAAGAAACTAAAAAAGTATGTTAAAAATGTTGAGTTTAGATAGCTGCTTGATAAATGCTTTGATGTGTTTTCCGTTAAAAACTGGCATCAAGAATCCTCCCACTTTCGTTAATAGTGAATTATAACCGGGAAATTCTAAGAAGCCATGTGAAAATGCTTCTTCGAGTTATTAGAGAGGTGAGCAATAAACAGATAACTCGAAAATATTACATTTTTCTTCATTGTTTTCGGTAATGTTGATTTTTGGTAATACTTTATTGGCACATCCTTAGTAATACAAGATTTTATCTTGGGTATCATTTATCAGTTATTCTATTCATTAAAAATTTTTAGTTGCCATTTGTTTCTTTGCTATATGAACAAACATTTTCAAATGGTAATCTCTTTTTAGATTTAAAAAGAGTTGTTTTTATATGACACAGTATTTTCTTATCCTTATCACCATGGCCTTTGTAAGTTATTACAAAATCGTTGATTTCATCGAAACGTGGTCAATTATAGAGGCTCGGAATAGCCCTAGAATTGATTCGGGATACTCAAAGACCACTTCTGAAGACACAACCTTGCAAGTAAAACTTGACGTTATGAAAGTTGATGTTAAAAGAGAAGTTCGTCTGGGAGATACCATTTCTCCAAAAACTATTTACTCTATTCAAACCTATTTAAAACATCTACGTTTTGCGGATGAGTAGTGAAATCAAAGATCTAAATGATACGCTAGAACAATGAGCATCGCAACAAGTTGGTCTTATTGAGATTAATATATGGCATACAAAAATAATGAAGACGCCTTATTGGAGATCACTTTATAGATGCGGTATAGATGAAGATGTACCATTGTATGCAAAAATATTTAGGGCAAGTCATATAGCTGATGTTCGGGATTCTTAAGCTGCGAGAAATATAGAATGACAATCTCAACAGACTGACACTAACAGTACTGTAACAATTTTGCTTTAATATGAAATAAATATAGTACGTCTGGAAAGTATGTGAATTTAAAAAATCCTGATAAACAAACAAATGATTTTTATTGAACCAATCGTCACACTTTCTATGACAAACAACTTATCTTACTTGCTAATGTGCAAGCCATTTAATTGCAAACATTTATTATTTTGATGGGGAATACCGGCAATTAAGTCGAATGCGTATTCTCAATACCACTAATTGAGGTCTGGTTTGGGGTACCGAACGTTCTGCATTTATTTTCATGAGCCTCCTTATATTTTCAATGGGGCTTCTGTCAGGAGAAGCTGCTGGTCACGGAATGGTTGAAATCCTGTTCCCTTCTAACCAAGTTCACGTATACCTTGTCTAGTAGTAAACTAAGTTGTCTATTACAGGTAACTGTAAGTCAGCTAATTATCATATACCGGTTGCCTAAAATTATATGGAACATAGAACATAAGTGCGCTAGACAATAATAAATATGTATTTTACCAAGAAAAAACACTAAGCTACACAGGCCAATTTCTTGCACTTTTTTGTTCATCTTTCATGATAGAAAAAGGTTATCTGAAGCTAGCACACGTATCACTATTGTAATTGTTGCCTAGCTACCACAGTAATTATTGCATTTTTCATTTCTGTTACTCTTATAGGAAACAGTATTTCCACCTTTTCCAACTCATAGAACTGCCCTGTTTCGTACAATTTCAGGCAACCTGTTTATTGGTTTAAAACACATGTCGAACCATACTCCCCCAAATTAAAAAAGACAGAAAAATTCCACAGACTTTCCTAGACTGTTATATATTTCCATCTTTACAAACGGTAACATAAACTGTCCCAGATACTTTTGCGTACAATGGTACATTTGGGAAATCACTATAGTTTACATGTTGCCATAATTCTTCTTTTCTGTTATCGTTTAAATGATTTCGGTGGCAACATCAACATATGGATTAGAGATGTAGTTTAAAGAGTTGCCCACTTAAAATGGCGTTGCGTGTGGCAAATTACAATTTCCAACTGTGCTTACGGTTCCAACTTACTTTATGCTTATAAACTAAGAATACAAAAGCCAAAAATTCTAGTCCAAGACTGATAAATAGTAGTCGTAAAAATCAACATATTTCGCTTAAACTGATAGAAACAACATTTTTAAATATGTCATCTCGTAGATATATGTCTTCGGTTTGTTTATATTACAAAATTATTGAACCCCTAGTTATCTATTCAATACGATTCACTTTTGGACTGATATTCATAACCTTAATTTAAAATTTAAAGGACTTCTTACTCCCCAATTTGCAACTGAAACATACCAGGTCATTCCCGTATTCTAGTGTAATAGCATATTACGATACAAGATCGGTAAGTGCTCTTTAACAGGTGAGAAAAAGTTAGAAAAAGGAGATCTAAAGGGTCAAGTTTTTTTTTAATTTTAGAGACCTGTTACAAGCACTAAACGAATGAGTATGATACAATTTTTTTTATTGAAGAATAAAGATATTTTTCAATTTCTTGAATTATTTTATTATACATTTTTTACACACCGCACTTGTGTTATAGAATTTACTTACCGCACGCTATTATTTACTTACCGCAATTGTTGCGTTATAGAAATTACTTACCGCACGCTATTTTTCTCATTTCTATGGAAACCAGTCACGTGTATTAAGATCATCTTACTGGATCTGTCAACAGCGCTGGTAACTATGTAGAATAACACAACGTGTTCGTGCGAAAAATTATATAATAATCTTACATCCGATTTAAAAAATATGTCAATCAACAGATCCGACTCTCATTTAAAACGAATGCTCTTTAATTTATTGTGAAATTATACTTATGTAATTTAAACTGCATCTTTCTTGTTTTTTTATATTTAATTTTAATTTGTGTCATTGAATACATTTATCTTTTTTAAATTCTTGTTGGGACACATCTTGCTCGTGATATTTATTTTAAACTTTACAACTTTTGAGGTACTTAATACTAGGTTCAGTGGAAGAACAGCACCCGCTCTACTAATCAGCTGAAGTGAGCCCTTATTATTGTATTATATTTTTATTTGTTTATTTCTTATTTATAGCAAAGTAACTAGTGCTACTTCTTTTAGACATTATTTAAAGGTTTACGTTCATTTTCGTATGGAGTTTCGAAGATATACAATTCATTATCTAATGCATTAAAACATCTAAATGTACAGGCCTTCAAACGTAATTTGTTTAAAATTTTATTGTCAGATCAAACAGGAGATACTATATGAGAAGATGTGCTGTTTTGGATTACACATGTTAAGATAGTTCTTAAGTAATCGATTTGAATTCTCGCTTGAAAACTAATTCTATTTATGCATAATCTACTCCACTGAGCCGAATGGATATTTTTTTAGTGATTTTTTTGAGAATAATTTTTAGATTTAGGCATTTACTCATTGATGTTTAAACAGATTGACTTCAAGGTTTAAGTGGTAGAGCAGGGTGTATGGAATCCCCCTACACACCTGAACTTCACCTTGTGGTTCTTTTATCTTTTATCTTTTCAAATTTTTACGATGTCTAATTTTTGTTAAATATTGTAAAAGAAAAAGAATAAAGGCTATTATTATTATTATTATTATTATTATTATTTAAATGTTTGGGTAAACAGAGAAAAGATATAATTGCGAAACGACATACATCTATTGGTCTGTTTAAATACATAAAATCTTTTTAAAATTAGAAACAATTCTACTATTGATGTGTAACTGTATTAACTTACTAATTATTGCTTATTCTTTTCAGGACTTCATAATTACCACTGTTATATGTTATAGAAAGATTTTTGCTAACAAGCAGCTAGATGCCACGGTTCAATTTACTCTCTCAAGTATATAATCAACTATACTGAGATGGTATTGAGTCCGCTACTCAACTCTGCGTGCAGCACAAATAAATAAAGCAAGTCAGATAGCACAGAGTTGGGGTAGTTCATACAACTGCAAGATTTAGCGTATAAATTTCAATCCGTAATTACATTTGCAAAGCAAGGCCAATAGTAATGAAATAATTTGAGTACAAAAGGCAAAAGGCAGAGCTCGTTTTTCATAGATTGGAGTCGATAATTTTAAATTAACCAAAATAAGAGGTTTGTGCAAAATTAAAGCCAACGCAAATAAATAGAACTGTCACAGAAAGGTTTATAATATGTGAGTGGTAAATGAAGCGTAGATGTCAGAATAATTAAATAGGTTATGTTTATGAGCATTTTAAATAAAGGTAAAAGAAGCATAATTATTGTAATACGTTGCAAAGAGCATAAACCAGGCAGAACATGGCAATTGTAATATTAGATAGCATTATTTGAAAATCTGGTAAAAGTAGACAGTGGATAAAAATGCAAGAAAAGGACACACCCAAATAAGAAGAAAAGTGAGTGAAATGTAGACAGGAAATTCAGAAACAAATAAACAGGATGTGAAACAAAATTGGTAAAAAACAAGTCAGTGTAAGTACGAGAGTGAAAATACACTTTAAATAAAACAAAGTGTAGTGGCGCTATGAGACAATTTAAAACCGAATTGAAAGGACAATAATTTAGAAATAGTATTTTTGTAAAACATTTTAGTTATAAGAAATATTAGTTTAAGAAATTGTTGTATTGAACTTGGTCTACATCCGTTTTTTGTATTCTAGATAGGCAATTGTTAATAACGACCAACGAGCAAAAACAGTTGAATAAAATTAAATTATTGACACACCATGTCTGGTCTTTCATTTAAATACAGTTTTTATATAGAAATATCGAGAGATCCAAAAAAAACTGTTCCTCAGCGGGCTGTGGAAATTCAACGTAAGAATAATATGTTGGTGACACTGTACGTCAATGTCAAATTCGAGGTTATCAGGTTAGGTTTTTCGTCAGTTGTGACACAAAATGACGCAAATCCTAACCTGCTAACCTCGAATTTGAGATTGACGTACAGTGTCACCAACATATTATTCATACATTGAATTTCCACAGCCCGCTGAGGAACAGTTTTTTTTTTTTTGGATCTTTCGATACTTAATTTATATTAATAAAAAGTACACCATTGTGTTGGCAAGTTACCCGGGTATTAGTGGAAGTGTGGGTTTTAATTTCCCTCGAAAACAATTATTTTCTCCGATACCACATTCCGAGGATCCGTTAGAGGCCAGCTCAAGATTATGATATTCAATCACGGGCACATTCGAGTTCCTGAGCCCGGGATTTTAACGGCAGCCCATCCGCAGAGCGTGTAGGAGGCCCCCACAGCAGCCGTAGCATCGCAGGACTCCGCATCCGACAGATACCATTTGCAGCCACCGTTCGAGCAGTTACCGCAGCGCTACAGAGAACTAAGGTTAGTTTTTTAACCAAAATATCGACGTTAGAAATCGGAAAGTTATAAAATAAACGAGAGGACGTCTTACTGAAGGGAGATCCAAGCAGATTAAAAGTTTTAAGCATCCATTGAAAGCAATTTATCCAGCATTAGCATAAAAATCCAGATTTGAGGTTAGAAATAACAATTGCATGTTGGCGTCTCTTAACAAGCAAGAGTCGGTTTGCCTAATAACAAAAGATAGAGTGACGCCGTTTGAAGGCGCGAGTATTTAAAATTACCTGTTCGAATGCTGATAAAACTCCTTTTGTTAAATTTAAAGTCACAAAATGCGAAGCACAACAATAAACTGATTTGTGTAAGAAATTTGACAGCGCAGTAAAGTGCCTACCGCGCGATTGAACTAAATTCACAGCCCAGTGGCGTATAACATTAATTTTCAAATTAACGTATCAGGGAACCCAGCTTTGAGATATGAGTTTTTCTCTTGCCTACCGAGCTAGCTTCTGTAATATTAAATTGCAGGTGAATGAATTATAGTAAAGGGCATAATACTGTAATTAACGAACCCAGTAAATACTGAATTATTTTTAATCAGTCTATAAAATTTTACCAATAATTAAAAAGTTGTTTTGGGCTCCTACTAAGAATTACATTTTATTATTGTATCATAATTACATCACACAGAAAGTACGAGCATCATTACAATACATAACGGAAAGGTTTTATTTTATATAACTATCACATAATTCAAAATAATAAATAAGGATGTATTCTTTGGTGTATTTTACAAAAAGGTTAACTTCGAATTTTCCAACGGGCCGGCAAGCGCCTACTGGGCCAGGCAACCCACTTTACTTCTCTGATCAGGACGGGCTCGTGTCGGCTGGAGAAAACAAAAGAGAGGCGTGGTCCGTGGCGCCTACGTGCGGTTGAAGCTGGAAATACGAATATAACTAGGTCAAGTTTATTTACCACTATAAAAGAGGTTAGACATTTGTTTATCTAGGGTGCTGTGCAGTGATTTATGTATGATTTAAGCCCGTCTCGCTAAAGCTATACTGCAGTGCCCAAAAAGTATCATTTAACTAGGGAAATGACAGTGTGTCGGATTTCTTCGCAACGTTAACCTCAAAATTTACGACTTAAATCTCGGGGAGTTTATATGTCGTGAATTCAGGCACCGCGAACGGGCTTAGGAGGTCTACGAAACAGGATCCTCTCAGGTGAGTGAAACTCTGAATCTTTGCAGGTAATTTAAAATCGGGGACCTCGTGGCATGCAAATAACCTCACAAATAAGCTAAGTTCTTGAATTCTAGTGTTGGACCTAGAGCATAACTCTTTAATAAATTACGCGGGTGATTATGAGAATCGATTTCAAGGAGGTGAAGGGCCGGAATTCATACAGGCGTTTATTCAACGAGCCACGTCTGGGTTATAGGCGAGGTAGATTTCGAATAGGATCGGCGGAGATCACAGGCATTTACTCAATTAACCGCTTTGATCTCCAACAGGAATTCGTGTATTTATGTGAAAGACTGGTTCCAAGAATAAAACTCAAAAAGTGTTTCGGGCAGGATCATCACCCCAGGGGGCCTAAAGCGGGAAGCTGGTTCGGTTCGCCGGTCGCAAGACCCGCTAACAGCTTGCGTTTCGTGCTTTTATACGTTACTCAGCCTACTATGCTGGGGTTCTGGTTGGGATGCGCTGGAAGTCTACCGCCTGGTGTCCGAGCAGAACGCTAACTTACCAGCGATATTTTCGTCCTGAGTCTTGCAGATGCTTCTTCTTGATTGTGACAAAGTATTGGCGGTGACCAAAATTCGAACGCATTCCAATGCGTAAAAATACGGGTTTCGGCCGGCGCTAACGCCACAGTTGTGCATAAAACAGTAGATAAATTCTTCGGGGGAAAAATACTCAAACGCAAATAAACGCCTACCTGGATAGATCACCGATCTCTCAGCTGCGTTCGCTAGGGGGCGGAGCTGTGGCCTCTCGAACTAGATTATCGATTTTTATAAAATCTGCGCGGCTCGGCGCCCAAGGCTGGACTGGAGTCGTGATTTTATCTGCATTAGGATGCAAGATGGCCGTCCGAGGTTGGCCCAATTTGGACTTTGTCGATAATTTTAGAAGTTAATACGACCCTCAGGGAGGTTTCTCCCGTTATGCGGGGTTGTGTTAGTGACTGATGCGCGTAGTTTACTATTTTTGACTGATAAGCTAGACTCTTTATTTATATTTGGTCCTAAAAATTTAAAATATTGCAAGATTTTTTTAATACTAATACTAAAACCATTTACTATACGCCTGTGGAATATGGAAATCTAAGAAGAAAGCGAAAAAATTGAAGTTAATATTAAAGGACGACCTCTAGCACAGCTCAGACGAAGAACTACTGAAATTAATAGAAGAGGAGAAAATGTCTAAGGCTATAGAGCCCAAAAATAAATGGGCCGGCCCATTACGAAGAAAATTACGAAGAGAACAAACTAATATAGGTTGCAAAGTACTTAAATAAAACCCACAAGGGCCAAAGGCAAAAAGGACGACCAGTAGCCATATGAAGAAGAAAGTCCTAAATGAACTAGGAACCCTGTACAAAATCTAGAACTAAATAAAATATATATCCAAAGATAGAGACAGTTGGGATCTTGGAAGCCCTGTGCCTCACTTAAGAGAGACAGGATCATATTATAATAATAAATAAAATGCAGCTAACACAACACCTTTCCGAAAAAATATGTATATCATATCAAGGTAGCATTTATGACAGCCGAGCAAAAAAATTGCTTGTGTGTGTGATTTGAGGGTTATCGTTCCGTGAGTATAGCTATTTGGGTAGCTCTTCACCGTGCCAATTTCGGTAAATTACGACGGTTGTCGCAGCCTACTAATCTGAAAGTCAAATTCCTGTCCCGTTTAATTGCCGCGGAGTTTCATGTGGACCCCTGAAACATTTAAAGGAAATTTTCCAGATACACATATTTTGACTACCGCGAGCAAGCGCACCTGTTCTTTCAGTCTACGATCTACTCCCATCCCACTAATCTACTGGCTCCCGTTTCAAGGTTTTTACAAGTCGTAAACAAGGTAACCCCTGTAACAAATGATTTGCGTAGTTTTCGTATTAAAGTACTAGAACTCGTGGCCAGCCTACGTCCGGCCTTGCCAGCGTTAACAATACAAATGCGGTCTCGCCATTCGTGCGCGCGCGCCACTTGCTAGCATGCAGGCCGTTCATGCAGCGTGTGCGCGCGCCTGCGGCATCGGCTCTTATAATATAAGACTACGTAAAACACGTATTTTCGTAAAGCAATAAAGCACAGCTAAGGTCCAATTTTTATATATGTTAAGCTTAAAAATATACAGTTTTAAAGATGGGGTTACAAGTTTGTGATGACCTAGATGGCGTCAATAAAGACTAGGGATAATGAATCATAATCTGTCATATACCTACATAAGTATATAACAGTGAAGGTTTGCGTAAATACAGTTTTCTACAGTTTCACTTTAATAATCGCAACTTGTCTTTTGTTGTCTGGTTGCTTAATTCAACAGCTTGCTACTAGTCCAAATGTCATTTGCTAGCCTTACTAAACGTAATACCCATCATCATATAGGTATACAGGTCTCCGCTGTAAATCCCGTAGGTTAACATGAATTCTGTTTTTGACTGTACTATTGTGGTAACGTCCTCCGCATAAGCTAAATAAATGGTGGCGATTGAGGTTACAAATTGTTTATCGATTATTAACGTTGCTTTGGAGTAACTATTGTTTTAATACTAGGTTACAGAAGACAGGGGATTCCCCCGTCTTACACCTTACTTGACTCTAAAACTGATGTAGATCTATTTCCTTTAACACCGTTGTCAATGTTTTTAACGTCATTGCCATTAGTCGTATTAGTTTTCTAGGTATTCTAAATTCCTCCATTGCTACAGTTCCTTACTTTATACGAGTCATAAGCTTGTTTGAAGTTTATAAACATCGTATAAATATGTACCTTCTGTTGGTAGCAATGGTACTGGATTTAATTTAAAATAGAAGGGTGGTCCATGATAAATGTGTTGCTTCAAAAATCTGGATTGATACTCTACTAGTCTACTTTCATTTTACTGTTTCAGTGTTTTCCTTGTTGACAATGTGTAAGTTGGATGCGAGTGTAGTGTGAACATTAAAAAAATACAGACCAGGTAAAATTAGAAGTGTAAGAAAGGAAAGAGTTAAGGATTATTTTCGAGAAAAAAAGAATAAGGGACAGAAGAAAAAACACAGAAGAGTAATACGTGAACTGGGTGATTCGAAGATAAAGACCAACGATCAAAAACAGAGGTAGAGGAGGATCTTCGGCAGCTCGACAACAAGAGAGAGGTAGAAAGGTCAAGCGCTTACAAGTTCATCATCTATCTTTTCTTGGTACTTCTCCTGTATTTTGCAATTTGGGAGAGATGTAACATAGTATCCCTTCTCTGTATTTTGTATCTTGTTTAATATTACTCCTTACCAAATATGGTTTGAGTATAGGTCCCCACCTTTACAATTTCTATTGCTCGTTATACAATTTCAATTTTCTTTTTGAATTACAACGTGAATCTAATTTATGGTTCTTCCATCTGGTGCCAAATGTAGGGGAGGGTGGGGGAATGCTGGCCCCCCTAAGAAAAGTCTCGAATATCTCGGAGTTTTCATGATTTAAAAGGGAACTGGGAGGTTTAAATAGATAAGACATGTGAATTAGAATTGAATAAAAAACTTTTTTTAAAGATAAAGATTTTTTTATAAATATGTGAGTAGCCGATATTAAGTACCCCGCAGCTTGGGCATACTAGCAGCCGGGGCCCGCAATTGCCCAACATTTTGTTCGCTGGGGCTATTCAGAACAGCTAACACATCTTAGCTAGAATTCCGGGGTTTTTTTCAAATTCTCCGTAAATAATACAAATGTCATTGGTAACTTCGGCGTCTGATTTTTCTTGTTCCTTCTCACAGTCATGGTAGGTTACCTTAGTTTTCTTTCTAACCTCTGGTTTCTGTTGTATGTTAATGTTGGTGTTTTTGTTCACTAAAACGCTGGTATCACCAAACCAATCTTCTATGGGGTAATACCAGCCATGCCAATATTACCCACACAATGATGGCCGGAACTACCCCCAAAACAATCATCTAAATACCAATACACTATTTAACAATGCTTATACGTACGTTGTCTTTAAGTAAACTGAGTGAAAAACAACAGAATCCAGTTCTTATATACAAATAATCTATTTTTACAACTTATCATTATTGAAATATACAGCCTTAATCGCACACCTTTCTTACAGTAGCACGTACTTTTGCCTAAAGTTT